>JAJJMC010024127.1:990819-1040085 GCA_023531435.1 Papaver californicum | reverse complement strand
TAATCCCAAGAGTGCTTGGATAAGAACTCAATTTATTATGCCAACATTGCCTCCCGTAAATTGAGTTTGCTCTTGACTCCCAATGCTTCAACATTCTTTGAAAATACGGGACCTCCAAGTGGCTTTGTGAAAATATCCGCAAGTTGCTCTTCACTTTTGCAATACTCAAGATTGAGTTCTTTTTCATGAACAAGCTCCCTTAAGAAATGGAAACGAAGACGAATGTGCTTTGTTCGCCCATGAAGAACTGGATCTTTTGAGATTGAAATAGCCGAGTTATTATCACAAAAGAGTGTTGTAGGACCACTTTGCTTGAAATTCATACTTTCAAGAATTCCTCTCAACCAAATCGTTTGACATCCGGCGAAGGAACCTGCAATATACTCTGCTTCAGCAGTAGAAAGAGATACGATTGGTTGCTTCTTTGAACTCCAACAAATTGCTCCACTTCCGAGATTAAAAACATATCCGGAAGTACTTCTTGAATCATCAACACTTCCTCCATGATCACTATCTGTAAAACCAACAAGCTTGACAGGAATATTTTTCTCATAAAAGACACCATAGTCAATGGTTCCTTTTATATATCGAAGGATTCTTTTTGCCGCCTCCAAATGATTTGAATATGGCTTTTCCAAAAACCTGCTGATCAAACTAACAACAAACATGATGTCCGGACGAGTGGCGGTGAGATACATCAAGTTTCCAATCAAGCTTCGAAACATAGTTTTATTCACCAACTTTCCTTCTCCTTCTTTGCTCAACTTTAATCCTGTAATGCAAGGGGTTGTAACAGGATTTGAGTTCTCCATTCTGAATTTTTTAAGAATCTCGGCTGCATATTTTTCTTGAGAAATAAAAATTCCTCCTTTCGTTTGTTGCACATTTATGCCAAGGAAATGGTGCAACTCTCCCAAATCAGTCATTTCAAACTCCTTCTTCATAGAAGCTTTGAAATGTTCTAACATCTTAAGATCATCACCCGTGAAGATAAGATCATCAACATAAAGACTCACCACCATAAAACCTCCATTCGAATTTCTTTTGATATAAAGAGTGTGCTCAAAAGGACAACGCTCGAAACCATAATTCAGAAAATATTTATTGATTCGATCATACCATGCACGGGGTGATTGCTTCAAGCCGTAGAGAGCTTTCTTGAGTTTGTACACCTTTTCTTCCTCGCCTTTCTTCACGAATCCGGGTGGTTGTTCAAGATAAATTTCTTCTTGAAGAAAACCATTCAAGAAAGCCGACTTGACGTCCATTTGGTACAATTTCCATCCTCTTTGAGCAGCAAGAGAAATGATTAGGCGGATTGTTTCAAGTCTTGAAACCGGAGCAAATACTTCATTGAAGTCTTCACCTTCTTTTTGCTTGTATCCTTTAGCAACAAGCCTCGCCTTGTATTTGTTTACGGAACCATCAAGGTTGGTCTTTGTTTTGTACACCCATTTCACACCAATAGAAGATTTGTGTGAAGGCAAAAGTGTAAGCTCCCACGTACCATTCTTCTCAATGGCATTGATCTCCTCTTTCATAGCTTGATTCCATTTTTCTTCTTTTGAGGCTTCCTCATAAGAAATTTGGTCTTCTCCTGCAAAGAATGCAAAGAAGATTTGATTTGGCTCGTCTATCTCTTCCGTCACATCATAAAGTTCTGTCAAGCTCCTTGTCTTTGTTGGTGGTGGTGATGGTGAATTTTCTGGGGATTCGTCATTTTCACCATCATTGGCCTCCTCTGATTTTGATTCATCTTCTTCATCATCAAGTAGAACCTGCCATGTTAGTGAATCTGACATTTTCGAAAAATCATAAGAGGATTTTTCATCAAAAACAACATCTCTGCTTATCACAATTTTCTTTGTTCGAGGATTGTAAAGCTTGTAAGCTTTTGTCCTCTCACTATAGCCAATGAAAACACATTTTTCAGATTTATCATCAAGCTTGGTTCTTGCAGCATCCGGAATATGTGAGTATGAAAGACAACCAAATGTTTTAAGATGTACCACATTTGGTTTCTTACCATACCACGCCTCATTTGGTGTAATACCCTCCAAGCTCTTTGTCAGTGACCGGTTGATCAAATAAACGGCACAAGAGACTGCTTCGGCCCAAAAATCAGATGGCATATTTTTCTTCTTTAGCATGCACCGAACCATGTCCATGATCGTCCGATTTTTCCGTTCGGCAATTCCATTTTGTTGAGGTGTATACCGCGCCGTCAATTCGTGTCTAATCCCATGGACTCGACAAAAATCTTCAAATAAAGAAGATAAGTATTCTCCACCTCGATCACTTCTCAAATTCTTGATTTGAGAATCAGAAAATTTCTCGACACGAGACTTGAAATCTTTGAAGCAAGAGAAAGCTTCGGATTTTTCTTTCACAAAATACACCCAAACTTTTCTTGTGAAATCATCGATAAACAATAAGAAATATCGATTACCTCCGAGAGATGGAACTCGGAAAGGTCCGCAAAGGTCGGTATGAACGAGCTCCAGAGGTGACTTTGTCTTCCAATTCGATTTGGAAGGAAACGACTCTCGGTGTTGCTTTCCCAATTGACATTCTTCACAAACTTCGCCAATTGCATTGATATTCGGCAGTCCTTGGACAATTGCTTTGTTTGCCAACTCCTTTAGGCTTTGAAAATTGAGGTGCCCAAATCTGTCATGCCACAACTTTGAAACATCCTCTTTTGCAGTTAAGAAACAAGAAACATTCAAAATATCAAGTTTGAGTGGAAATAAATTATTAGAACTCAAACCGATATTTGCAACGGGTTGATTATTTTTCTTCATAATGCAAGTGTTGTCCACGAAACGGATATCAAATCCTTTCTTCAACAAGTGACCAACACTTAGCAAGTTGCTTTTCAATCCCGGCACGTAGAACACATCGGACATTTTCTCGGCTTTTCCGGCTTTTGTCTTGAAGGAAATTTCTCCAACACCTTCGATTTTGTAAGACTTCGCATCTCCAATTGTAACCTGCCCATGGTTAGCTTCAACAAGATTTGAAAATAAATTTTTGTTTCCCGTCATGTGTTTGCTAGCACCACTATCCAAGTACCAAGTGTTTCCAAAATCTCCATTGGAAGCAATTAGTAAAGTTTCTGAATTTTCGGCTTTATGCACATAGCCGACTTCTTGTTTCTTTTCAGGGTACTTCTCCCAACAGTCATTGGATTTGTGTCCCGGTTTGTGACAATAGTGACACTCAATGTAAGGTTTTTTACCTTTGTAAGTAGTATGACCTCGACCACGCCCTCTTTGAAAATTATTTTGGACGGATTTCTCCTCTTCCTTCGCCTCCTCATTTGAATTGGCTTGACCATGATTGTTGGACCAAGTTTTTCTGCCTCTCGTTTGTCCATGACCTCTACCTCGTCCACGACCACGGCCTCCCGAAGTTGAGGATTTTAATGCTTGATCGGAAGAAGAAATTTTAGGACTCCTTTTGAGTATTCTTGCTTCGTGTGCTTCCAATCTTCCTTGTAAATTCTCCAATGTCATCGAAGAGTAGTCTTGTGACTCTTCAATAGCCACAACAACATGATCGAACTTCTCGGGTAGACTTCGCATGATTTTCTCGACAACTCTTTGAGCTTCCATGATTTCGCCATTTATTGCCATTTGATTTACAAGAGAAGTGATTCTTGTAAAATATTCGACAATCTTCTCGCTTTCCGTCATCTCCAATTTTTCGAACTCGGCTCGTAAGGATTGCAAACGAACCTTCTTCACTTGATCTTTTCCGGAGTAAGTAGTTTGAAGAATCTTCCACGCTTCCTTCGAACTACTTGCCTTGGTTAGTCTTTCATAGATCGGAACTTCGATTGCTTGATAGATTTGGAAGAGAGCTTTGCTATCTTTTTGTCTCTCTTTTTTCAAAGTCTTCTTTTGTGCATCGGTCAATTGAGTTTCATCTCTTGGTGTTTCAACATCATCTTCTTCATCTCTTGGTGTTTCAACACCATCTTGAACGATACTCCAAAGATCTTGAGATTCAAGACATAGCTTCATTAAGTTGCTCCAATAATCGAATTTTTCTCCATTGAAACGAGGCATAAGAGAAACTGGATTGTTGGACATTTTAAACGAGGCTCTGATACCAATTTGAAGGCCTAGGATCTATTTGGAAAGAAATTTTTTTTTTGATAACTTGAGCTTTGAGAGCTTTGCTCTTCTCCTGTATTGCTTTGTTTTGTTTTCTGTTTTGCTTGATGAAAATGAACTACATGATACTCCCTTTTATAGATAGGAGATCACAAAATACAAAGAGACATTTTGACAAATCATAAAGATAGGATGGACTTTACAAATCTCTATGTGACTCTTTGACAACAACACAATGAACTTAGACAAATAAAAGTAATCCCAAGAGTGCTTGGATAAGAACTCAATTTATTATGCCAACAGTTTTAACTAGATTACAAAGTATACAAGATTTGGATCTATATCGTGAGGAATATTGCGTTGATGAGAAACTTTTGCGAGAGAATTAGCAATGTCTTTAGCACTCTCTAAGTACATCTTAAAACTTTGAATCACTTCAACACCCTTTTCATTATTAGCTCTGTATTCACCACCCTTTCCATTATTGTTTTGCTCGATCATCAAATTCGTTGGGTTAAATAGCATCGTCTTATCAGCCAACTGCACGAATTTTGGATTATCCCATACCACGTTACCGTAGATGATTGATTTCCTTCTAAATGTCCATTGCCCTGTATTCCAATTGAAGCTATACAATGGAAGGAAGCGGTCACCATAGTAAGAAATGAATTCTAGAGATGATAATATGAAATCGTATTCTTCCCTTGACATGTAATAAGGAAAGCTGATTCTTGTCCATCCTGGTTTTATACCAAGGTAACCCTGCCCATGTAAGTCATAACAAAATTGTCAAATTTTGGACCAAGTCACAAGGTTTTATACATGTATATGCAACGAGACGTATGTCTGTATGTGCACCCGGATGATAAATAGCGCCAAAATGTTAAGATGGTACAATTCGAGAGATTCTACAGATTATAAATACCTTCTGAATGGTGGACCGAAAGGCAAGAGATAGACTTTGATCTACACCGAGCAAATGGTGAGCGTATGGTCCAGCACAGGCGCATCCACCTCGAGCTTGAATGCCAAAGAGGTCATTGAGAAGCTTTGCGACATAAGGTCCGTGTAAAGGCTTCCCTGACCCTCTCACCGAGTAAAGTCCTCTTTTTCTTTCATCTACTATGGAAGGCCTAGAATTGGTAGTACTGTTAGGGAAAACAAGAAAAGAAAGGATGGCTTGTCTTTTGACCTCAGTATTTCCTAATATCCATATGTTTGGATTTGGGAGGAGTCTCTTGAGAGCTTTTTCTATGTAGAACTCCTCTTGCTTTTCGATTAGATTGTGCCCTACGAATTCTTTCACCCAAAATACCAATGACGCTCGTATCTTTTGAATGATCGGTGGCGTACCAGCGTCTTCTCTTTCTTCGATGTCGTCGTGGTATAATGTATCCTACAGTTACATGGGTCATAGTTTTAGTTTTATAACATTATTATCAAATTTTAAGAGCCAAATCAAGATGTCACTATCTTTAGTCTTTTCCAGTCTCCCAACACTTGAAATTAGTTTATTACGCTATGTTGTTAAAGGAGCCCGAGGCGCTCGCCTAGGTGCTAAAGGCGCACGAGGTGTGAAGTTAGCGCCTCGTCAGTGAGGCGTCAAAGGCGAAAGCCACTACCTTTTTTTCTTTTCTTTTTTCTGTTTTTTTTTTGGTCGCCTCGGGCGCCTTGGCGTCTCACTTCGCCTCGCGCCTCACACAACATAGTTATTACGTACCTTTGGGTTGAAGTCATTGACATAGCTAACAGTGCCTCCTCCACAAGTTGAAGGGGCAGAAGATCTCAGCTCATATAGGGACTTGTTCATCATTAGAATTCCTGGTGTTCCAGGACCACCAAGGAACTTATGCGGGCTTGCGAAAATAGCATCGTAACCATCCAGATTGCCTGATCGCATGTCCATGTCCATATAGGGAGCACTGTGTACCACACAGAAATAATTCGAAAACCAATGTTCAGTCATAAAAATATAAATTCGATTTAGTGTAGTAGTTAGTAATAAATCTATGAGCTAATTTACCTTGCCGCGAAGTCGAAGCAAGAGAAAGCGCCATACTGGTGAAGAAGGCGAGAGATGTCACGTGTGTCGACAACTATACCGGTGACATTACTACAAGCTGAGAATGAACCTAACATTGGACGATTTTCAGATTTATATTTCTCAAGCTGAACTCTCAAACTTTCCATGTCTACTAAACCATCATTATCTAATCCTATTTCTATTACTTCAGCAGTACTTTGACGCCATGAGAGTACGTTCGAGTGATGCTCATATGGCCCTATAAATACCAACCACCTTTCTTCATTCTTTAGGTATTGAATGACTCTATCTCGCAGAGTTGATGGAACCCAAATTCCCATAACTTCCTGAAGTCTTTTGATTGCCGCAGTTGTTCCTGATCCACAGAAAATCAGGGCATCATCTCGACTACCACCCATGCATTTCTTTACATAGTCGGTTGCTTCGTGCACCATTTTAGTAGTCTTTCGCCCTACGTAACTGTCACTCGTATGTGTGTTTCCTGTTAAAGATCATTTCCATCGGAATCGTTAGAATCTCTATATGAGTAAGAAATGAAAAACAAAAAAATAGTGAATGGATAGGGTAGTAGTAGTTGACCATAAAAAGGAAGAACATTTTGAATGATGTAATTTTCAATGTAATGAAGAGATCTTCCTGAAGCAGTATGATCAGCATAAACTAGTCTTCGTTTCCCAAAAGGAGTTTCAAATTCAAAGTCATCACCTCCGATCACTTGTGACCTTAACCACCTTAACTTCTCCTCCTCCTCCTCTATCAACTGATTTTCATCTTTCTCTTCATGAATCATATTCGTCATCAGTACTGCTCAAAAACTAAACTGAGTTTATACTAACAGAAACTACTAGTACTAGAAATAAATAAACCGAAGATTAAGTGAAAACAAGAAGGAAACTAGTAGTAGTAATAGATCAGTGAATTTACTCCTACACATTTATTGAAGTTTATTAGAGTAATAAGCCATCACTATTCATACATTAGGCAGGCAATAAGCCATATTCAATGTGTTTTTCGTCGAAATCGTTAACTTGCAAACGTTTTTTATTGGTTCCGATGGGGATAAAATATCCAGCCATCTCTATTGACTTTAATCTTTCTTCCGTAGAAATACAGCACATTATATTCCTTCTCATAATGCGATATTTTCTGTTTTTTTGTTCTTTTTTCTCTCTGGAGGTCAGGTACTTGCCCCCTTCAGTTTTTTGTTTTGATTTTTTGGCTAGGTCCCTTTTTTTTTTGGCTATTGTCCCTTGTGCTGTTGCTATCCTTGGCTTGTGTGTTGCCCTTTCGCTGCCTTGCTGACCCATGTGAGCTTCATCACAAGCATTGTTAGCCCGTGACTCCTTCATGGAGATGGCCCTATCAGCGATGGCCAACCTTGGAGTGTGCATTACCTTCCAATATAGTGTTGTCCCTTTCTTGGGTAGCTGTGCATGGTTTGCTAGCAGCAACATCACGTGAAGCTGGCCCTTGTGAGCTGTCTTGCTCAATGACCAAACCACCGTTGTTACTGTTCATCTTCTTCTTCCCTTTCACTATCTCTTGAGCAAATCTACATTCAGCCAAAGCATGGCTTAATTATCTTGCATTTGTTGCAGAATTTCGAAGCCTTAGGGATGCTTACTGCTTGGAAGAAGCTATGCCCGGGAGCGTTTACTTTGATTTTTGATGGTATTTCCTTTGCGAAATCCACATCTATAAGAACTCTAGCATAGTACCCATAGTCCCTAGCTAAAGTTCTTGAGTCAACAGCCATTGGAGAGCCCAAAGCTATGCATATGGACAGCAATATCTCCTCCGTCCAGAACAGGATTGGTAAGCTAGGCAGCTGAACCCAAACACGTGCTCTTGATGTACGTTGCTTTGTTTTGATTTCTTTTAATCAACAAATATCCAACTCTAAGTCAGCTTATATTGAAAAAACAAAAAAGTATAATAAACCAGTCAATTTTACACGTTTAGTTGACCAAAACCTATTTTCATAGCACAACAAAATATCGCAACTAGTTTCTAGTGGCCTAACTAGTCGTACTTTAGACTTAAACCTCAATATTTGAATACCTGGCAAGAATTCCTCATATATTAAGGATGCCCCTCTTCTCTGGCTATCACATTAAATGAGCAATACATCTTCAATCATTTTCATTCGAAATAGAAAATCTCTTCTAGGTTGGATATCTTAAAGAGGTTTTTAAGATATGACTTCATCATCACCATCTAATATCCCAAGATGGACTCCCACTGTAAGCGCAAGTAGATCACCACCACCACCACTTCTTAGCAGTCAGGAAATAAATAGTTTTGCTTATCATGATCAAGTAGAAGATGAGAGTCTGGAAAGTACTTTTCCATTTATGAGTACTGATACTCATCATCAGCAGAAGCAGCAGCAAGATCATTATGTTGCTAACATACCTGCTAAACACGATAAGGTTATTGTTAATTCTTTAAGAGGTAATGACCATGAATCAGAAGAAAACAAGAGTTCATCATTTGTAATAGAGATGGAACCGATATTTGAAGGTAGTAGTGTTGTGTTGACATGGGAAGATTTATGCGTTCGTGTACCTAGTAAGGGCGGTGATAAAGCTATAATCCAAGGGCTAAATGGGTATGCTCAACCTGGTGAGGTATTAGCTATTATGGGTCCTTCTGGTTGTGGGAAGTCAACCCTTCTTGATGCATTAGCAGGTAATTAGGCAGATTTTTACAATTGATATAGTCGACGATGACGCCGTTCTAAATTACGCTTAGTTTTCATGTTTGCATTCCATTAAAACACATATCATTACTATTCTCACTTTGAAGATGGCAGAATCTAACTCAGAAGAGACAACTTGATTTAATGCAGGGAGATTATCCTCAAACACAAGGCAGTCGGGTCTGATACATGCAAATGGTCGGAAACAAAGGCTTTCGTTTGGGACATCGGTAAGAACAATAAGTATTGATTCATCGTACATTTCTATTTCTTGGATGAAATTTCATATACACGTATGTAGAATTTCACACAGGATTCACTTTAACAAGCACATTTTGAATTTTATAGGCTTATGTAACTCAAGATGATACATTAACGACGACATTGACTGTTAAAGAAGCCGTTTACTACTCTGCTTTGCTTCAATTACCCGACTCTATGACAGCATCGGAAAAGAAGGAGAGAGCAGAGACAACGATAAAAGAGATGGGATTGTACGAAGCTAGAAACACAAGAATAGGAGGGTGGAACATTAAGGGTCTAAGCGGTGGACAAAAGCGAAGAGTAAGCATTTGCATAGAGATTTTAACACGTCCAAAACTTCTCTTTCTAGATGAACCTACAAGCGGTCTCGATAGCGCAGCATCGTACCATGTAATGAATAGAATTGTGAAGCTTTCACGACAATATCGAATGACTGTTATTGCATCTATTCATCAACCAAGTAGTGAAGTTTTTGATCTCTTTCACAATCTTTGTCTACTCTCTTCTGGTAGAACAATTTACTTCGGCCCAGCTTCTGCTGCAAATGAGGTAACCAAATCAAGACTCATTTTGTCTATCAATAAACTTTCATTCTTATTATCCCACATTTAATATCGATTTGTACTTATGATGCATTTTTGATTGCACAGTTTTTTGCATTAAATGGATTCCCTTGCCCAATTATGAGAAACCCATCCGATCATTACCTGAGAACTATCAACAAAGACTTCGATCAAGTAAGGATTTCTTAAAGTTATGTTGATGTGAACATTGTTTTCCCAATAGGCAATAACATCTTCTGTATCCAAAGAAAACTAAAAGTTTTGTATCAATAATCCTTTCCAGGACGTCGAACAAGGTTCTGGTGGAAAAGCAACAACAACTGAGGAAGCAATTAATACACTTGTGGAGTCATATGAGTCATCAACAATCTTCCAACAAGTCCAACAACGAGTATCAAGTCTATGCAAAAGGGTAACAAATTAGTAACTAAAGAACCCTTATTGTGGATGACTTAGGATCCTGTTGCTTAATTAGTAAATATCTGTTTGTTTCATCTTATAGGAAGGAAGTATCTTAGAAAAAGGAGGCCAGGCAAGCTTTTTAACACAATCCGTTGTTCTTACAAGAAGGTCTTTCGTGAACATGTACCGTGATTTAGGATACTACTGGTTACGATTGGGAGTGTACATTGCACTATGTCTTTGTGTTGGTACAATATTTTTCGACGTTGGTAGCAGTTTTGGTTCAATTCAGGTAAAGGACCTGAACCAACCTCTTAGGTTTCCATTATATTTAAACTGATTCTTTGAAATTACACTCACATCAATTGGCCTGGGTTCTAATTTTTTCAGGCCAGAGGTGCAATGCTTATGTTTGTAGCCGCATTCTTAACTTTCATGGCAATTGGGGGATTCCCTTCTTTTGTGGAGGACATGAAGGTATGGTTATATCTATAAATTCCAGAAAATTGTCTCTACAATATCTTTGTGTGTAGTTTTGCTAATAATTTATATTTTGCATATCTTCAAATTCAGATCTTCGGGCGAGAAAGATTAAACGGGCATTACGGTGTTGCAGCATTCGTTGTGGGCAATACACTATCTTCAATTCCATACTTGCTTATGATCTCGCTGATTCCAGGAGCCTTAGCTTATTACCTAGTTGGTTTGCACAAAGGATATGAACATTTCCTTTTCTTTGTTCTACTACTTTTCGTGTGTATGATGTTAGTTGAGAGCTTGATGATGATCGTTGCAAGTATAGTACCCGATTTTCTTATGGGTATAATTACCGGAGCTGGAATTCAAGGTGTGATGATGTTAAATGGTGGGTTCTTCAGACTACCAAATGATCTTCCAAACCCATTTTGGAAATACCCCATGTACTACATTGCATTTCACAGGTACGCAAATGAAGGGTTCTACAAGAATGAGTTTCAAGGACTTCAGTTCCCAAATAATCAAATAGGAGGATCATCGACAATCAGTGGCGAAGAAATTTTGAAAAATATTTGGCAAATGCCAATGGGCTACTCAAAATGGGTTGATCTTGCTGTTTTATTTGGAATGGTGGTTCTATATAGACTAATGTTTTTTAGCATTATCAAGTTGTCTGAAAAGATGAAATCCATTGTTAGACAACGCAGTGTTCCAGATTCAAGTAAGAGTTTATAATGTATATAACATTATTTGTGTGTTTTCGTTTTTGTATTCACTGTATCCATGAATTTTATACTTTTTTTTTTTTTTGATGCAATAAAAATATACATGTAATTTTGTTGCAATTCTGTTTATATGTATCAACTATCAGCGCAAATTTTAGCATTTCCACAGCGATCGAACAGACAGACTTGTCTCGATTAGCAAGACTACTCAACAATCTGTAATAAGTAGCAAGATCAGGTATAAACCCTTCATCCAATATTTTTTCCACTATGCTTTCCTCCTCCTCCTCCTCCTCCTCCTTCCATATAATAGGGCAATAAGCCGTCTCTATTGCCTCATCTTGGTATCAATTTCAAACCTCTTTCTCAGAAAAAAAAAAATAAAAAAAATCGATGGTTTTCATCGTGGTTATACGTTGTACACTCTACCTGCTAAATGTAACAAAGAACGTATATTAACGCATCCTCAACAATATTATACTCCTTTGTACGGACAAGCATATGAAGAAGAAGAAAAAACACATAGCCAAAGGCTGTTTAAATGTTTATAATTAGTCGACCAAACGCGTATGTCATCGTTCATGCCACACAAAAATAGTAGGAATTGCAACTTGTGTCTAGTGGCCCAATAAGTGGTGTTAGGTACTTAATTAGCAATCTAAATCACTCTTTTTGTCAATAGGCAATGCATTATTATGATAGCCTTGATTGGATAGCAGTAGGTCGTATTACCTACTTGACAAGAATTCCTTATATATATTAAGGTTAAGGATGGCCCTCTTCTAGCCATCACATTGACTTAGCAGTACATCTTCAAGCATCTCCCTCTCTTCTCATTTTTCACTTGAAATCGAAAACCTCTATACTTGGTTTGATATCTTAAGGTAGTTTTGCGGATATGACTTCATCATCACCATCTAATAACCTAAGATGGACTCCCACTGCAAGCCCAATTAGTTCACCAGTACTATCACCACTTCTTAGTAAGGAAATAAGTAGCTTTGCTAATCATGATCAAGTGGAAGAAGAAAGTTTGGAAAGTACTTTTCCATTTATGAGTCCTGCCCATCATCAGGAGCAGAAGCAGCGGCTAGATCATTATGTTGATGAACCTACAGCTAAAAACGATATGGTTGTTAATTCTTTAAGAGTACTTAGTGGCCATCAATCCAGCAAGAAAAAAAAATCAGAAGAAAAAAAGAGTTCATCATTTGTAATAGAGATGGAACCAAAATCTAAAGGTAGTAGTGTCGTGTTGACATGGGGAGATTTATGCGTTCGTGTACCTTCGTCGAGTGGTAAGGGCAATGATAAAGCTATAATTCAAGGGCTAAATGGGTATGCTCAACCTGGTGAGGTCTTAGCTATTATGGGTCCTTCTGGTTCTGGAAAGTCGACTCTTATTATTAGAGTAGATAAAATAGAGAAGAAAACAACTTTCTCATTTAATTGAATTGTACAATACAGTGTACTATATATACTTTTGATGGACTATTGTCTACTGGACTATAACACGTGAAGTTCATGTGAAGACAGGATGGATTGTACAGCTGGAAGGATGAGTCAACAAGCCTAAACAGCTGGCTTGACAGGCTGGCTATTATCCCCCTCAAGTACAAGGGGTTAGAAACAACCTTGAGCTTGCTGCGAAGCATGCTGAATCTTGGGATAGGGAGACCTTTGGTGAAGATGTCAGCCAATTGGGCTGTCGTGTGGACATAGAAAACATCCAAGTTACGAGCATGCACCATTTCCCTCACAAAATGATAGTCGAGATGAACGTGTTTCATTCTCGAGTGTTGGACAGGATTTGAAGCCAAACTTATTGAACTAATGTTGTCACAGCCTATTCTTGGAATTCCTGTTGCCTTGAAATATAAGTCAGTCAATAGATAACATAGCCATACCATTTCTGCCGTTATATGCGCTAGCGTCCGATATTCAGCTTCCGTACTTGACCGGGCCACCGTGGTTTGCTTCTTTGATGACCATGAGACCATGTTAGAGCCCAAGAAGATGCAATATCCTCCGGTTGATCGGCGGTCATCTACACAGCCAGCCCAGTCTGCATCTGAAAAGCCCTCTAGAGATGTTGTTCCTTTGGTGAACCAGAGACCAAGAGACAGTGTTCCCTTGATATATCTTAGAATCCGTTTGGCTGCTTCTAGATGCCCGTTCTTGGTTCATGCATAAATTGACAAACAAGATTTACTGCAAATGAAATGTCCGGTCGCGTCCACGTCAAGTATTGTAGAGCTCCGACTAAGGATCGGTACTCCGTTGGATTGGCTAAAATCTCACCAGAATTCTTGCTTAATGAAGTAGACACCGCAATAGGGGTGTTGCAAGGCTTACATCCATCCATCTTGTATCTTGTCAGTAAGTCCAGGGCATATACTTCTTTTGGCCCAGTAACAGTTACTTCTAAGCCCAGAAAACAGTGGACGTGTCCCAAGACCTTAATAGGAATCGTCATTTGTAACTGTCTGATAACATGATGTATGTGATCCTTGGAGCTTCATGTAAGAAGGATATCGTCCACATATACTAGTGCTATAGTAATGTCTGAGTTGTTGTGATGGACGAACATTGATGTGTCATCATTAGATTGTTCAAAACCTAGGATAGATAGGTTGTGACTCTGTTTTTCGTACCAGGCCCGTGGAGCCTGTTTAAGCCCATAAATGGCTTTATGCAGTAAACACACAGCTTTGGGCCTTGCTGGATCTATGAATCCTGGTGGTTAAGTCATGTACACCACTTCTTTGAGATTACCTCCATTATCATTTCGAATAATCACTACTGGATGAGATAATAATTTTTCTATTATAGTTACAAACAGAACAAACACATGCTTAAACTCAGATTTGGATGCCAATGGAAAAATCTAGCAATATTTTGAATATTCATCAATTATATTGGCGTAATACAAGTTTCCTGCTTCAGATGCTACATGGCATGGACCCCAGAGGTCCATATGCAGTAGTTGAAGAGGTTTATTTGCAAAAGATTGAGATATACTAAAGGGTAGTTTATGACTTCTACAAGTTTTACAATCCATACATGATATCCCGTCACCTTGGACCGATTGGACAACATCAACCTTAGTTGGTTCGTCTTCCTTATCATTCCATTGCGCCTAGCACCACCAATTACAATGCCGGTTACGCCCGTGGTTTATGTAGATTATTTGGCATACGTAAGATATGACATAACTTTTGCAGTGTCTGAAACGATGGATGACCAAACCTCTTGTGAAGAGTGAGATTGTCAGAGATTGTGGAAGAGAGTGCGTGTGGAGCATGATGCAAATTACTGAAGGAAATGGGGTAGAGACCGTTCCTATGTGGACCTTGGAAAAGTAATTTCCCTGAGGTATTGTCCTTCACGTAGAAACCAGAAGAATCGAAGGTTAATGAACAATGATTATCATCAGCAAATTTATGGATGGACAAGAGATTATGAGAAGCTCTAGGCACGACAAGAACATTATTAAGAGAGAAAGAATTAGTGCCAGAAGACTTACTAGTATTGCCTAGGTGTGTTAACGACGATACGATGAATTGGTTTTGAAAATTTCCTCGCGCAACCGTTAGATAAAATGAAGAGAAGAAGAAGAGAAACTAATTCAAAACATTCGGTAGTTAGTTAGGAATTAAATGAGTTTAGGTTTAGTTTTTATACTTTTATTAGTGAAGGGGCATATATGGTATTTTACTCATCATTAAGACATCCCATAGCCACATCTATTGGATGTGTATAAATTAGTCTCCGAAAATTCTTTTTGGGTAGCCCTCAAAAACGCTAGGTAATTAAACCCATTCCATTCCTCTTGATTCCTAATCGTCTTCTTAATTCTCTCTCAACAAGGTATATATATATATATTTTTAAGTTTTAAATATTATACTGTATTGATTTTTAATGTTAACTCCAAGCGCATTTATGTTGTTGTTGTGTATATAGGAAATGTCATGTGTAAAATCAAAGATTGGAGTAGAACGAGTTAGCATTCAACTTCTTAGACTCTACTTGAGCCAATTCAGCATCAACAAGTTGTTTGATACTTGCATCAGTAACTCAAATTGATTAAGTTCTTTCTTTACAAAGATACAAGCAAGGATAACTAATCATATGCAAAAATTGGATGCATTTTTGTAGGTTTCTGCAACAGGGATAAAACTATTCTGAATTTGATTTTGATGAGTATATTCAAAAGAAATGGTTTGATTATTTCTTGCAGGTAAGTAAGAAAACATACTAATGAGAAACAAAAAACCATATAGAGAATGGTATAACTTAGTTGAGATGAGGAATTCTTGCAACAAAGAACCACCAAATTGAACAAGATTCTTCAAAGAAGCATATTGAACATATAAACCCCCAATTTTACTTAGTATATTAACTATAAATTTCCCTTTATCCCAAATTCTGTATGAACTAGAACTAGATTCAGCACCACCATTAGCAGTGAATTTCCAATCCAAGAAATTGAAGGAATCCAATTTTATAAACACAAAATTCCTAATATGAATGAAGGATAACAAGAAATATCTTGAACTAATACCTGAATCATTGAATGGTAACGAGAATTTGTTAGACCTCATACCTGAATCTCCATTACCAGCAGCGGAAGAATTACCCTTTTTGTGACCTGTTGAGATTCCAAGCATTTTGATGATTTGCAATGCTTCTTATTGTCACCATTAACTGGATTGAAGAATTGATCGAAAAACACAGATCAAGAATTAAGAAACACCAAAGGATCAAGAACAAAAAAAGATCTAATTGAAATTTTTATAGAATAATATTAATAATGACTGTGAAGAATCACAACTTTGTTGATGAATTTTGTAGATTTTTTTTTTTTAAATTTAAGGTAGGATCGGTACCTGTCTGACACCATGATAAAGTTTAGAATGGAACGAAGAACAATCTTATTACAAAGATTTTATTCATTATATTACAAACACATAGAAGATAATTATTTATCACATATCATAATAGATAGACTCAGTCAATGTTGACCTGACTTGACTATATTCCTAATAAACAATGTGCAAATCTGTTTATGCAAAAACAAAAATCAATAAGCAAGTCTGACATCTAAATCTAAATATGAATAATGAGATTAATTATGTTACACCGATTTAAAAAAAGATGAAAAAAATCTAATTCAGATGTTAAAACTCAAAACAAATTCCACCTCAAATGTCAATAATTGTTGGCTTTCGTAACTGCAAAACATTGAGAGGTTTGCAGA
Organism: Papaver californicum; assembly: GCA_023531435.1. NCBI lineage: Eukaryota > Viridiplantae > Streptophyta > Magnoliopsida > Ranunculales > Papaveraceae > Papaver > Papaver californicum. The sequence continues at coordinate 1,023,527 of JAJJMC010024127.1, read as the reverse complement.
TTATTTTTTTTCCTAAAACTCCCAAAAAAATCACGAATGCACTAATACAACATATTGGTTCCCAATCTACTTCCAACCTGCCTCACATGTACCAAGTAAGCAAACTCCAACACATGAAAGGGTTAAACTAATTTTTAATGAGTAATGCTAGTTTCCCCGAAAGATTTTTCGAAGGATTTCCCGAATCTGACGTGTAAGAGGGATCCAATCGTTCCTCCTCCAATGACTCTATCATTGGGATGGTAAAAGCCTAAAATTAAGGAATCAGATTTTATTCGAAAAATCTTTCAGAAAATCTTTCGGAGAAACTATCATTATCGATTTTTAATACTCCAACTATCGACTCTAGCATCGATTAATGGTTTGGAATTCATACTTCGTGCTTCGATTTCCCCACAGGTACACTTACCATAACCCGAACAACCACCATCAAGCCTAAAACTAAGAGAAAATATTATTTAATGAATAATTTCTTAGCCATATACAATAATAAGATGTTGTCTTATATATTGGATAGCCACAATCATATGCAATGCATGAAAATGCAAAAAAAAACACATCAAACAATCGAAAGTAGGTAAAGTTCTGTGTATTTTATTTTTATTTTAAAATCTAAAAAATAATTATTACATTCGTCAATTTGATATTAAAAAAATCTTTCCCTTTTTTAGTAATACGATAGTTATCGGTATCCAAAACTAAGTCAAATTGCTCATAATTAAAATCACGCTAAGCTTGACTTTTTCCAAAACTTCCGTAATGATATGCTTTCCATAAACAAATACAATTGTAATATATCCCCTGCATTGACACACCCTGTATTTGACAAACCATTGTTTTTGTTTTTAAAAGAAAATATTATAATCGAAATTAGTGTCCACTACAATCATTTGTACATGTTCGTGAGCTTTTACTAGCGTGTTTTGTTTTGCTTGGCCTTTAAAATGGGATCATATATATAATCTTTGGTGTAGTATTTTGAGTTTTGATTATCTTTTTCCCTGAGCTCAGCACAGTGCACACCTTACCTTGGGTGCTATTTTCGTGTGCGTTATGACACGAGGTGTTTTTTTGTTGGAAAATTTATTTGACTTTAACTTATACCGTTTGGAAAACCTCATCACTAACTGTGCGATTTTTAATGTTTCCGATAGGAATCATAACTGAAAAATATAAATATATCTGAAAATGAACAAAATTACACTCAACAGGATTCTATATTGTAACCTCATAACTGGAAAATATAAATATATCTGAAAATGAGTAAAATTACACTCAGCAGGATTCTATCTTGTAACCTCATATAGTTTTTCCACTTGAGGATAATTATTAAAATACTTAGGCTTTCGCGTATCCAAAAAAAGAAGGGTAGTTTTCGATAATTCCATAGTGTTACACCAAACCACCTAAAAATATGTTTACATTATTATTATAGTAAGATATTCATCATATTAACTTTATTATAATTTGATCCAAAATTATATTATTTCTGTCGCAGAAAAAGTAATATTTTTACTTTTACAATTTTACCTAAAATTATGTGAACATTTTCTCTTTCATTTTTAATACTATGTTGTGTGTTCTCGTTTTTGTATTCAATGTAGCCATAAAATTTATACAATTTTCTTTTTCTTTTTTTTGATGGAATTAAAATCAACATATGTAATTTTATTACAACTCTGTTTACATGTATCAACGCAAATTTTAGCATTTCCTCGCGGAAAAGACAGACTTTGTTTTGATTAGAAAGACCACTCACCAACCTGTTATAAGTAGCAAGATCAGGTGTAAGTTGTTCCTGCAACATCGCATATTAAAAATAAAAAAAGCATAACCAAACCCCATATATGCTCATCGTTCATATCACACCAAAATACATTTATCATACTATAAATCACTCAATACCGATTCATTTGAAGATTAACGAATTTTTTATTTTTATGCACGGTGACAATTCACGTTCTTTAATATTATCTTCAAAATTACTCATTTTGAATAGAAAAATAACAAACATAGTTAGTTTGAAGTCTATCTTAATTATTTGAGGTTTACCATATAAATTAAACTGGGTCGTTTATAAGTAATTTTCGAAACCCTTATCCATTAAATTTTTAATGATTAATTTGTCCATGATTAATTAATGTTAATTAATTCAATTAGTAGTTAAATAATCGTGTTATATGTGAAATTAACTAGTGTAGATTGATCATCAAAACATAAAAATTTTGAATTTTTTTGATTTGAAAATTTTGGGAAAAAATTTAGTCTCAAGAACAATCGGCCAATAAGACAATTACACGATGGCCGATTGTTTTTGATATTCTTGATCCATGAAAATCGTCAACTAAGAATCGGTATTTATATTTCTTCATTTTTAAGACCAGTTGTTCTTGATGTTTTGGTTCATAAAGAATATCGATCCGAAATCGGCATATGTTCTTTATTTTTACGGTTGATTGATCATAATTGGTGGATACAATCCTTCACAAGTACTGATTGATAAAAAAAATTAAAAACGATAATTTTCTGCATAAAAATACGTTCATAATCGGTGGATAAGGTTCTACATGTGTGTCGATTATAAAAAGACTAAAATTCAAGAGTTTTTCTGCAATTTTATTTTGCCAAAATCGGTTGATATAAAAAGAGTTTTTTTTACGTTGAAATGACCTTATTCTTTTTGTGTTGAATTCATCTTTTCATTCTATATAAGATAGAAAAAAGAGTTTATAGATTTAAACAAATTGCAATCAAAGAAATAAAATACTATATGCAAAATAGTACTTACAACCAATTAAGAAAGGACATTTTGACTATTAACTAAAATGTATTGATAAGGAGTTTTTATATTTAATTTTTAATGACCTAATTTGCAAAATTATGAATGGTCCCCAAAATTGGGCTGGTCCCAAAAAAATCATTCATAAAGAAAGCATAACCAAAGGCCCGTATACACGTTTAGCTGACCAAACCTCATTTATGTTCATCGTTCATACCACACCAAAATAGTAGGTGCAACTTGTATCTAGTGGCCCAACAAGTGATACTTGAGCAATGTAAATCATTTTGTTTGTCAGTATGCGATGCATTATTATGATGTAACAGACTAACAGGATGCCGGTATGAATCATCACCTCCTAATAATTGTATCTCTTGAATAAAATTTCCATTTCCTTAAAACAAGAAAAAAAAAGAAAGGAAGGTACTTTAGCATTAAACCTGCCTCATAATCCCTGTCCAAAATGTACTAGTCTTGTTTGAATAGCAGTAGGTCGCATTACCTACTCAGGCAAGAATTCCTTATATATTAAGGATCCCCCCTCTTCTCTAGCAAGCTACCGCATTGAATTAACATTGCATCTGCAATGCAATTCAATATTTTCACTTGAAATCGAAAATCTCTTCTTAGTTTAATATCTTAAGGAAGTTTTGCAGCTATGGCTTCATCACCATCTAATAAACTAAGATGGACTCCCACTGCAAGCCCAATTAGTTCACCAGTGCCATCACCATTTCTTAGTCAGGAAATAAGTAGTTTTGCTTATCAAGAAGAAAGTTTGGAGAGTACTTTTCCATTCATGAGTCCTGCTCATCATCAGGAGCAGAAGCAGCAGCTAGATAATTATGTTGATGAACCTGCTAAAATCGATATGGATGTTAATTCTTTAAGAGTTAGTGCCCATCAATCCAGCAAGAAAAAAAAATCACAAGAAAACAGGAGTTCATCATTTGTAATAGAGATGGAACCAAAATCTACAGGTAGCAGTGTTGTGTTGACATGGGAAGATTTATGCGTTCGTGTACCTTCGCCGAGTTGTAAGGGCAATGATAAAGCTATCATAGAAGGGCTAAATGGGTATGCTCAACCCAGTGAGGTCTTAGCTATTATGGGTCCTTCTGGTTCTGGAAAATCAACCCTTCTTGATGCATTAGCAGGTAATTAGGCAAATTTATTTACTTGTTAAGTTCAAGTTATATTATATCGTCAACTTATAGTTGTCCAATGATGATTAAATGCAGGGAGATTGTCCTCAAACACAAGGCAGTTGGGTCTAATACATGTAAATGGTCGAAAACAAAGGCTTGCTTTTGGGACGTCGGTAAGAACGATAAGTCTTGATTCATCCTACATTTCTATTTCTTGGCTAAAATTTCACAGGATTCACTTTAATAAGCACATTTTGAATTTTATAGGCTTATGTAACACAAGATGATACATTAACAACGACATTGACGGTCAAAGAAACCGTTTACTACTCTGCTTTGCTTCAGTTACCTGACTCTATGACAACATCGGAAAAGAAGGAGAGAGTAGAGACAACAATAAAAGACATGGGATTGCATGAAGCTAGAAACACAAGAATAGGAGGGTGGAACATCAAAGGGCTAAGCGGTGGAGAAAAGCGAAGAGTAAGCATTTGCGTAGAGATTTTAACACGTCCAAAACTTCTCTTTCTAGATGAACCTACAAGCGGTCTCGATGGTGCAGCATCTTACCATGTAATGAATAGAATTGTGAAGCTTTCTCGACAGTACAGAATGACTGTTATTGCATCTATTCATCAACCGAGTGGTGAAGTCTTCAATCTCTTCCACAATCTTTGTCTACTCTCTTCTGGTAGAACAATTTACTTTGGTCCTGTAGCTGCAGTAAATGAGGTAACCAAATCAAGACTCGTTTTATCCCACATATAATAAGATTTATACTTATGTTGCATTTTTGATCGGCACAGTTTTTTGCATTGAATGGATTCCCTTGCCCAACTATGAGAAACCCTTCAGATCATTACCTGAGAACTATCAACAAAGACTTTGATCAAGTAAGAATATTGCTATCCCGATAACATCATCTGTATCCAACAAAAACTAAAAGTTCTGCATCAATATTCCTTTCCAGGACATCGAACAAGGTTCTGGCGACAAAGTAACAACTACTGAGGAAGCAATTTATAAACTTGTGGAATCATACAAGTCATCACCAATCTTCCAACAAGTCCAACAACGAGTATCGAGTCTATACAAAAGGGTAATAAGTTAATAACATAGTAACTAAAGAACCCTTAATTGTGGATGATATACAGGATCATTTTGCTTATGAAACATCTTTCATCTTACAGGAAGGAAGTGTCTTAGAAAAGGGAAGCCAAGCTAACTTCTTAACTTAATCAGTTGTTCTTACAAGAAGGTCTTTTGTGAACATGTACCGTGATTTAGGATACTACTGGTTACGGTTAGGAGCTAATATTGCATTATGTCTTTGTGTTGGTTCAATATTTTTCAACATTGGTAGCAGTTTTGGTTCAATTCAGGTAAAAAGCCAAAACACCCTTTTAAATTATTAAATGTCCATCATCTTTAAACTGATTATTCAAAATGAACACTCTCATCAACTGGCGTGGGTTATAAATTTTGCAGGCCAGAGGTGCAGTGCTTTTGTTTGTAGTTTCATTCTTAACTTTCATGGCAATTGGGGGATTCCCTTCTTTCACGGAGGAAATGAAGGTACGATTATATATATATTAATGTGTGTGTACATTCTGAAAGATTACTTCTAAAACATATTTGCTTTGCAGTTTTGTTACTAATTTTCACTTTTCTTTTCCTCTCTTCAAATTCAGGTCTTCGGACGAGAGAGATTAAATGGGCATTACGGTGTTGCAGCATTTATTGTGGCGAATACACTATCTTCATTTCCGTACTTGCTTATGATCTCAGTGATACCAGGAGCCTTAGCTTATTACCTAGTTGGTCTGCACCAAGGATATGAACATTTTCTCTTCTTTGTTCTACTACTTTTCGTATGTATGATGTTAGTCGAGAGCTTAATGATGATCGTTGCAAGTATAGTACCCGATTTTCTTATGGGTATAATCATTGGAGCTGGAATTCAAGGTGTGATGATATTAAATGCTGGGTTCTTTAGACTACCAAATGATCTTCCAAACCCATTTTGGAAATACCCAATGTACTACATTGCTTTTCACAGGTACGCAAATGAAGGGTTCTACAAGAATGAGTTCCAAGGACTTCAGTTCCCTAATAATCCAATAGGAGGAATAGGAGGACCATCGACTATCAGGGGCGAAGAAATTTTGAAAAATATTTGGCAAATGCCAACGGGGTACTCAAAATGGGTTGATGTTGCTGTTCTATTTGGAATGGTGGTTCTCTATAGACTAATGTTTTTTAGCATCCTCAAGTTGTCTGAAAAGATGAAATCCTCGAGTTGTCTGAAAAGATGAAATCCATTGTAAGACAAGGCAGTGGACCAAATTCAAGTACTAGTATGTAATGTATATGGCACTATTTGTGTGCTTTCGTTTTGATTGTATTTCATTGTAGCCATGGGATTTTTACTTTTTTTGTTGTTGATGGAATACAGATCAATTCATGGAGTTACTATTGGAATTCTGTTTACTGTTATTCCTATACCTGAATTGTTTCAACACAATGTTTTGAAGTTGGAAGGCAACCGACACATCTTCTAAGGAAAAATCTCCCAGCAATTCGCACAGCATCTTTGCTCACAGACGATTGACACATTTTCTAAGCAAAAATTTAGCCTTTAAAATTTTGCAAACTTGTAATGTTTAGCATTAATCCACAGCTTAGCATGATCAGTTTTCTGACATTTCTGGATATTTTCAGGTGTACTTTGGCTCCCTCTTAATGTACTACTTTCTTTAACTATAAAAGACATGTCTTCAGCCAGAGCATTTCCAGCTGATTATGCAGAACTGAATAGGGTATTGTTTAACTATACAATACACACACACCATTCAAAATTCCAGAAACAACAAAACATACATTTTTCTCTGACATTACTCGCAATCGGACCAGAACTGACACAACCTTCCATGCTTGACTGCTTGAATGAAGTTCCATCCATGTGATCCATGGATTAATTCAGTAACCATTCTAGGCCAACCCCTAGAAGTGCACAGAATTGCACCAACCAAAGGAACCACAGAAAAAACAAAGTACATGCTTTTAGATACATGTCACTAACCGTCATGGCCTCATCCTTTTACGTATCTGTCTTTTAGAGCTCGCTCTGAGACCTTGAAATTTGGCATGTTCTTCTCAAAATATCTATTCTGTAGATCCAAGCAATTACACTTTCTTCCTAATATCTTGAACCAGTAGCAACCACCATAACATAGACCATAGACCAGACAATTACCAATCAACGCAAATTTTAGTATTTCTTAACCGAACAGACAGCCTTGTTTTTATTAGAAAGACCATCCACTAACCTGTTATAAGTAGCAAGATCAGGTATAAATCCTTCATCCAACATCCTTTCCACTATGCCTTCCCCCTCCTTCTTTCTACCTTCTCTAGAAAACCCAGACACCAATATATTATATGTCATGCCATCAGGATCCAAACTTTTACTAGAAGCTAACAATCTCAATCTATTAGCATCCATCGTTCTCCCCAAACCACACATCTCTCGCAATACATAGTTATAAGTCACACTGTCCGGAACAATTCCTAGCTTTAACATTCTTTCCATCAAAACAAATGCATCTTCCACCATTCCTGATTTCAGTAAGCTATCTATTAAAGTAGTACAGATAACTGGACTCAGAATCTTTCCTTTCTCCAGTAACTCTCCCACAAGCTCTAACGCCTCATTCATCTTCCTTTCCAAGCAAAGCCCTTGAACAATATCTAAACAATCATATCCATCAGGAATCGCATTTTTCCTAAAGAAATCAATAAATAGATTACTAGCCTCTGAAGTCTTATTCTCTCTACACAGCCCAACAAACAAAATCTCGCACGTTACATCTGAAAACTCAAATCCCAAATCAAGCATCTCATATGCCATCTCAATACCCTCCTTAAACTTTTTTTCTCTAAAGAACCCTTTTATCAAAGTGTTGAAACTAACAACATTTGGATTACAACCTTTAACCTTCATCTCTTTGAACAACTCAAGTGCAGACCCAAACTTTGAATTCCGACAATAACTACTAATCAAAGTATTAAAAGTATAAACATCAGGTTTAACTCTATCCTTAACCATCTTATCATAAAATTGTAAAGCTTTGTCATGTTGTCTATACCTAACAAAGCCATTAATCATTATATTATACAGAATTACACTAGGTTTTCCATCGATTAATTTCCGCATGTTTCCAAATGCAATCAAAGCATCATCTAATCTCCCAACTTTACAGTACGCATTGATAGCAAATCTAAAAATAAATTCTGTTCTATCGCACGAGAATATCCCATCCGAACAAGGACAAGGGTTTGAGACCATACCTTCAAGAACTGAATTAAGATCATTTAAACGGTCAGTAATTGCTAGAGTCCTAACCATCCATTCATAAGTGAAGTGATCATGACGAAATGCATCAATTTCTGAAGCCCAACGAAAGATGTGGACATCGAATTGGGTGAATCTTGGGTGGTAATGTAACTTTTTATGGAGGAAATTGAAGAGATTGTGAGGGGTAAAAGAGGGTTTAAGATGAGATTTAAGAAACTCAAATAGTTCTTGTTGAGATGTTTGAGACAGGGAAACTGTAGGGAGAGGGATATTTAAGGGTTCGGGTTTATTAATAAGGTTCGAATTTGGTACAGGTGGGAGAAGTGTAGATGAAGATTGTAAAGTTTTTGTGATAGGTTTTGGAAGTTTCCTGAAAACCATCGTATATCTGTTTACTTTTAACAAGCCCTAATCAGCAATCCAAACCCTAAATCAAAATCAAAACCAAAATCAAATCACAAAAAACAAAGTTACCAAAGAAAACTTCACCGACCTTCCAAACAAAATCTACAAAATGGAAGAAGAATAATAGCTAAGAGCAGAAAATACACCATCAAAACAACCATAATAAGACCCTAAATTCAAATATAGTCATACCTGGTTTCAAAGATAATCGAAGCGATTCTTTGGATTGTCACTTGAAATCAATAAATTTTCGAATTCCAGAAGAGTTTTTCTTTACTCACTGAGACTGTGATATATCGTTTTGGGCCCCGCAAAACCTGGGCTTGTTTTAATTTAGTTCGACAGCTTGTTTAACAGTGTGTTCGGAATCTTCGGCCCACGCGACCGAGATCTTGCCGAGATTCACCGTCTCCCTCGTTGGCTGCGATAAATCTTTTAATCTCGAGTAGACGAGATCGGGCCTAAAAACTAGGTGAGACAGTCGAATTCCTGTCAAGATGAGTTAGCGAGTCGAGGGGTACTGTTATAAAAGTCAAAACCAACCCTAAAAGACTTGATTTTTATTATGTTGTGTGAAATTATAAATATTACGAGGGGTGAGTTCAAGTTAGTTTAAAATTCTAAATAACTTCATCAACTTTTTACTAAGAGGTATAAAATTTGGAAACAAGGACTCTGAGATTTCATCGAGATAAAGTCGTCGAGTGTCCTGGTCTCGATTATGGTCGAGATGAAACCGAGACCCGAAATTCACCATATAACTTTTGGATACATTTTAAGAAGTTACTTTTCGATTAAATTAAAAGTACAATTTTAGAATGACTTTTAAAAATAAAATATAAAGAAAATTGTTTTTATTTTTGACTTCGGAAATTTATTTTTGTTTCTGGTATCCAAACATCCTTAGAATGTGGACAGAAACATATTCGAAAGTGTACCATTCGCGAATTAAAAAATCATTTTGTGAACAATGAACAATATTGAAGTGTCCAGGAACATACCCAAAAGTGTATCATTCGCAAACTGAAAAATCAGTTTGTGAATAAAGAACAAATTTGAAAAAGTGTCCAAAAAAATCAAGTTTTTCTACCAGTTCGCAAACTGAAAAATCAGCTTTGTGAACCAGTTTGCGAACTGAAAAGGAATCAGTTATGTAAACCAGTTCGCGATCTAAAAAGAAATCAGTTTGTGAACTGAAAAATCAGTTTGTGAACAAGTTTGCAAACTTGATACTTTTTGATGTTTTCAGGTTTATATTTTCGTGGACATATTTTATAAAACAATAAATTGTTCTCAACCTCAAAAGCGATAAACATATGATTATCCAATGCTTGGATTTATGTTTCGAAATTTGCCAAGTATAAGCTTGAACTCAAAACTTTTTTTTTACAATTCATCAATTATACTAATGCCATTTGACATTGTCTCAGTAAATAGATTGCTAGAAATAATGAGTAAATAGGATAGTCAGTATTCACATACCTTTGTTGATGAAGTCCTCGCATATGTTTTCGTTGTTTTTCAGTCTTCAACTTCAACGGTTATCGGTGAATTCTGATACTCGACTTCCATGTTCTAATCCTAATCTGAAACTGACATTAGTAGACTATAAATCAAGATATAGTTTTGTTCATCTAATATTGACTACAAGCTTGACATACCAAAACTTGTGAGTTTTACCGAGCGATGCTCTAACAGTTTACACCGAACTATAACCTTAGAGTAGTCACGATTCCATCCTCAAGGATTTTGAGAATGCTTCCCTGTATTTTTCAAAAATAATCCTGAAAAAAAGTTAGTTGTGTATTTTCGAAAGTAAGGTAATACATTTTTTAAAACTTGACAGCAAGCAAAATATGGTCATTAGCTAACTTCCGAAAGCTAAAAACTTTATTCCTAAACATATGGCAGTGAACACTAAACCACGTCCATTTTCCAATTTCCGAAAGCTAATTCACATAGTTTCTGAATGTATAGCAACGGGTATATTTTTTACCTTGCTCGTGCATTTCCGAAAATTAAAGACTATACTTTTGAAAGCTAGAAGCTTTTGCAAGTTCTCTTATTTCAAAAGTTCAACGGTGAGAACAAAGACCATCCTATGTTGTTCGGTCGTGTATAAGTAGAACTTTGTTTTTGTACAATGACCTTCATTCTTCGACATTTTGATCAAATTCAATGATCAAGTTTCTCATACTAAAATGATAAATTTACTTTGATACTTCATTTCCTTCACATATAGATGGATAAATAGAAGGATGGTAATCAAATGAGCACTTTTGTTAAAACGAATAATAATAATTCTCCTTACTCCTTCCTGGGATGATCTAGGTAGATATTTCAATTCGTACATAAGTTTCTATCATGGTAGTTTCTTTACAAGACGTAAGAAATACTACTTTAGCACTTGATATGTTACTCCCCTTTAATCCATGCATTATTTCTTTTTTATTAGATATGTTATTATCAGACACATCTCTCCTTATGACAATGCTATGCAAGTATTACATGTCCAATAAGTTCATAGAAGTACTTAATATTTCTCCCTATGTTATAAGAACCCAACCACTGTTTTATAAGAAAATAGCATAAAATAAAGCTATTACACAAAAATAAAAAGCCACCCATAATCAAATGTGAGAAAGTGTAAAAATAAATCGTCAAACAAAAAATAAATAGAGGATGGATACTTTGTTTCCAACTAAATGGTTGTAGTATCCATATGTAGCATTTGATAGCCAAACCTTGACTATCTACCACATTGTAAAAAACTTGAGCACCATAATGGTTGTTCTTATCTACTGTTGTTAGTCTGTCTGGATACCAGAAGCAGAAGTCAAAAACAGGAATCTGAAATAAAATATCTTTACTTTATAAAAAGTTAATTTTTTTACTTTTAAAAATTATTTTAAAATTATATATCTAAATTAATTTTTACTTTTTTATTTTTAAAAAGTAAAAAAACAATTTCTGAAAAGGTATTCAAACAGCCTCCAAAGTTTCAAATTTTTTTAAAAATGTAATGAAGTCTACGAATCGGCTGGAGATGGCATATGGTAGAGGAGGGGCTGAGATAGTTTCAGTTTAAATGATCCTTTGTGGGGGGCAATTATTAATACAAAACATCCTTTGAGGGGCTATTCAAAAACAAAGTTAAAAGTGAGTCACCACTCACCACTCACCAGTTAACTTCACTACTTAAAACAGCAGAACCTTTCTTCTTCCTCCTCATCCCTTCCAACATACCCATTACTTACTCCACCAGGTACTCTCTCTCCCTCTCTTTCTCTGCAGAAACCCCTTTATTCCTCAGCTCTCATTTTATTTGTTGATTCTCACCATAGTTTTTACTTCTGGTGAAAACCTTTTGAGTTTTGACTCAGGTCATATAGAAGACTGGTTTACAATGGGCAGTTATGGTTTCTCTTCAAATTTGGAGTTTTGTGTGTTTCTTGCATGAAAATCTTGATGGGTTTGTTGTTACTTAGAAATGTAATGGTACACCACAGTTGTTTGATAAAATTCCTCAAAAAGGGGTTTCTTTTTCTTATAGATGAAAATGTGGGACAAATATCCTAACAAGATAATCTAGTGCACGATTGAAATACCAAGTAATAATAACGTGATAAGTTAACCCATGCTAGTAAATTGTCAGTTGATATTTCAGAAAAGTGGGTTTTGGGTGTTGAGAATTTGCTGAGAATGATATCGTTTTGCAGGTACAAGAGTTGTTTTCCAGTGATGGGTCCTCCCACATTGGCAATGGATAACAAGAGCTCTCCCCATCTCTCACCAGGTGTTTTTACTGTTTTTTATTCATTTTTTAAATTTTAATTTTATTAATTGATGTTTATGAGAATTGCACTTAAAAAGGTTTTCTTTTTGAAAGATTGGACGATTTTGGTATTTTACTGTCGTTATTTCCTGATCGTCTGGATGTATTATTTGTATGAAGTCAAAAATAATTTGGGTATTCTAGCGTTTTTGTGTGCTTCTTCGTTGGACTAATCCATTTTTCTTGGCCTTGTAATGCTTATTATGTGTATGAATTGTTCAGCAATTACATAACATTGGCTTATTATGTTCTTGTCATCAATGCAAAGTTATTTGATGAATTCCTGTATTATTTGGCCCTGTCATGTATCCTTTCATAGAAGAAAAAAATAAAAAGATGTCCCCACCCCCACGTAATATGCTGCTTTTTGTTAATTGTGTAACTAGGAATCAACTCTATTCCTTGTTTTGAGCAGGTGATATGGTTTTGCAGATGCAATCAAGAATTATTATAACTCTCAAGTGGAAACGCAAAATCTTTTTGCCTCAGTCAGCATGGGGAAAGAAAAACCGTTCGATTTTTTCCGCGTTTTAGTTGGTACGTATGCAGATTAATGATTATGTGCTACTTTAATGGTAAACAAGAAATGTCTCAGTGTCTGATCTTGAGCATTTGGAGTTGCTCAAGGATGGTTCTTTCTTTGCAACGTGTGGCTGTTGAACTTATAACTGCATTTGTGAAAATTAAAAAGGAATAAATTATGCGGTTACATGGGTTTTCCTTGACCTAAAAGATGCCTATATCTCAGGAATTGCTGCTCACATATATATTAAAATTTAGAATTTAAAAGTTAGTTTACCTTAAAAGATACATGGGTTTTCCTTGACTTAAACATATACAAACATGAAGGGGGAGCTTGGAAACATCTACCTGAAATCGAAGCGGATACTTTTTCTTTCTGTCTTCACTCTTCACCAGTGTTGATTTATTTCTAATAGGTATGCTTGAACTTTGTAGATGGTGTCATAGCAGGAGGTACTGCTGGTGTTGTTGTCGAAACCTCTTTGTATCCAATTGATACAATCAAGACTCGTCTACAGGCAGGTTACTTTACAAAAAATGAATATGGCTAACTTTATGTTGCTAAATTAACAATTCTGTCTTGGGAAATAGTTGTTGGGTCATAATTCATGTCATACTATAAGCATTTGCGATTCTTCTATTTTGATCTATCTTTCTTTATATCTTGTTTATTAGTAGACCAGATGGAAACCTGTTCGGTTGAAATTCATGTTCATTTATCAAAGCGCAAATTCTGCTGCCCCCACACCAAATTAGTTGTCTGTACTTTGTTTCCATTTCAGGCAGTTCGTGGAGGAGGAAAGATTGTTTTGAAGGGCCTTTATAATGGACTGGCTGGAAATCTTGCTGGTGTCCTACCGTAAGTTCCTGCTTTTCAAGTTATTTTGCATCTGACCTGTGTTTTAGATAAAAAGTTCCCGTGTCTTATGACGTTTCACTTTACAATAGAGTTGTAGGTGTGATGTTTCAAAGAATCTGAGTTAGTTATTAGTACGAAAGTTGCATACAGTATCTTGAACCAGTTTCATTGGGTTAACGAGTCCTAAATGGATTTACTAGCATTGCTGCTTGAATATCTTATTTGCTCAGTCTAGCATCTGCATAAAACAATATATACACTTCTCTATATTGTCCACCGTATTAGCTCGCTGTCTTGTAGAACAATTTTAGAATGCTTCTTTAAGCCTACTGTTGAATGATATTGGGCCAACCTCAGCAGTTACTAGATGAAAATTCCATCTGAAGATCATTTTGAGAATGCTTTGATATGTTTACAATACTAGGGTCAAATGATATCCCAGCTTTGCATGTGCTCATCATGTGATGGTTTGATGGGTCCAGCCTTTGGATTGCAAAGTGGAGTTAGCTTTCTGATGAGCTAATTCTTAGCATAAGCATCTAACTATCTTTGGTTTTATCTTTAGCTAATGTTGTTCCATGACCCCAAACATATATTACTATCCTTCTTCATCACAGTTCTTCTAATATTATATTCTGTTGTATTTTTCATTTTTGTAGACTTATTTGAACAAAATTCATTGATAAATAATCTTCTTCATAGGGCATCTGCCATATTTGTTGGTGTCTACGAACCAACAAAGCAGAAATTGTTGAAGATGTTTCCTGAAAATCTGAGTGCTTTTGCTCATTTGGTAAGTGAACATGAATTTTTTGAACGTCGTGCACTTTGCTAGTTTTTGAGTCTTCTCAATTGATAGTCAGCAATTTTATATTGGGAATTCCATCGTATGGTTGTATTTGAAAAGTTGAAGATGATGAAATCTCACTAATCTTTTATCCTGTCGCATTTCCAAAAATTTCATTCATCAATTCCATTCTGCACATCATCCTACTGTAAATGTTTCATTAAGCCTTTATGCTTTCTGTTAATGGTTTCTACAATAAACACTGCTGAGGTCGACTCGGTATCATGATTATGTAGGTAGTAGAATTTGTAATCTAGATTGGGCATCAAAAAGTCCCAACACTAAAATCATTAGTTGGTGCACATGGTACCTTCTTTTATGTTCTTCTTACCCCTGTAAATGGATTGACTAATCTATAACTGGATTTTCAGGCGATGTCCAATTGTGAAAGTGTGTGTTTCATTTTGCATTAACTTCATCATTCAGCTTCTTAGTATAAATGTAACAGAGAACCAAAAGAATATATATCTTTCTTATTCTGGAAATTTGTTGAATTCGTGTAGACTGCAGGAGCCATTGGAGGGGCGGCATCTTCTCTTGTTCGTGTACCAACAGAGGTAGCTGAAGTTCATCTTTTCTCAGATTCAATAAACTCGATTGTTAGTTGTTTACTCATCTGGAGCGCTACTTAGGTTGTGAAAACAAGGATGCAAACTGGACAGTTTGTTTCTGCTCCTGATGCTGTTCGCCTTATTGTTCACAAGGAGGGTTTCAGAGGTCTATATGCGGTATGTATATCTTATTTTCCTTTTAGTGTTGCACTTATTTTGACTTTAATGTTCTACTTTTTGCAATCTATGTGAGTTTGACTTTGTAAAGCTGTTCTGCTGTTGTAGGGTTACAGCTCCTTCCTATTAAGAGATCTGCCATTTGATGCTATGCAGTTTTGCATCTATGAGCAGATTCGTATAGGTTACAAGCTTGCCGTAAGCATCTTCCGCTAGTTCTATAATTTTTCTAGATATTTACTTGCTCAAATGCTTCCGGAAAAATTGATTTTGCATTTGTATATGCAGGCAAAGAGGGATTTGAATGATGCAGAGAATGCTGTTATTGGTGCTTTTTCTGGTAATCAATTTCACTATATCAGTTTTGGTTTACAAAATTATGTTGCTATATGCTTCAAAATTTGTCTTCAAGAATGTGGTTACTGAATGTGTCTGATTCATCACTTTGATAATATTATTTTAAAGGAGCAATAACTGGAGCTATAACCACTCCACTCGACGTAATCAAGACGAGATTAATGGTTCAGGTACTAAAAATTTGAAATCATCTCTTATTATGCTTGGAATTAAATTTACACATATTATGTTTTTCTAATCTTTTTAAACTTATGCAGGGATCTGCAAACCAGTATAAAGGAATTGTAGATTGTGTTCAGACCATAGTTAGAGAAGAAGGTGCTCCTGCTCTCTTGAAGGTATAAATCAGTTAACATAGCTTTCACCATGTACTTAGAATGTAGTTTCAGAATTGAAATAAGATTTCTTTGCCCCATGTGAAACTAGATTTCTGATGTAGAACATCGTACTCCTCAAATGCCTAGCCAGTTCGGTTTCATGATTAATGTTATTTCTATATAGGGTATTGGGCCAAGAGTTCTTTGGATAGGTATTGGCGGTTCCATTTTCTTTGGTGTTCTTGAGAGGACAAAGTTGTTACTTGCACAAAGGCGTGATGGGAAACAAACCCCAGAAGAACCCTTCAAGAAGGATTGATATGAAGCCCTTCCCATGTTTATTTACAAAATCGTTGGGTATTTTCATTCTTTTCATACCTTTTGTTGCCGTAGATGATACTTAGGGCGTCAGGATTTCAGGGTATGACATCATGGAAAATGTTAGGTTAGTAGCGGTTGTCTGAGTGAAAAAATCAGACAATTGTAGTATTCCATCTTAATTTTTAATTTATGATTTTTTTCTTCCTGGGTGTAGTTCTGATATTTTACACAGTTTTCCTGAAAGCTAAATCATGTGACTGCAAAATACCCACACTGCAGTGAAAATGTTGACAAGATGATTAAAAAGAGACAGAAGCACAGAGAATTTTGTTGTTTGAGCAGATAGACTATAAGGCTAACCACTATGGTGCTTCAAGATTCAAGTTCAAAACAACGACGAAAGGGGGTAATTCAAGATGACGGGCAAGGAAAGGTTTGAATAGGTCTGATGCGCTTAATGGTTGGACGTAAAAAAAAGTTTACTTTTGCACCCAACCATTGGGTGCAAACAATCTTAACCATCAGATTAATATATAAACTGGTGATCCAACGGACTTGTGCGCCAAATCATTAGACGCATTGCGCCAAATCATTGCACTATTCTTCTTGAATCTTGAATCATCATAAGAGATAGTAGCTGATTCAAGCTGACGCGTCGTCAACTTGAATCTTGAATTTGAACGTCCATAGTGGTTAGCCTAAGAATTCAGAACTCATTGGCTCTGCTTGGTATCCTGCACAGACCCACAAATAATTTGCACCTGCTTGGTAAGCCCAATGTTGGCTGCGGCCATTTGCAGAGAAATACACAAGAAGCAAATTTTCACAGTGAATTTTGCAAACAGTTCTTGTTACGGAACTAGGGGTCTACGTAATGTCCATTACATGTTTCTCATTGCAAGAGTTACAACAGTGGCGAACTCATGTTTCTCATTGCAAGAGTTACAACAGTGGGGAACTCGAGAAATGAAAGAGCGAAACTCTGCTTTTAAATAGAATTGGCATCACTATAAATATACAACAGTCGGCTTTCCTTTTAGGTAAAATTGGAAGCAACGTTAAACTATAAGTGCCCTTTTTTGAGCCACAACTGATTGTCTTTGTTTATGAAACATTGTTTTCCTTTTGAACAAAACGCAAAAGAATGCCAAGATAACAATGACAAGGAACAAAACCTCCATCATAGTCCATCCCTCCACTTGATAGCTAGAACTGCACCCAGCTCTAACTTGCTTTTGCTTTTGTAGACCTTCCGGATCCAGAACAAAATCCAGGCTCATGGCTTCATCTTCCACCAAGATATGAGTGGTCTTTGATACGTAACCTGGCATGGCTACCGTGACTACAAGACAAATAAGATGCAAATAAGACTTGAATCATGGAACCATATAATAATCGATTAAATCTTTAAAAAATTGACAGGGCAAACTTAATGATGAAGAATGTAGTCAAATTAAACCAATCCACCATATGAAGCTGTGTTTTTTCAGTTCACAGGAGTACAGGGCCAGATCATCAGATTTATACCTTCATAGTGTTCACCAGGAGCGAGTAGACGATGGTAATCCCCAAACACGTAACCAGCTTTAACCTGTTAATATGAAGACTCAGAAAGTAAGTTTCTACAAAGGGAACCAAAGAAATGATCATCCAACTATCCAGATTATTGAAATGTCAGTAGATTTCTAGCCCATTAATAGAATTCAACTATAACATAGCAGGCCATGGCCATCTGGATCAGCTTCACACAACTTAAAAATGTACAAGTACAAAAAGTAGTCCTGGGACCCAAGATTGTATCTTACGGGGGTAGTTACTGAACCATTTCACGACCAGTGGTGAATGCTTTTCTGTCGAGGTCGAACCAATTGATATAGTCATAGAGTAAAAATAATCGTAGAGATGTAAATTGAAATCTGAAATGGTTTGGAAACATACTGTGTAATTGATTCCCTTGATTATGACAGAGGCAGGCAAAGGCTGTCCACACTCGGTTGATAAGATTCTTCCATGTACTCCTGTCTATAAAAAAAGCCGTTATACAGAAGTGGTTTCAAGGAGTAACATATTTTTAATGTCAGAAGGGGCACTAGATTTGAAATTTAGTTCATTTTTGTTCTTTATTTGTTGGCTAATTATGAAGATTGTTTTGTTGGCCGGCTCCCTTGATGTTAAGCCAAAAGGATATGTGCTGCTCATGTTTTTTAAGGTTGCATAAGCATGCTATATTATAGTTCACATAATGATAATGATGCAGGAGAGAAGCATAGTTATACTTTGACGATAAGAACAATTAGTTGACATCATTCAAGAGTCGGTCCAAAAGGGCTTCATTTTTGCAAAAAAAATAAAATAAAAAATTGTTCCATAGTATGCTACATAAAGCTTACCTTAACAAGGCTTGCAACAAGATTCAACATACTCATTCTGTTGTACTCCCATAGAATCAGAAGCTGCAAAGTTGGAACACATGGAAAAGAAACAGAAATTAGCCAGCATTTGCTTGAGACCCAAAATCATAGATAACTATAAAATCTGAATCATTACGTGTAGATTATCCAATGAACCCATCCTCACATTGACTGCTTGGTGGTCTTAGGTTTCAGGGGAAAGAATAAACTTTCAGCGAAAAAAATGATTTCATGGTGTAGATACCATAATTTGTCCTATTAAGTTTCTCATAAAGTTCATCAAATCTGCCCAGCTTGTAACCAATAATATAGCACTGTAGGAAAGAAAATCAAACCTCTGTTGAGTTAGGCCATTTGTTTTCACTTATTTCCAAGGTCAATTCAAAGCAGCCTGCATGTATGTAGTTCCAATCTTGCATACCGCCATATATAGGATACCTACAGTTATTTATTTATCTTCTATCAACAATCGGGTTCACAGAATTTAAAACGGAAGTGGGAATTTTGATATTGAAAAAAAAACTTAATGCTGAATATAAGATGCTTTATCATACCAAGCTGCACCATTGGTAATTCCTTCCTGAAATTCTTTGCTAAGAGACATGTTATAGTGAGAACGGCTATAGACACTTGCCATGTGCCGGAAGGTTGTGTAATCAGGACATGAATAGTACACTTTCCTGAAGATGCACGTTGCAGAATAAAACTGCAATCAGCATAAGAATAATTAAAAGAAAGCTATCATGCAAAGTTAAGACTGTATCATACAATGCCAAATTATGAATTGAGTATATCAGGTGCTGAAATTAACTAGTAGTCCACATTTTTCTTTCTGTTGTTTTCTTCCCTGTCACGTTCATAAAAATAAACCATCTACACCTCAGCAAACGTCACTACTTTGATGTAAGGCACATAACAAATATGAAACTACCAGAGTCAGACAGAAGTCTGAAGTTACTTAAGGTTGCCTGAATGGAATCTTAAGAGCTGGAGTTAAAGGAATTACTTTTGATTCTCAGAGCCATCCCATGGAAAATTTGCAACAAGTGCACCCTGCAAAAATTAGAAACTTTATGAAGGGTTCAACATTTCTAAAAATTTGCAATAAGTGCACTCTCAGAGTTGTAGAGCTTATATATTCCAAATTCTGCTCAATATGGAGATATTAATGTACTAAAGCACAGTTGACTAAGGTAGATATTTTTTCGACATTCCCTCCAAGTTTGTGTACATACTGAGGGGAATTCAAGAACACAATGCAACTCTATGAATGTCAAATGACATGAATACTTGATGTTGATGCTACTAATACGAGGAGAAACAGAGAATTTACCCCATGCAAGGTGGCTGAGGCCGTGAAATGTATCTCTTTCAGCCAATTCATGATTGCTTTTGTCTCAGGTTGCCGTAGGCCCATATCATTATTTACTGAAAAGAACTAAGCACGTTACATGTTAGCTTATATATTCAGTAAAAGTTTACTATAAGAAAAAAACGGAAGCGAATAAACCAAATAGGCAAACACGATAGATCTTCACTCTAATGTTCATATAAACTGAAACAACAACTTTGCAAATAAGATAACTGAACACGGATACTCATAACTCACTTGGTCTGGGAAGTCTCTATTTAGGTCAATGTTGTTTGCATTACCACGCTTTCTCAGTGAGAACCCGTCTGGGTTCATTGTGGGAAGTATATGAAGGTGGACATTTTTTATGATCAATGTTGCCTGTGTAACAGAAACACAAGTCAAAATATATATCAGAACTTCAATAGAGACGGGACAAAGCTTCTAACTTTTTAGGATATGGCATTGACAATCACTTAAGTTAAAAAGGTTGTTCAAGAAAATTTTAGTATGTTTATGCTATTGAAGGTCCAAGTACAAGAGCAATGAAGAGAATTAGCAAAACCATGTCCATAAAAATTACAGTAAAGGACAAGGGCAATACCAAGGGGTCTGTCATGTAATTGTCGCATAACCAATTTGCTAAAAGCATCAGTAGCTCACGTCCAACAGGTTCATCTCCATGCACATTTCCAATAAACTGAAACATCCCATAATTTCGATTTCAGCTTAATAAAATTTCAACCAAGAAGATAAAAGCTCACACAAAGAAACAATGTCTCATATGGAAAGATACAAAAACACGCTTCCCTCTAATCATCCCACAAACACGAAGTTATAAACCAGCCCTCATACTACACTGATTCTCCCTAGTTTGAAAGCTGCTAGACTCAAAAAGTTCAACGCACATAGAGCTGTAATAAACAAAGGAAACAGAATGACCTGTAACAAGCTATTCTCACCTTAAATGCAGGTTCAGGCTCTTGAATCCCCGGATTATCGGAAATTTCCAATACCCACTACACGAAATGAACCAAAAATCTCTTTATTCAAAAACAAACCACAAAATTTACTCATAGCAACACCTTCCTTCCATACAATAAAAAACGTAATAGCAACTGCATTATGTAAAGTTTCATTACCAAATTAACTCCATTAACACTCTTTCCGATACTGCTCATTTTTCAATCCAAGAATCCCTCGAAAGAGAGAAACAAAAGGTCAAGTTAGTCAAAGCTCCGAGACAAATTCACAATCAACCAAAAAAAAAAAGAACTGTCTTTGCATCTGTAAAAAATCAAACCTGTATAGTCTAGAAATGGAACTGCATTTATGAGCAAAGTGCTTCATTGCTTTCTCAAGTTCTGTATTACTCATATACCCATGACTTATATCAACACTGTTTAATCCAATTCATGAATAACCCAACATTAGATAATCCAAAATATATATTGAGAGACACGGAGATAGGGATCTGTAAGTACCTGGGAGGAGTTTCTCCAAATAAGTGCCGGCCATAAGAGTAAGATACATGGCTATGATCTATAAAACCTGTTAAAAAACAATCAAAATTAATCAAATCAGCTTAAACCCAGCAAAGGGTTCTTTAATTTCAATAAATCACATCCTAAAAAGTAAACCTTTTTGATTTTGGAGGTCTATAAATTCATAATTTGGATTGATAGAAATAGAAAAATAGAGAAAAATACCTGAGTGATTGAATTCACCACCTCTAGCAATAACAAGATCTACAAAAACAGAGTAAATGAAGAAACTGAAGAAGAAGAAAATATACAGAGAAGAAGAAGTAAGAGGAGAAAACTCCATTTATGACTGAATCAGAAGAAACCGATTTCTGATTTCAGCTCTCAATGCCCTCTCCGTTCCATTGAACTCTGAAACGTATTAAACGCATTCCTTCTTTTCCTTTTTTTGCTTAGAGTTTACAACAGAGTAATCACGTATTCCCAGCTTTGTAGTTTGTTGATCACTTCATCAAACCCTGAACCGCTCCGCCTCACCCCCCAGTGCACACCTTTATTAAGAAATTAGAAGTTAAGCCGAAAAGTCATAAATTAGATTGATAACTACTCCAAAATGGTAAGCTTGTTTTTTTCGATAACGAAGAATATATTAAATAAAAATTAAAATAAATAAAAGTAATTTGAAACGGAGGCGGTACAACCTCAAATGACTTCTGAGTTCTAAACACGAAAAAGTAATTTGTTTTGTGAAGTAAAGTATTTTTATTTCAGATTTTTGAAAATAACTTCTACCTGATTGCTAAACGATCTAATAAAATTCAATAGGTCTGTGAGTGTTTTTTTTTTAATAAAATACTACAGAATTGATTAATCCACCACCAGAAAATATTTCGAGATTTTTTATTTTTTTCCATTTAATCCAATTGTTAGCTGTAAAAATCGATCATACTATAAGGTAGACATATGAGTTTCACAGTTAATTCAATAACCATGTATTTAAATAAATGGTTTTCATGAAATTTTCTCTCTAGAATTTCTGTTGACAGGGAACAAAGACTCTGGAAAAAATAATCTTAGACATTGATATATATTTGATTAGTTTGTAGTGTTGGTCCAGATTTTAGATGTGGAATTAGGCCAAGTAAGCAATTGGAATTATGTTAGTGGGGATTAAAGTGGTCTAATGGAGTGTAATTCCATGATGTTAAATTAAGAAACCTCGTATAGGGGCTCCCTCATTTATAGAGGGGTTCCCTTTGGATGCAAGGCGACCCAAAAGTTCGTTAAGGGGCGTTCTAGGGCTATGCTAAATGTCCGTATTACCCTTCTATGTATTAAAAAGTCTAATTTTCTATTCAATCAATTAAAACTTAAACAAAACAAAACCTTACAAAATTTCAATTCCAATCCAAAACCTTTCCCTCTCCCTCCATATCTCATCCTTCTCCATTTTAACCGAATTTCTCCATCGAATCAAAATTTCGTCGTCGATTAAACTCTAAATTTCGTGATGAAGAATCCTACTAAAGGTGTAGAAGGTACTAGTAATCACAATCCGGATAAAACTAAACAAACTAATAAAGAACTTGGGTTACAGAAAAATTTACGATTGGGTTCGATTGGAAAACCCAACCGTAACTGGTTTGTTCTTCGTTTTACAGTTGGGTTATTAAACAAACCCAACCGTAAATTTAAAGGTAGGAGATGAAGATCAAAGTTTACGGTTAGGTTCAATTCTGAACCCAACCGTAAAAAAATTTGCACTTACAAATTTTTTGAAAGTTACGGTTGGGTTTAATTCTGATTTCCAACCGTAAATAATTTTGCATATGCAATTTTTTTGTGTTGAGGATTATTTACGGTTGGGTTCTATTGTAAAACCCAACCGTAAATTCTTCTGGTTAGTTAACATTTTTTGTTGAGGATTATTTACGGTTGGATCTGTAGTATCTCTAGTTTGAATATCATTTGGAGGAGGCTTAGCATACATTGGGTGAGGTACAATCTCGAGCTGAACAAAAAATATCAAAGCATTAGGCAACAAAACACTACAAACTATAATTTTACGGTTAGGTTATGAGTGTCGGACCCAACCGTAGAGGAAATTATGGTTGGGTTGTGGCTTCAAACCTAACCGTAAAAAGAAAAGAAAACATCCCTAACAGTTTTACGGTTGGTATAAAGACTCGAACCCAACCGTAACTAATGCAATAAATACCCATGCACATAATGAGTTACGGTTGGGTCGGTGCTAAACACCCAACCGTAAAACTATTACGGTGTACTTTTCCTCCATGAAAAGTACGGTTACGGTTGAGTTTGAGAAGAAAACCCAACCGTAACACTACCTGAATCACAAAAAAATATCATTATTATGTACGTGATTTCATAAAATTTGAGCCAAAAAAAAAAACAAGAGTTTAAGTTAGAGGTATACCTGACTACTCTCGCTAATTGAATCTTCACTGTGACGGCTAGTTTCTCCATTTGGTTGAGTTTCACCATCACAACTTTCACTTAAAACCTCTCTAACATCCAAATAATCATACATAGTTGGGTCTTCCTCAATGGGTATGTAAAATTTGGTTTGGTTATCATACAAGGACACCCACCATAAATTTGCCACTACAATAACTCATTTTGGTTAAGAAAATCAAAATCTAGGGCTTTTCAAAAAACAACCAAAAATTCTCTTTTCTTTCTTCTACTTTTTCCACCAACCAAAACAAATAAAAATCTGATTTATGATGTGGGATAAAGGAGATGAAGATGATCACTTACGGTTGGGTTCGATTACAAAACCCAACCGTAAATGTGTCTGCACTAAAACTAAAACTCCTATTTACGGTTGGGTTTTGACAATAAAACCCAACCGTAAACTATCCTGGATACACACTATTTTTCCAAGATTAGTTACGGTTGGGTCTGATGCTAAAACCCAACCGTAAAACTTTGAATAATGATTGTTTGTTACGGTTGGTTTCTAGGATGAACACCTAACCGTAACAGTTTTATGGTTGGGTCCGATGTTAAAACTCAACCGTAAAACTGTTACGATTTGGTGTTCATCCCTGAAATAACTGTTACGATTGGGTTGTGAAGAACACCCAACCGTAAATGGCTTTTACGGTTGGGTTCGACATGAAAACCCAACCGTAAAATTCTCTGAATCAAAAATAAATCATCTTTTATAACGTAATTTCATCAAATTTGAACCATTAAATGATCAAGAGTTTAAGTTAGAGGTATACCTCACTACTCTAGTTGATTGAATCAAAATCTAGAGTTTTTTAAAAAAAAACCTACAAAATTATCTTACATTTCTTCTAATTTTTCTTCCCACCAAACCAAAAAAAAAAAAATTGATTTGATTTCATTAAGTATAAGATTATTTAAGATTAATTATGTTTAGCCTAATCTATTAACTAATTAGTTTTACTATTACTAACTAATGAGAGGTAGTTTAGCAATTATGAAGATATTATGGATAAGGGGTTTTTAAATTTTACTTCAAATGTCTCTATTTCGTCTTATATGAGGAGCTCCTCTATAAATTGAGAAGTCCTAAATCAGGTTTCTAAATTAAAATTGGGAAAATATTAGCAGAATTGCCGCAATGTCAACTACTAATACTTAGTCGGTTGCACAAGGGAAATTGGCTAGGTAAGTAAGACGTGGCGTGTGGTGTGATTTTGACTCGTGATAAAAGGTTCATTTCATGTTAAACAATTATTTTTCTAGCATGGCAAACCGGTTAGAGCATCGATGATTATATAGTACGGACGCATCTAAAATAGTTACGTGCTTGCGTTGGACTTAATAGTGTGAAAGTGTGTGAGGTATACGTGTGAGTGGATAGAGAGTGAGAGAGCTGAATAAGTCTTATTACATTCGAGTATATATACTCAGACTCTTTTTGTAACTGAAAATGAATCTTTCAATCAATTATAAATCCTTAAACAATGTAGACATTCAATTGTTATCTGGACTTGTATCCGATGCTTGGAAGCACGTGTATCCACGTTGGATATATCAGTGATGTCATATGTATATATCACACACTAATTCAATAAAAATGTGTATTAATAATGCTTATTTTTTTTTCAATATAACTATGCATAATCGTTTTTTTCTCTTCCAAAAACTTATCCACAAACCAAATCTTCAATTTTTGATTTTCCTAATCCAAATCTGTTTGAAAATTATCTGATTTATTCAGATTTTCTAGACAGATTTGGATATAATAAGTAAATAGTTAGATTATAGATATAAATAAAACAATCGCTATTTTAAGCGATTTGCAGGTTTCTGTAGGTTTTTCTTCATCAATTTCATTCAAATTCTCTAATGGTTTTATGCCCACCAGAGGTTTATTATAGCCTTTTGGGCGTTCCCATTGATTGCTATAATCGTTTCAAATATGTTAACAAAGACGATTTCTCCTGGCGTGACGTGATTCTACATTCCTATGAAGATCAATGGTTAACGGAATTAATCGGGATAATGATGTTCTGTGTGTATTATTCCCTTGTGGGACAACTTTATCTTAATGAAGAAGATAGTGAAGAAGATAATTTCTTCAAATCAAAATAGCAGAATCTTAATCCAAAATCCATTATTCAAGTATCATCAAAATTTTTTATAATTTATTTGTCGGTGACGGCGTCGCGTCGCGTCCGCGTCCCCGACTCCGCGTTAGTGTTACCCAGATCCACGGTGGATTGCAAAAGTCATACTAAAATGGTATATTTAACATTTGAAAATAACATTTTTGTGTTTCTAAGCAGTGGGTAATTATTTTTGGATACCAATAAAAAATGTAAGTGTGGTGTAAAATTTATATTTATTATAAAGATTTATATGGGGCCATAATCAATGAGAGAACTCTGTGTCCCAATACATTCACTACAGCTATCCACATTAACAAAAAATAGGATCAGAATAAATGAGTACAGAGTATTTGGTTCAATTATAGTATATAAAGATTTTTTATTAGAATAATATTATAATTACTAAAATATATATATCCATCTGGCCGATATAATAAAAGATGAAAATACTTATGAGAAGTTTGGTGATAGGCATGATCTGCATTTCTCAACCTCCTCATGAAAGATTAACTATTAAAAAAAAAAGGAAAAGATTATGAAAATAAAAAGAGTATGTGTAAACTCACTTGGGGTTAAAAATCATGTTATTTACATTCCTCTCCTAATAATTCAATAGATTATCAAGGTTTTCAAATTTGTAAGTTTATTGCAATCAAAGTGTTCCTCTTTCTTTTTTTTAATTAAACTTATTATTTTGTATATAATTAAAATTAATTACTACAATAATCAAAAGATATATAAATTTTTGCTCAAAATTAGTTACTTATGCGCTAATACATTTTTCATAAAGGAATCTTTTTAATGTTTTAATTTGTAGCTTCGTCAACTTCATGTGAAGATTATATATTTTCTTCTTAATTTGTTATTCATATTCAGAGTTAAGTAAGTTAAGAAATAAGACAAAAAAAAACATAGTTCGGTTGTTTTGGTTATAGGTTTACATTCATTAGCTATACCCTCCCCGTATACTACATTTTAGTGGAAAGTGTCTCTGATTTTATTTCATAAAGGCTTAACCTTTATGGCTCTCCAAATTCAAGATTTAAGTTGACGACACTTCAATTTGAATCAGTCTCCAACTCCTATGGTAATTTAATTTTCAAGCCAAAAACATCTTATTGTTTGGCGCAATAAAAAAAGAATCGTTAGATTTTAACCTATAAAAAAGATCTGATGGTTTAAATTTGATGCATCTAATGGTAGAGCCTAAATAGATGAGCCATTAGATTTGAATTATAAAATCAAATCTGATGGTTCAAATTTAGTGCGTCCAATGGTTGGGCATAAATGTAAAAATTTTGTGTATCAAACCATTATGCGCAATAAATTTGATTCCAGTTTACGTTCAAACAATCCGTTAAACGCGAGCTTGAATCAAGTTGAATCTGGAATATGACCTTGTCTCGATGGGATTACCAAAAGAACTTGTGGTACTTTTTGTTGTTTGGTTAATGGATATCCTAATTTTAGAGTACAAGCACCTGGAACTTAAGAATTGAGCATGTTCTATTACCATGTTTAATGGGAACTAAGAATGAAAGCCTATGGGCTCAAATTCATCCTTCAATCCTAGATACATTACTCACTAATCTAGGATTGTTCTGATAGTTTTGTATTCTCTGTTCCCTCTTAATAAAATCTTTCTTTATCGAGAAAATGAAATATTAAAAAATAAATCTAAAATAAAAATAAAAATAATACTAGCAGCAGTAGCACCCACTGACTAGTGAACAGAGAGTCAGAGACGGACTCTTTTAGAACAACGATGAAGATAATAAGAATGAAAAGAAAGAAAAAAAATGAAAATGTATTTAGTTATCACGTGCAGTATTTGATCGAATTGCAGTTTCGTGTGGACCTCAATAAACTCGGCATCTTCAGTATAACAACTTTCTGTTAAGCCAAATCTCTCTTCGAAACAATTTCCGTTGTTTCATTCATTTTTCATCTTGGCTAGCTACCTATCTCTATCTCCTTAATTCTATGAATTTTCAACTATCAACCTCTGCTGCTACTTAATTGGGGGCCGGTTGGTTATTCACTCTTCTTCTCTCGACCTGCAATACTTTTTGGTATTAAATTCAATCAATATCATTTTTTTTGTATTTTATGGGTTGATATTTGTTTGTTTTCTTTCAATCCAACTAGTACGTAGTAGTTATAAAGGAAGATACTGAATTTTTGTTGTTGTTTTGTTTAACTGATGTATGTAGTGGACAAAGACTCACCCGATAGGATTCAAGGAGAAATTTCACAATCATAGAAATGTTCGATAGTGAAACCCATTACTTTGATCCTGCTCATTCCTTACCAGTTGGAGTACTTGGTAGTACTAATAGTTACCAAGGAGAAGGAGGAGGAGAATCTTCATCAGTTATCATTCAAGATAGTAATCCTAATAATAATAACATCTTATCAGATAGCAACAACAACAACAACCCTAACCTTAATCAATCCTCTGTTGTTGCCGTTGCTAATGCAATGGATTTTGAGCAAGAAGCTCTAGTTCATGATCATAGTTCAGTTCAAACCGGCGGGGCTTTTGGTCACTCTAATAATAACTGGCAGCATCATCAAGAGATGCAAGATGAGTTGCAAGCAGAAGAATATTATCAAAATAATCTACAGTGTTTCAGTTCTAATCCTTTTATACAGTCACCAACACCTGATCTTCTCAACTTGTTACATATACCCAGATGTGGTAGTGGCGGAGCTTTACCTAATTCATCTATCTCTTTCCATAACAATTTCCACACATCTTCTCTGGAGCCAATATTTAATGGTAACAGTAATAATGAAGTTATTCATCCATCGCTTCATCTGAACAATCTTCCTCCACAACCTCCCATTTTCAGAGACTTGTTTCAAAGTTTACCACAAACTTACGGATTGAATGGAAGTGGTAGTTCATTGTTTGGTGGTGGAATGGATGATGGAGATGGTAATAATAATAATGGAATGAGACAGTTTGAGAATTCAGTGTTGGATTTTAGGAGATCAAAGAATCTCCTAAATATTAATGGAAGTAGCAGTACTGGTGGTGGTTTTAGAAGAGCTACTAAACATTTTACTACTGAAAAACAAAGAAGAGAGCAATTTAACGACAAGTACAAAGCTTTGAGTTTACTGGTTCCTAACCCTACCAAGGTACTCTATCTCGATCTCATTCTACAAATTGTTTACTACACAGGCACATATATATATATATACATATTGTTTACTGATATATATATATATATGGTTGTATTGAATTTGTTTTGATTTCTCTTATATATGTTTATGATTAAGAAGCAAGATAGAGCTACAGTAGTGCAAGATGCTATTGAATATATAAAAGAACTAAGAAGAACAGTGGATGAATTGAAGATCTTAGTTGATAAAAAGAGATGTGGGAGCAGAAACAAGAAGAAGTTGAAAACCGAGGAAGATATGGAAAGCTCAACCATGAAACCCAGCGATACTAATGGACCGGTAAGAAGTTCATGGCTTCAAAGGAAGTCGAAAGAGACTGAAGTAGATGTGAGGATTATTGATGATGATGTAACCATTAAGCTTATTCAGAGATCAAAGACGAATAATTTGTTGTTGGTTTCGCGGATAATCGATGAACTTGACTTAGATTTACTTCATGTCTCTGGTGGCTGCATTGGTGATCACTACAGCTTTTGGTGCAACACTAAGGTCAGTAATTACTTTTTAGCTACAAAATTTTCATAAACGTATTTTGAGAATTGGTCTAAGTTGTTTGCAGACCATTGAGAATTCCTGAGTGTGTTATGATATTCCGGCCCAGTTTTCAGTTCCTATTGCAAGATTTAGGAGTTACGTAATTTGTGATGCAGATAAATGAAGGTTCGTCGGTGTATGCAAGTGCAATAGCCAAGAAACTAATTGAAGGGGTGGATAAGAACTATGCAGCATCCAAACCTGAGAACAACTAAAATTTTAAGTGACCGTTGGATATGTGAGTTTTAGTAGAATTGATTCATAAGTTAATGCTTTTTGTTGCTATTTTTGAATTGTTATTAAAAATTAAATAATATGGAGTTTAGTTCTTATGAGTATTGTTATAAATTCTCCATGGGATATCTCTATATGGTTGTTGGATGATCTACGAAAAATCATGGAGGTTACCAATTACCACTGAAGTTTTAGGATTGCTTTTGGAAGTTAGAACAGAACCTTAGTGTACTTTTACAGAACAGTGGATCAATGACCAGACTAAAATAATGGAACATGAAATGATGTGTCAGTCAAATTTAAATAGTGAACAACAGATAATATAATCACACAGTGAAGTAGCAGAGTAAGTTTCCTCAGCAACCATGTCTTGCGAATTGAAACATCCAATGCCAAAAACACACTTGCTTTATGTTCATCTTGCAACAGCTCTGTACATCCATTAAAATATCTTCTTCTAAATCAGGAGTAGCTTGCACTGCATTGCGCACAATTTCTAACGAAACACAGCTTTCATTCCTTTTCGTTAACCTTGAAACAGCAACTGACATTTTACGAACAGCATCAAGCATACACAGGCGACTGCTCCGTTGTGCTTTCCTAGAAACTTGAGGAGTTGATGAAGTTTCAATTGGACGCTTACTGGTCCCTCCAATAATTATGTCCATTCCGCATCTGATGACCCTTCTTGCATATGATCGACCGCTATATCTTCACAGGGAGAAGATATTAATGGATAATGTTGGGAACCACATACTCGGTACTCCTATTTGAACGCTTTTCGAATTGTCATGATGCCTGCCCCTTCGCATTTGGTGTCAGGAATAGAATCTCCATAAATCACACGCAAACTATTATAGTTCGGGACAGTCTTGGTTCTATATGATAGCGATTCAGGGTGTTCCTGCAAGTATTCCAAGGTTAGATTCTTTCAGTGAAATTTACAAATCGATAACTTGGTGGGGGTTATTCTACTCATACGCCTTGTGGTAGAAAATAACTTTGGCTCACTCACTGGTAAAGAGGGGAGCAACACCACACAATATCTAGGTGCCGCATACTTTGAATGCCACCATATCTGAAACCCCACTGATGGAACTCAGATTTTGCTCACCAACTTGCACAAGCAAATCTGCCGATAATAAGTATTGCTAACTCATCATGCTGACTCACCCATACAGTTGTCCAATACAGCCTGGAATCACATGGAATCACGTGGTACATCCTAGTAGACTAAAGTGTATGTGTAGCTATAAATTGTTCACTGTAACCGTTAAAATGAATAATAAGAAAATCTGATTTCTTTTGTTAAATCAAGAAATCCTATCATGGTATCAGAGCAGTGTCTCTTGGGAAAATGTTAAACAAGATTCAAATGAATTCCTTAATACTCTTTAATGGAGTTTGACTCACAGAAAAGCTACTTCTAACGATACAGTCTTCATCGATCAGAGAAGCATTCACTGTGACTTCTTGAAAGAATCAAACAATGCATTAATCATTCTTGAAAACGTAAGTTTTTCTTTTCTTTCTTTCTCTTGATTAAATCAACAGCAGAAAGCAAATTAATACTCCAACACGTGTTCTACTGATTCAACTTTTCTCAAAGAAATCAACGTCTTCTGCAATATAAATTGTCAGTATTGAATGTATAGTCAAGTCACGTCTTTATCTTCCTCAATAAAGAAGCAAGCATGGCAGACAAAACCTAGTGGAGGTCTTTAATCAGCAGTAATTTTCAGCAGGAGTGGCAGACAAAGTCAGTGGATCCTTAATGCTCTCAATCTTTCGAGAGTATTCTTCATAGGTATAAAACAGAGGTAAAGAAGAAGAAGTAGTTCTTCTTTCATTTTCTTTTTCTTTTCACTCTTCATCTTCTTTATTCTACTGAGAAATTTCTTTAGTGATCATACTAGTACAAGATAGATCTCTGGTTCTCTACTATCAAGTGGATGAAATCCGATCTTGATAATTTTTAACCAGAAATCTTCTTTGTAGTAAAATCTGATCACTCCAACTCCTGATCTAAAGATCACAGATCTATCATCAGATCTTGATTATCTTCCTGATTTTCTTTTTTTTTATTCATCTCATCAAACACATGATTGAAACCTTCACATCCTCTTCTTCTTCTAACATGGAAACCTCATCTTCAAACTACATATCAAAAATTCCTCTCAATCAACTTTACAACTTTGTTCATCTGAAATTGACAGAAAATAATTTTCTGTTCTGGAAAAATCTGTTAAATCCAATCATCCAAAAATACAAGCTCAAAAAATTCTTGGATGGATCTTTCAAATGTCCACCACAGTTCACTAGTCCTAGAAAGGAGCAAAATAACATTGAAAATCCATTATACACAGAGTGGATTGATGAAGATTCCACAATAACCATGTGGATTCACTCCACTATTT
>JAJJMC010024127.1:948288-980819 GCA_023531435.1 Papaver californicum | reverse complement strand
TAATCCCAAGAGTGCTTGGATAAGAACTCAATTTATTATGCCAACATCCCATACATTATCATTAGCTGCGATCATTTGCCGTGTTTCATCCCAGTGGAACTCGTTTTTGGCAAGAAGCGCTTTCATAGCAAGGTATAATATCCTCAGTTTTTTGGCTCTGTTCCTCAGAACTTCTTTGTCCAATTGTAACCTGATTTTTGGATTGAATAATACAACCATGCTTTTTTACGAAAGACGTTGCACTCTTGTTCCCTTTACGAACCTGGTCTACCATAATCCCAATGAAATATCGATCGGGTCCAATAAATATCTACCATAATCCCATTAGATAGGTAGAAAACCAATTCTAACATAATTTTTTCCATATATAATCTTATTAAAGAATACGAATATCAACAAATGGTTAATGCTTATAGCAATTTCCAAGAACAATTATATTAATCCAATATTTTAGTGATATAAAAACTCTAAATATATTGATATTTTCTATTTTTTCTAGATAAATTTAATTAATTGTATTGAGAATTGATAAGGATAAATCAGGTAAAAATATGAAATTTATATAAAAAAAAGTCTTAATCTAAAAGAATCTCACTGTTCCACCTTTATATTGGGGACGGAGGGAGCAAGCATTTTTCTGGAAAAACCTATTCTCATAGACTCGTGAGTACTCAAATTCAAAAACAGTTTTATAATTAATACGAATCAGCTCACATATGAAAATTCTAATGCTACCGGTCACTTATTTGAAATCAATCTCAAGTGTTAATATCTTCCAAAGTTAGTGAATGACAATTATAGTTTAATATATTTATCACTAACTTTCCAAAATTACATACTTGACATAATCAAGATGTCAATATGATATGATCAAGATGAACATCTCTTTGGATGGAATTGTGATCTATCCTTGAGTATCAAAGGAATCAATATGAACAATCATAAATTCAAGTTATATAAACGTGTTTAATATTTCTTGGCATTTTGGATTTTCCGACTCAATTTGCATCAACATCGAAAGCTGTAAAAAAAAATCAAGAATGATGAAATAAAAAATTCAAAAAATAAAAGTTAAAATCGATTTTAGAATCGGTTCTGGAAACGATTCTGAATCCTTATTTATATATGAAAAATTAATTCGAGTTTAAATTACCCTTTAAGCATGTTTACAAAAAAAATAATTTAACATGTTTCACGGATTCATATTGAAAGTTCAACATTGAAGTACAAAATTGGTGTTGTGCCAAAATCATCGAAAGTATGAGAACTATACATCAAAACTTAACACAATAAGTTGTAAAGTACAACTAATGTATATCATTCCTTCAACACTTTGATCATAGATAACAATCAAGTCACCTTATATACTAAAGACATATGAACAAACTTCACATGTTATGTTTCTGATGAATACGACGGTAAGAACTAGATAGAAATGAAATAGTCGTTCAATATTTACCAACCTCAAATTGAAGAATGATGTCTTCGTTTGTTTTTTAAGTTCTTCTTCTTCAAATATTCAGGAGTAACTAGATTCTGTCTCAACATTTCTATGTCATAAGTCCAACCTAACGAAGTTGACTTTAGTAAGCAATTCAAGCGGTAAGTTTTGGAGGTAAATCTACAAAAATGGGTTTGGTAGTAGTTTCCACTTTTGCTTAATCATGTACAATAGATCTAATCTATGGTAAACTATTGGAAATACAGTACTTACAATTCATCTTCTTTAGTTAAACCCCTACCATCTGAACTTCTAACTGCTCCGTGCTTTGCATAAGTAAAAAAAAGAAGAAGCTTTATTCAACCTCATACATCAAGGAGATTCAATACAATCTACATTCAAAGCAAACATACTGAAACTATAAAAACTAAACTTAAAATAGTACAATAATTCCTCCATGTATAGGGGAACTATTACATATATAGGCATAACATTTGTGAGAACAAATATATGCACTTATAAAAAACGATTTCGAAAGACAGACTAATAACCAGGATGAATACTCTAGAGTTCATCTGTAATGGATAAAGAAGACCGTGCACGAGATTTTGTTGGATTTTTGGAAGATTTGAGCGGATATGAAGCTTCCAAAGCAATACCACAGAGCCCTCCTTTGGTATGGGCATCACGTTCGATCCTAATATAACCTTTCTCACCCCATTCAGGCCCCCACGAGTTCTTCACTATCCAGTATTTGGTCCCATCTAACGTTGTTCCATACCCGACTATCGCCACTCCATGATCAAGCTCCTTTCCACATTCTGGACTAGTGAATACACCCTGTAAAAGTGTTGCCAATTCAGTGAAATGACATGAAACTAAAAAGTTTTATATATGTCAAATTGATCAGTGAGAAGACGTTATATACCTCAGAGTAGAATTGGAAATCAGTACCCTCAGCGTCTATTGCAACTGATACCGGCTGATGAGCAACAACTTTCATTAAAGCTTCCTCGTCACCAGCAGGAACCATTTCATGTCCATCAATCGTCACTACATGAGAATTCTCCTGTATTAATAACAACCAAACACACAATATTTAGTTATAAATGTGTTAATATTTGATGGTATTCGTATATAATGTTTGACTTGAAAAGATATGCAATAAAAGGTTACCTTTTCAGCATCACAAGTCCGATCTTCTGCTACATATGGATAGTCTTGTTCGGTTGTAATCCCTCCATTTTGTTTGACGAATTCTAATGCGTTTTCCATTAATCCACCGTTACAACCTTGATTGCCAGTGTTATCGCAATCGACTAGCTCCTGTTCGGACAAAGATACAAGCTTATTCGTCTTGATTTGGTTTATACCCTCAACACCAACAATGGTCGAAAAAGCCCAGCAACTACCTGCGATTTGACAAGATTAATCATGTTAGTAGAAAGATAATGTAAAACAAACACTATTTTTTGCAACACCCAACTAATTATAGTCACCGATTAAGCATGTTTAGCTTACCGCATTGGCCTTGGTCTTTGACACTAGTCACTGCACCCTTCTTCCTCCAATCAATGGATGCTGGGAGATTTCTCACGTTTTCATACATGAACGAAGTAGTTCGACGTGGACCTTGAAGCATTCTGTAATGCTTGACTCTCGAACCAGCGTAAGAGCTCTTGAATTCATGACTTGTCATATCTGCAAACTTATTCAATTTAAGTTTATATGGTTTGTCAAATTTGTTCGTGTTGTGAACATGTTCGACATTGGATCTAAATACATTGAAACGCTTATGTTTCTCTTTCAAATCGCGACTAACCCTGTGGTGGCTCCTCTACCTCTCATACAAGTCTCATAGCCTTTCTTCCGACTCCAAATCTTTCTCATGGTAATCGAAACTTTCAACTAGGCCAAGAATAAGAACTAATAAAACAACAACTAATAGAAGTCTACTAACACCCACCATAGTTGATAACCAAAGGTGAAGATTATAAGAAATTTGATTGCAATGAATGCACAAAAATGACGATTTGGGTGTTGAGGATTTTTATATAAATAGCCATAGTTTTTGGTCATTGTTATCATTGTAACAAGAAAGAAGAAAAAGGGCTCACTTTAAGCAGTAAGTGAGGTGCTTTATTTTTTGGTTTGTAGCAACACATTGGATGATCCAAACATGAGAACTATTTGTTTTTATTTTCATGAGGATGGGATAAGTTAGTTAAGTTGTAGGGTATTTGAGACACGAATTATTTGTGTTTAAACGGTTGTCTTTTAATATGTAAAAGCCTAAAAGAAAGCCTTAAAATATTGGAAAAAGCAAAACAGAAACTATAAGCTAGAAATAGTTAGAATACAATTCAAACGCATTTTATAATTATTTGATATTTTGATTAATTATTTGAACTAAATTAGTTAGGATATTTTGATTAAGTCTTGTAAGACGTGAAAATGGTGTTAATGTCGTAATAAGTAGGAGGTGTAGTTAATGTAAGAGATTTATTAGGAAATGTAAACGTGTTAATGTTGGACGTGTTTTATATATGTGAGTATATTTCCTATTAACTAGGAATTAATGTGTTAGTAGGTTAGATGTTAATTAAGAGTTGTAAGCCTATACAAGGAATCAGTAATGTTAATGAAATTATACTAAAACCTCTTTTAAGAAATTGAACAACTTCATTAAACCCATAAATTATCCTAATAACATAATTATTAATCCAATAGGCTGGGGGATTATATTTACCTTGGAAAGATGATTTGGATTTTAAGATTATAAATTCTGCGTATAATGTTATTAATTGTGAATATAACATTTATACTAGAACTAAGGTCATTTTAACTTGTATATATATATATATATGGTGCCTTAGCTAATGGGAATAGAGATACTCAATGAAACTTTGTACAACAATTTCGTTTCTATGTGAATTGCCCCTGGATTGTTTTAGGAGACATGAA
Organism: Papaver californicum; assembly: GCA_023531435.1. Lineage (NCBI taxonomy): Eukaryota > Viridiplantae > Streptophyta > Magnoliopsida > Ranunculales > Papaveraceae > Papaver > Papaver californicum. The sequence continues at coordinate 976,414 of JAJJMC010024127.1, read as the reverse complement.
TTTTATTCTTAGTCATTCCGAAAAATCTGATGGGGCTACAGTTCTTCAATCTACTCTTGATACTACCAAAGATTTTGTTGATTCTCTTAGAATTAAAGATGTTTCTTTCTCAGGTAATATCTTTACCTGGTCAAATAAGAGAGATAATCCTGATCTAAGACAAGAGAGATTCGAGAGAGTTCTAGAAAATGACATGTTTTTCGACATGTATCCTGATGCTCATGTGTACCATTTAGCTCCTATATCTAGTGACCATAGTCTCATTATTTTTTACTGCATGAGAGATCATAATCATGTTAAAAAGCCTAATAAATTTAACAAATGTTGGTTAAGAGGCCCTAGATGTAAATCTGTGATTTTTGAGAATTGGAAAAATAATTCTCAAGGTCCTGATGTATTTAGACATAAGAGTTATCTCAAACAAGTTAGGAAGGCACTTAGAGACTGGAATATTCTTACTTTTGGTCATATCTATAATAACATTGCCAATCTTAATAGTAAGATTCAGACTCTTCATTCTCAGGGAGTTGTCAATACTAGAGGTTCCAGATTAGCTGACACCCTTGCTCAACTAGTCTATTGGCATAAAAATTGAAGATGATTATTACAGACAAAGAGCTAAGGATGGTAGCATGAATTTTGATGATAGAAATACTGGATATTTTCACACTAGAGCCAATTTCAGGAAAAAAGAATAAACCCAAATTGAAGCCATTCAGGATTCTACTGGGCTCTGGGTGACGGATAGGTCTACTATAGGTAGCAATCTGTTGCATCATTTCTCCAATTATGAGTCAAACCAGCAATCCTCCTCATGACTCTGATTTTTTAAACTGTGTTGAACCTGTTATTTGTGAAATTGATAATGCTAGTTTACTTAACATCTTTTCTATAGAGGAAATAAAATCAATTCTGCTTAAAATGAAACCATAGAACTCTCCAGGTCTAGATGGTTTTCCCCATGGGTTTTACCAACAAATGTGCAACATTGTTGGTGAAGACACAGTTAGAATGGTTCAATCCTTTTTATGTAGTAAATATGTTAAAGGAAAACAATCATAATTTCTTGTCTTTGATACCAAAAATTACTTGTCCAAAAATTGCAGCTGACTTTAGACCAATTAGCATTTGTAATACTAGTTATAAAATTATATCAAATTAATTACCAATAGGCTCAAATCTTTGATGAATAAGATTGTCTCTCCTTACCAAACTGCCTTAGTGAAAAGTAGACTCATAACTGATAATATTATCATTGCCCATGAGTTAGTAGACACTATGAAAAAACAAAAATCAAAGAAAGGCTTGCTAGCTATAAAACTTGATATGAGTAAGGCCTTTGATATGATTGAATGGAGATTTTTGCTTGATTGACTTAAGACTCTTGGTTTTAATGATGATTTATGTCATATTATAAATCAATGTGTTTTTACTGTGTCTACTTCTATCTTATTGAATGGTGCCCCAGGTGAGATGTACAGGCCCAGAAGGGGTTTAAGACAGGGAGATCCTCTATCTCCCTATCTTTTTATTCTTTGCATGGATGTGTTATCAAAAGCTCTTATTCATGGTGAGAAAAACAACTTGATCAAAGGTATTAAAGTATCTAAAACTAGTCCAACTATTTCTCATCTTTTTTTTGCCGACGATTGCTTAATTTTTACTAAACCTAATCCTTCTTAAGTTAGACATCTAAATATGATAATTGGGTAATTTAGTAGAAATTCCGCTCAGGCCATTAACTATGAGATATCTGGTTTGGCCTTTATCCCTAAGATCGGTAATCATGTGAAAACCTCTATTACTAATATTCTTAATATAAAGAGAATGAGACTCCAAGATAAATACTTACGAGTCCCACTTCTCCTTTAAAAGAATAAATCAGAATCTTTCGCTGATATGCTTGATAATTTCGATAAGAAATTATCTACATAAAAAACTAAATTTTTGAATCAACCTAGGAGAACAGTTCTTACTTAGATTGTTCTTGGGTCCTTGGCCACTCATTATATGAGTGTTTTACCTATGCGCAAAAATATAACAGATAGAATTGACACTATTCAGAGAAAGTTCTGGTGGAACAAGACTGGTAGTAATAGAGGCTTGTACCTGAAAAATTGGGATGGCATTGCTGGTCCCGAGTGCAATGGTGGTTTAAACATAAGAAAAACAACCATTTTTAATAAATCTTGCTAACCAAGTTAGCTTGGAGAATGTTGAATGATACTAATGCTTTGTGGGTGCAGGTGCTAGAACATAAGTATTTTCCAAACTGTGATCTTCTGACTGATGAGGTTAGTAATCATGGTTCCTAGATTTGGAGAGGAATTTTCTAAGGGATAGATAAAGAGATATCATTGCTGGGAAGTTGCTGATGGGTCAAAAATTAACATTTGGAAAAATGTTTAGGTTCCAACTATTAGTCAATTTCTTCCTAGCAATTCTGTTTCTAGTAATATGAGATTGGTTAGTCAATTGATTGATCAAGACACTAGCTAAATGTTGGAATAAGAACATCCTAAAAACTCTTTTTTCTCCAGGTATTGTTCATGAAATTTGTAAAATTAGAATCCCCATGATAGGTTTTGACCAGATTAGGTGGACATGATCCAAAAATGGTTTGTTTTCTATCAAGGCAACTTATAATTTACTTCTCAATGAATCTCAACAGGTTTCTAATCAACAGGTTAGCAATTTCCCATAGAAAATATTTTGGAAAACATCTCTGCCGCTTAAGATCTTACATTTCCTATGAAAATGTATTCAAAATCTTTGCCTACTAGGGATAGGCTTTCTAGATTTGTTTCTGTTATTAGTGAGGCTTGTCCTTTATGTGGTGATGAAGATGAAAGCATGAATTACTTGTTCTTGTATTATCATGTATCTCAAAGAGTTTGGTTTGCTATGAACCACAATCTAAACATGTCTAGTAATGGTATTAATTTTTCGGAATGGTTGACTGCTTTATTTATGACTAACCAACTCAATGACTTTGAAATGCAGGTATAAATAAGAGAGATTAGTTGTACTTTTTGGTTCATTTGGAAGATGAGATGTGCCATAATCTTTGATAATGTACAATTTAGACCTTCTGAATTTATTTACTCTCTAAAACAATTATAAGTGAGCTTGATAAGTCTGTAATGATTAGTCATGATGTTGTTACCTTGCAGTGAAGTATATAGTGATGTCCCCAACCTTGAATACTTTAAAAATTAATTTTGATGTATCATTTATTTCAGAAAACACTTCTATTGGTATTGGACTAATAATGAGAGATGATGTAGGTACCTTTAAGGGATCTAAGGGAGAACAATCAAAGGCGTTTGATGAGGAGCAAGAAGAGGCTATAGATGTGCTTGAAGCAATAAAATGGGCTATTAAGAGAGAAGTTACTATCCTTTTTTTAGAAGGAGATAATAAAAATGTTATTGATGCCATAAATGGATCTTTGAGAGGCATTAAATGGATAACAAATAATATAGTTTAAGAATGTTTATTTTTACTTAGATCATTTACAAGTTGGATTTGTTCTAGTGTTAGACTGTTAGTAGAGATGCAAATGGATGTGCTGATGTAATAGCAAAATATGATAGGTCTGTCGGCAACTGTGAATGGTTAGAAAAACCTCCATATTTATTAGTAGTAAGTTTGGAGAAAGACAATTGTTGTACCTCTACTTAAAAATCAGTAAAATCTTTTCTTATCTAAAAAGATGTTAATGAAATTATGCTGAAGTTTTGAACAATGTAGATCTTATTTTAGGTGTTTTAATCTCTTCTCACTCTTCTCCGTGCTATTGTGGGAAATCCCACATAAATGAATTGAAAACAAACTAAAAAAGTATGTGAAAACGCAAGCAACAAGGTTCGTTTCTGGTTAGTGATAAGAGTAAAAAAAAAGGCCTGGTTAGTGATAAGAATCAGGAAAACTAAAAATCAGGTGATTGCCCGTACATCCAAACAAATCCCTCAGGTCTAACAGACTAGGGTTTAAGTGTTTTTCATGTTGATAATTTTGATTGTGAAAGTGAGGTCAGGATTTCTCCTTTTGTTTCTCTCTATACTCTGTTTCACTTTTCAATCCAAATTATTTGATGATATATGTTTGATTTTAGGATGGACTCCAAGGATCGGAAGGGCCATCAAAGACAGTTCCATTGTTGAAAGTAATTCCTTATCAGAAGGAAATTCTGTATACAAGAATAAAGGCAAAAATCAAAGAGAATAATATTCAGAATAATAGAGTCAATGTAATCTAGTTAAGTATGGTAACAGTATATGTTGCCAACTATAAAAGTATGTTACCAACCTAAGAGTTAGAACAAAAAAAATCCCGTAACCTCTGAGTTATCAATAATATACCAAGTTACGATTTACAATCAAAATCAATAATTCCAACATCCATCTCCAAGTTCTTCAAAGAAAAGTAGAGCAGCTGAAGTTCTTAATTTATCGGAAAAGGTAATATTTTTACCATAAAATTTTGTTATTAAACATAATTCGAGTGGGCAGAGGAGGAGAAGTAGAATCTAGCTAGGGATTTGTATTCTTTTTGGTAAATAACTGGATTTGGGGTTTATGATTTGTGGTATCAGAAATATATTTCTTGTTTAACATGTGTTTATGAAATGCTTATGGTTATCGTTTTACTGGGTTTGTTTTGAGAATCGTTGAGTAAAAGTGGGGACTGCAGTTTGATAGTCTATTACAAACTCTTTTTTCATGGGGTTTTCGTCATATCCTGTTACCTGTAGAATGCATTCAGTTCAATTGGGTCTAATTTTCGGCAAGGCGCTTTGGGTTACTATTTTGAATAGAAAATAAACCAAGTAGAAGGATATTGGAGGGTGAGTTCCGGATTTGAATGTAGATTTTTCTTTTCCATTTGTATATTACTATATTAAGATTATGTTCCCCCATTATAAATTTTTGTTGGTTATGAGTGAGTCTTTGTCACCCAAACTGCAAAATCAATCATCAACAACCAAGTCGAGAATTAGTTTTTGTTGGTCATATTACGGCGCTGGAACTGATAAGGTTTATGTGATATCTAGAAAATTACTGTAATATCAAGGTGTTTGGTGTTTTGGAGAACATGCATCTTTAGTTTTTATGTTTCTCCTTCAACATATGGCTTAGAGAATAAAGAGAAGAAGGAGAAAAAGAATTTAGAGATGGGAAAATGAAGAATGCTTTTTTTCTTTCTCCGAGGAACAGTGAAAGAAGAAGTTGAAATTGGTTAAAGGGTTATCGAGGAACTTATTGATGTTTTGAATCAACGGGGTTTGGGTTAAAGAAGTAGAATATGATTTGATCTTTTAACTAGAGGAAGCATCAGAGACTCTAATAGCACATTTGATTCGATTAAAGGAAATGAAAAGAAAGAAGAAAAAAATTTAGAAACTGTGATGACAGCACCAGATGGAGAAGGGATTGAGGTATGCATGGGAAGGAAGTGTAAGAAATCAGGAGCTGCAGAATTTTTAAGAGTTTGAGAAAAGGGTTAGTGGAGTTGAAGGTGGTAGTATTACTGTTGTTGGTTGTAAATGTGGAGATGGTCCTAGTGTTAGGGTTCTGAATCAATGTAATGGGGAAAAGACAACAACGGTGGAGGAAATCGGTGTTGTTAAAGCTCCTCTAGGATTTAATCCTTTTGTGTATTGAAGTTGGTTTAAAACAAGGGTTCTAAGTAAAGAAGATCTTAGGACGCCTCCTGCACTGCAACAACTACTATACCAGTATATTGGTTGCCAGGTAATTACTGATATAGAACTCTTATTCACAGTTATGACTTTAGTTATTTACAGCTCACTTGTTCTTTTACTTTTGCAGCATGAAGGTGGAGCATATCATAAATGTCTTATTCAGTTTGCGGTTGCTCTAGTTCAGGTTCGTGTACTATCCAACCGGTCTAGATTTCTCTTTATCATTGTTGTATGCACTTAGATTTTACGAGTACCAAAATATCTTACAAAACATTATTTTTATATGGAAACGAATCCATATATGTCCATTGTATGTTTTTTTTCTGACTGTTTGGTATTACTTGTGATATAGAATGATGGCTGTTGAAAACCTTCATTTGATTAGGTTGTAGTTGAAGAATATCTTGTTCACATGTTTATAATTTTGAAATACGACACCTTAATATATTTCTAGCCATCACTTATGAATCCTGGGAGACTTATTTTTTCTCTATATTTTAAATTACAAATGTTTATGGGATCCTCAATGGTTAGGCTTAGAAAAACAAATCAAACCATTGAACTCATATCTCTATGCCTTATGTCAATGGCCATAAATTAACAATTTTAAGATCCATACAGTGTAAACTATGCACTATCTTCATCACTATAATACTTATTCTCATTGACCACAGTAAAGTAGAAAAAGAATATCATGAACGCTGTATGTTTCACTGGGAATAATTAAGTAGTCTATTTTGATTTTAACATAGTGTTTAATGTGGTAATCTGTCCGTACCAACAAATTTCATCATTTGGTCCTTGTAAATCTATTTTGAATTTAATATGGTGTTTGTGGATGAAGCATATATGTTTTCTTTGATCTGTATCTATAAATTGTGAACTTCGTGTTGAAATTTAAGCTTCATAATCATCATTCATTATGCTTAAACATGATTATATAACTACCCTTACGTTGAAAACATTCTTGGCCCTAGTATTAACATATCCTACAAGTTCAAAACCACCATATACAAAGCACTCAGCTCGTACCAAACTGAAAACATTCTTTATGTAGTTCTGATTTAGGTACAACATGATAGTTTTAATAAGCACAATTAATCTTTGGTTGTTTCTGAGTTTAGCATTATAAACAAGAACAACATAACAAAATGATACACAGACATTTCTGAATTACACATCATCAATAGAAGTAGCACAAGAACATAATACACAACACTATGCAAGCTCAGAAAAGCAAATAAAAACATCATCGTATTATAACAGGTTCAATGACTTAGCTTCTATTTATATTTCTCTCGTTTATTAGATGGATTCATTAGAAAAAAACATATATGTATAAGAAGCTAGAAGAGGGCTTAGTCACAGTCATGTGTCAATCAACTTGTCCATCACTAGTCGGTTGACACCTCACTAGGTGAGTCATATGTCAAGTAAGGTGCTTAATGATTAACAGTATTAACCTAAACTAAAGCTAACCATTTGATTAAACTTTAATCTTACCGTAATATGGCTTATCACTAGGAGTGAGCTAACCAAAGATTATCTTTAAGTAAACCTGATTTGTTGCTAAACCAACATAAAGTCTAACATCTCCCACTTTGATTAGCAACAAACTCTTTATTGAAAACTACATGTTCGAGTCTAAAAGGTACGTCAGGATTCGACCATAGAGACCTACACACCATTTAGAAGATGCATACGCCATTTTTTTAATCAAAAAACTAGATGGGTCATTTTACTCTCAAGTAAAAAACATTTTAAATGGCTTAACCTTATGCCAAAACAAACTGCACTTTAAACTTTATTTTCAAACCAGAAAACTTAAACTTAAAGTTGAACTAATCTTTATATGCTCTCACTACAACTTTATATGCTCTTACCACAACTTTATATGATTTCCTTAATAATATTGAGATTCATCTCCATCGAGATTAGTATACAATTGTGTCACGGACCGGGAAATTCCGCCCCCGACGCTGTGCGCCAGCATGCCAGGACTCCCCAATGCGCGGCTTGAAAGACAGTAACCGGACCTTAAAGCTTAACTTCTCGCTGACAAATGCAGGTATGTTTTCCTCCCAAGCATGCTTTGCAAGCATGATACTCGAAACGTAATTTTCATATCGTTCCAACTCACCCTTGTTCTGCTAAGGGTGAAAGGACATAAAATTCAATGGTGAATGCCTTTGGAAAGCATCACATACTTACGAGCATTGTACAGGACTAACTTATTCCTTGGACTAGCACCTAGGCCATTTCAGGCCTATTTTTCGCTTCATCAACTCTGCTTCGACTAAGCCCTGGGTGCATGCACTGATCTTGCTCTTTTCAAGAGTGCAGCAACCAGGCATATTCCGTTCATACTGAATAACTTGATAGGAAGTATGAACATCCATCAAATAGAATGCAACTACCTCATTAAATGCGGTAACTATCATCTCTTGCATAACATAACCGAGCTAGATGAAATGAGTTATCAAAGTGTCGCAATCATCTCCAAATTAGATGATATGAGCGACAAGATGCTGCACCTCAATGCATTGCATTACGGATGCCTAGTACCCAACCTGTATCTTGAAGGGATCAAGCATGACCGGAGTTCATCCGAATATGGACAACCAACTTAAGCCTATTAAGGCAAACCCAACATCGATTCCAACTTCGTTGCAAGGCCTAGGGCCAAGATAAGCCTAGTCCGCATAGCCTAAAGGACTTTTGCAATGTATGCACTATCTTGTACAAAATATTGCTACTTAGCGTGCATAATGCATTCTCGAGTACACAACATGGATGAATGATGCTTTCGCATAATTCAAGCTTTATCGTCTAAGCTACAAGCAAATCCGTCAACTGATTAGCATAGCTAGGCAATTCCGCCAACTGTTAAGCATAGGTAAGCAATTTCGCCATCTGGTTAGCGTATTCCCTAACTGGCTAGCGTAGCAGTAAACACTATTGATAGAACTCACCTATCTGAATGAGGAAGTGGGCCGCTTCCTATGAGAACTGAGCTGATTCTCTAGAGCATTCTGAGAAACAAGATACGTCTAGGGACAAAATGGACACAATGACACGAACTTAACAGCACCTAAACAGATATCACGCATGGAAGTTATTAATGAACTACACCAAATAATGGCAGTTCAAGACATCGCGTTCACTGTCCATCAAGTAGTTCCGGTAATTTCTCACTAAGCAAAGGTTCAAGACCTTACAGACACCTATTGCCTAAGAGGTATTTCTCGCTTTCTGATTTCTGATTTTTTATCGGGTTTTCATTCATGTGGGGGATTGTTGGAGGAAAATGAACTTTAAAATGAATTTTAGTCTTGGTGGAAATGGACCTTAGGACCTAGATGTCACTAAGGGAGACTAGCTCATTTTTCACTATTGTGAATGAAGAACCTTTAGTCCCACATTGAAGAGACTAGAGATGAGTTCTCTCTTTATTACCACAAAAATTGCAACTAAGGGAGGGCCCTAGAAGTTTTTGTGGTTGGGGGAGGACTAAGGAAATGGGCTAGTTGATGCACACATGCTTTTCACACATGTGCGGTGCTTCGCACCGAAGCACGCACGCTTGCGGCTTGCAGAGCTTGCGTGCTTGTGAGCTTGTGAGCTTGCTTGTTTGCGTGCTTGCAGACTTGCGGCTGCGGCTGTGGTTGTGGTTGTGGCTGTCGGTGTGACCGTGGCTGCTGCGGGACTGAGTGTGTGTTGCGGGCGTAGCTGAGGCTGCGGACCAACCAAAACTTACATTTTAGGAGAGAATTGTTATTAACCGTTTTATATCCGTTGAACCATTATCTCCATGTTTAATGCGTGGAATTGAATTCAACCATTATGTCCTTGGTTTGTGCAAAGAATTGACTGACATTCTCTTCTTCTTCTACTTATAAAAAGAAAACGAATTTCTCCATTAAAATTTACTTCAGAAGCAGCTATTATCCTGTCTTCTTTTCCCCTCTTCTTGCTTTGTTTTGCGCACTGCTTGTTTATTTCCCTTCCACTTCTATCTTGCTGTTAAGTTCTTGAGGGTGATCAGTATTGTGTTTATACTAATCATAACGGGCAGTTCTATCCTGGACACATCTCCTTTGTTGGGGTATAGCATCTCTTATTATAGAGGAGTACCCGAGGACTATTTTGTTAAGGACAATTTGCTGAACAGGTGGCTCTGTCCATTGTGTGTGTGTCATCAGAGATTTTCTAACCTTAACAAATTTCTTTTGTTTTTAGTGTTTTTCCATTGTTGCAATTCCAACAATCTACACACGATTGTTATCTTCGAAGAAAACTTCATCTGTTTCATTTCAATACTTCCAGAAATTAGCATTTGAAAATACTAAACTAGATTATGTATCAAATCATGTTATTCAGGAGTAGAGCCCGACAAACAACTAGAGCATGCACCAGACTGTTTCGGCATCTTTCAACTGCTTATGCAGTCCAATTTAGCAGAGCAGATATCTAGCTGTGGAACAATTTAACAACCAGAGACATAGTATCGAATAGTAAAACCTCCTTAAAGTTTTCGCCGGCTGTGGCTTTTCCACCACTTCTCGAAGCAGGCTCATTCTTGTCAAACCCCACAAACTTGCCAGAACCTCCGAATAATGTGTAGTTGATTAGCAAAAATATTTTCTACTGGGATTCCAAGGACTAATGCCACCGGCTTCAATGTTAGTCAGAAAAAAGTGTAAGTTGGGAAAAAAAATGTGAAAGGGAAAACTCATGCATTGTGTTTCTGCGTGAAAATGAAGAAACATGAGTTTATGAGAGTCAAGTGTCATACATGGATCATTTGACGAAAGCCTCCTGAGATCAGGTAACGTCAGTGTTACTAGCTTTTAGAGTTTTGATGAGCTCATCAACTCCAGGAGATATCCTACCAAAGATTGTTCTCTTTACTTGAATTCAGAAAAAAGATCCAAAGTTTCACGAAACTAATCTATCACTTTCCAAAGCATTGTCTTCCACGAAAGCCAGGTTACTTCTGGTTACAAATTAGGCATGATACCGGAAGCAACTTAGGAGAGTAGAAACAAGAAGCATGAAGTTGCTTTCAAAACATACTTTATAATACAACAAATCAATGCCAACATTAAGCAAAAGGGTCAACAATCCTATGTATTTTTCCTACAATTTGTGTCTATAAAGAAGCTAACAAACTAAAACCACAGAACAATTGTTCCTTGTGTCACTGTTCTAGCTTAAAATCTTATGTATATTCTGCTGAAGAAGAGGCTTACACCACTTGTTGGTAACTAGATTCTTCTCCACAAAAGGGAAGAAGCCTCCAAGACAGTTTTGTGGCTTCCTTATGTTTAGCGGCTGCTGTCCTTTAGCAGTTTAGCAAAAAGTTATTTTGGTGAGGCATTTCCTCAAGCACTGTACGAGCATCATCATCATCAACGGTTCTAGGTCTAAGCTTATAGCAATCAACAATTTGCAATTACTCCTCACAGCAACTTCCTAGAAATTCCCCAAAAATCCACCACCATTATCAGTTCCATTTGCTGTACTAGGAGTTACAAAATGATTGTGTAAAGAATCTTCAGATACAACATAAAACAAAATGAAAAGAAATTTTGAGATTAGAAGAAGGTAGTATTAGATTAGATACCAAGAAGTAGCCTGAAATTACTTTAACTTCATTTCCGAAGTAAATCGATTACATATCCATATGCTCTAAAACAACAAGGAAAAAAGAAATTATTCACATTAACATCTTCAGGGACAGAAAAATAATAAAATTTGATTTGATTAATATGAACCAGATCATCATCATCATCTAAATCTAATAATAGAAGACAACAAGATCTTCTAAAACCGATGTACATCAATAAAAGGTTCTCGAATCAAAATGATGTTTTATCTCTGTCTTTCCATCATCTTAGAGAAATCTTGGAAGCAAACAAAACCATCACCATCAGAATCAACACCCTTAATCATAGATTTACATTCATCTAACGTACATCGTTGTTCATCACCACCAATCGCCATGAAAACACCTAATAATTCTTCAGCAGAGATTTTACCATTCTTATCAGTATCAAAGAAATCAAACACATCACGCAGTTCAGAAGAACCAACAGCAGGAGGTTCAAAAGCTGAACTAATGGCAGTAAACTCTTCAAGAGTAATAAAACCATCACCATCTGAATCAATCTCACTAAACATAATCATAATTTCATCTGTACTTGGTGGTTCACCACTACCGCTAACTCTTTGTAAAACAGATTCAAGTTCAGATCTAGTTATTTTTCCATCGCCATCTTTATCGATTAACTTAAATGCTTCAACTAATTCAAATTGAGTTTCTACCGACCATTCTTCTAGTACTTGTGATTTTGATTCAACAAGAAATGGATTGTTTACCGGAAGGACACTTGTTGGAGTACCGGAAGATGAACCTTCTTTTAGGTTTGTTGATGATGACGACGAGGCTAATGATGAGCCTGAACCAAATCTCGGATCATCTGTTCTTGATACTGATGACGATTTACTCTTTTTAGATCGAAATAAGTTTTTCGGGTTATACTTTGTCAATTTCATCTTGGAATTGAAATTGCAATAAAAACTAAACTGAAAACGGCTTTAAAAATTATGAAGAAAGGTGGGGAAGATGAAGAGATAATGTAATTTCTGCAGAGGAATGAGTCCATGTTATAGGAGAGTTCGGTGGGTGTTCCTCCCATAGTGAGCTTCGCGGAAACTTCCAACTTTAGCTGAAAAGGTTTTTATAGTGAAATATTGGTTTTTGAAAATTAATTAATTTTTAATTTCTTTAATATTAAAAAACTGACGTGATTGGCATTTGTAAGGGTATTTATGATAATTTAAGGACTCCTGTTTTTATTCATTCGGGATAAATGCGTGACAGCGTAAGAACCGTGTTTTTTCGGGATTTTGTGGGCACTTACTTAGTTGCTTCCTCTTTCGCATCACATCACAATTACCGGTTGCACAAATCCGATCTAACCCGTCGATCCAATCCACATCCACACACGCGTCGATTTTTATCCGCATTTAACCTCATCCGCCTAAACACGGGTTAATTATGACTCACACCTTTGTCCATCCGTTGTATGTTGGGTCGACTGTGACTCACACCTTTGTCCATCCGACCCCGCCCGTCCATCCGTCTTATCATTTCCAAGAAAAATATATATGAAAACTCGACACACAAACAAAGCATGACCGTCTCTTAAATCCAAATCAAACATACAAATGGTGGTCATACAAAGTTACAAATAAATTGAAACAGGGGTACGTATATATGGAAATTAACTATAATTATTCTCGATCCTTAAGTGCGCTAGCCAATAACATGCATTTACTGCTGCTACTTGAGTCCAAATCATAATCTACTAGCAGCTTTATGTTAATCAATCGTTAGATATAGATTAAAAATCTCAATTGAACAATTATCTATCTATATATATATAAAGAACATTTTTAATAATATCATCCCTAATTAATAAAAAGAGAATAATCAAACTTCAAATTATATACCTGACCACTATCCATTACATACCTGCTAGCAATCTCGAGATATCTAATAGTAAAAAGTATTTTCTTCTCATTACTGTTAAGCAACTTTTTACATGTTCTAATAACTTCATTTTCTTCGGTATTGTTAAATCTATGCGATTGGACGACTACAGTCTACATCCATTAGATCTAATAGTTTTAGGACTAGTTGAATCATTATCTGTGAATACTTCGTACTAAAGATAGGTGGTGGTGATGATGATGGCTTAGAAATCATAGATCTCGTAGTAAAGATAGGTGGTGGTGTTGATGGTGGCTTAGAAATCATAGATCTAATTTCAACTACAGATCAGAGATCTAGAATCTATCTTTACCGTATATTTCAAGGTTAAGTTTTTTATGTTTTGTTTTTTTGATTTGTACTTATTATTTGTTATGATTTGTAATAGGACCGGTCCTGAGGGAGTGTCGGGTGTGCGACCGCACATGGTCCAACTCTTTCTAAAGCCTTTTTAAGTCAAGGTCACACACTCCCCCCTCTCCACCAAGCTCAGTTCAACCCCTTGTATCTTCTTCTAATTTTTAAAATAATTTTCTTACATCTTATTTAATCCCATCTCAATTACACGTTTGTCTTGCATTTTTGTATGTTTTACAAGAGAATTTTTTTTTTTTTAACAATGGAAACTACGACCTTGTGTGTATTAGATCCTGGTGCAATCCATTGAACTACTGTACTAATTGCTTGTTAATTACAAATGTATATTTTATATTTAACTGATAAAAAAAAATCTTGAAAATAAATTTCCTATTTGATTTTTGAAAATGAAAAATGGAGCATATCAAATCTGAACCGTACATTTGGTTTAACTCTATAACAAACATTGAATTCTCATGTGCAAATGTTAGTGTAAATGGCTATGTATTTTAAGTTTTGCTCATCATATGTTTGTTTTTGATAGTGGATGCAAAAAATTCTTTTTTTGTTATTCGTTGTTATAAAATTATTGGAAGAAAAAATATTTAAACCTTATAAAAGGCGTTGTGATCAAGTTCGTACATGGCCCTTCTAGACTCAAGATCGGCTCTGATTTGTAGGATTAACTGATTGTATGGAAAGAAATTCCCGGCTAGTTTAGTAGTGGTGAAGAAAGAATCAAAACCCTATAATAGTAGTAGTTCTCAACAGAAAGAGATTGATCCCATGGAAGCTCGATTCACTACACTTTGTAAGTTTTTTTTTCTGAATTGATTTTAATAAGACGGGTATACTCGTACCCGCCTAACCCGACTCGTCCTAATGATGGGTCGGGTTAAAAACCGACCCGCTGTAAGACGAGTTGGGTGCGAATGACAATTTCAATCACCTGCCATCAACGGATAGGGTGGTGGGTGAGACCAAACCCGACCCATCCAACCCATTATGCACACCTAATTCACAAATCGGAAGGACATCAAATCAAACAAATAATTAAAGAAATAATTAAAATGAAGTAGCAAGCATGTTCTTTGTTTTCCTAAAAAGTATTAATAACCTGTTGGTGGACCATTTTTTTTCATTTGATAAAGAGAGGCATGCCCTCAGCAAAGTCTTTTTTTTCTGGGGTACAAATGCCTGAGTAAAGTCATGTAGCTGATATTGTCTCTCAAGTCTCAAGTAACTATATATTTCAAAATCAATCATTTTTGGATCAATTTGCATTTTGCATTTTGCATTCTTTACCTCTTATTGTTTTCTACATAAACGGTGAGCACGTGCAAAGATGAAAAAACATTAACAATAAAAATAAAATTTTCTTTAAATTAAATATTGTTATTGTTATGAAACTAAAAAAATAGAGAGTAAAAGGTATAAAATAGAGAGAAGAAAATAGAAAAATTATATTCATATGTGTAAGAAATTACAAGAATTTATATCTCTTTTCTATGGATTTTCGCTCACAGTGAGATTTGCGGATACTTCCAGCTTTAAATCGAAGGGGATTTTATAAAGACTTTTTAATTTTTTAACATTTATTAATTAATTTCTTTAATATTATATAATATAATACTGATGTGATGTGCGCATGTAAAGGTATTCTAACAATTTAAGAACTCATATTTTTATTCATTCGGGATAATGAGTGATAGCGTAAAGAACCGTGTTTTTTTCTGGATTTTGTGGGCATCTTAACTAGCCAATTCATATTAAAAATTGTTTACAGGGTGGTTTTTAAGAACAAATTTATCAAATAACAAAAAATTCAATAGCCTATTACAATAAAAGATACACTAAACAAATAAATAAGAAGAAAAAGATCGAGATACCGTACAAATTTTTTGTATGGAGAGTAGAATTAGGGAAGGAGCCAGTACTTATACGTGATGGGGTTGAACAATTTTTTTCCAACGTTTCATAAATTTTTTGAACCCTTTATCATTTAAATTTTATTTTACCATTAAAGTTTGCACCCACAAAACATTATAATTACATTAAACAAGGGTATTTTCTTACTAAAATTCAAAATTTAATGAGTATAAATGACCCCACTTGCACCCATTCCCTCCGTCGATGAGTAGGATGAAGGAATGATATTGCTTCCTCTTTCGCATCATATTCATAATCAGACGCAGGAATCAAATAATTCAAATGAAGTCACTGGCGAATGTACAGTAGGGTCAACAACCCCAATAGAATATTTGGAAGAAAAAAAAATTCTATATAATTTTGTTTCAAAATAACCTCTTCCCCCACAATATTTACCCTGTATGATAGTTGCTTCTCATCTAAATACTAAAAGGCCTAGACAAATAAAGTTCTCACGTTAAACGGTGATGAAATCATCGCTTCTTATTGGTCGAAATAGACCTTTTGTAATGCAGATATTATGGTGAGGACATTTGGCAATGTTTGATTTGCAAATATTCCGGGGTAAAAGAAACTAACTTTTCTATTGGCTACTAAGATTAAAAATTATTACACTTTGTTTACACTACATACTTAATTGTATCGGCTTAGCGTCACCTACAGAGGGTGGAGCACCTTAGATCAACGATCTACGTTTAATCCTCTTTAATAAACGACTATGATTAATTCTATATTTTTACTAGGAATAAAAAATTTATTTTTGAAATTATTAAACTTCGTTTACACTTCATACTTAATTGTACCGGGTTAGCGTCATCTACAGAGGGTGGATAACAACTTAGATCGACAATCTACGTTTAATCCTCTTTAATAAACAGCTATGATTAATTCTATATTTTCACTAGGAATAAGAAAACTTATTTTTAAATAGAAAATAAAAAGGAGTTGGACATGCTTCAAAAAAAAAGAGTTGGACCAAAATATTTTTTACTAAGAATAAAAAAACATATTTTTAAATAGAAAATAAAAAGGCTACAACTCATTGTAAGTGACGTAATTTATTTATTTTTGATAGTGTAGAACAGTGGTCCCTAGACTACATCCAAAATCTTTAAATGAGATTTGTGTTTGGCAATTACGGGGTGACGTAATACTTACAAACCATCAGACCACTTGATGGTTCTCAGGTGACGTAATACTTACAAACTATAAAAAAAATACCACAACTTCACCATAAATGTTATAAAAAAGATTTACCTAATAAACTTAGGTTTTCCCTATTTCCCACCCTCCATTTTTTCTATTTTCCATCCCCATTTTTTTTTGTACAAGAAAAACTAGAAAACAAAAACTAACTCTTAACTTTCACAATTCTGAAATTAACCTTTCCCCTCAAATCTTCATTTAACAAAATCAAAATAGATTTCGGAGGATATGTTTTCCAAACTCCATCCATTTCCTTTGCCGCACCAGACTTAGCCAAGAAATCAACAACCATGTTTGCCTCTTTATATCTCTGCTCAAAAATAACATTATCGAACTTAGTTTTCAGCTCATCAATTTATCTTAACAAGCCACATAAACTCCAAGGAGCCTCCACATCATTGTTGCAGAGCTGGATTGTGTATGTTGAGTCGCTTTCCACCACCAAACTTCGAATTCCAAATTCTTCCGCAATCAACATCCATCCCTAACAGCTCAAACTTCCATTACATTACTGTTGTTCTTATGAATATGCTTAAAAAGTAAGGAAGCCACAATTTTTACCACGAACAATCCCTCTAATACCATCCCCACCCTCCTTATTTGAGGCCCCATCTGTATTAAGTTTCCAAAAGCCAGTTGTAGGTGAAGTCCAATAGATAACCACCTCATTCTCATCTTCCTTCTCCATATCCATGAAATTGCAGGCAATGAGATATTCCCTGGCGCTACGCAAAGCTTTATCAAAGGTTCTTGTAGGATGGAAAGGGACCTTCCTGAAGACCAGTTTCTCCCCTTCCAAATAAACTACATCACAAATGGAAATATATGCTTCCAATCAACTACACCGATCTTCTTCTTGAAATTGCACAGTCTCTTGAGCATTGTAGGGGATATATAATCAACATCATGTCTAAACCCAATCCAATTAAAAAAAATTCTCCATAATGGCCCAAAAGACCTACACCCAAAAAACAAATGATAAGAAGTTTCGAAATCCTGATTGCATAAAGCACAACAAGGATGTAAGCAAATTCCTCTGCGATAAAAACTTTCATTAAGATTCAGTTTGTTATGGCATAACAACCATAGAAAATATTTAATTTTTTATGGGCATTTGAGTTGCCACAAAAAATCTCCAATTAGGATTATGGTAAGAGTTCCCCACCTTATTGGAAATAAGGAATTTGTACCCATCCTTGACTGTTACATTACCATATTTACTATATGACCATACCAATTTGTCTTTCCTATTGGCAGTGTCACCAATAGGTTTAGCCTTTATTTCCTTAGCCATCTGCAAAGGAACAATGCACTAATAGCAGTCAGATCTTATTTCATATTATCCCTATCAATTATATCTTTAACCAACATGTTAGGGTTACTTTGATTCACTAACACCACACTTTCAGAAATAGGTATGTTATTCACCCAAGGGTCATCCCATAATCTTATGTTCTCACCATTACCCACACTCTATTGAATACAAGACCTAACAACATCTCTACCTTTCAAAATACTTTTCCAGCTCACCGAGCTTTTTTTCTTAACCTCACAGCTCCAAAAATCACTCCCATTAAAGTATTTGGCTCTCAACAGACCAGAGACCTCCGGTTCAGGATTAACAAAGATTATCCTGGCTATTTTAGCTAAAAGAGCTAAATTATTGAGTTCAAGGTTTCCTATTAAATTATTTGGCTCTCAACAGACCAGAGACCCCCGATTCAGGATTAACAAAGATTGTCCAGGCCATTTTAGCTAAAAGAGCTAAATTATTGAGTTCAAGGTCTTTCACTCCAAGCCCCCCTTATAATCTAGAGGTCTACAGACCTTATACCAACTCAGTTTATGTATACATTTCTTCTCTTTATCCCCACCCTATAAAAAGTTACTTTTGTACCTGTTCAGTCTTTTCAATGGGCCTTTAGGAAGCTTTATCATGGCCATAATATGATTTAAAATAGGATCTAAAACAAATCTAACAAGCGTGGTTCTACCAGTCATATTCAAAGATTTAGATTTCCACCCTTGTAACCTATTTGCAAGTTTTTCAGTCATATCAAGGTAGGTATTAATACTAACTCTTCCCCATTGCAAGGGAATACCAAGGTACTTACCTGGACTCGAAGCTAACTGAACCATTGGAGCTTTATCCATACCTCTAGAAAAGCTTCTCCCCATATTTGAAGATGTCAAAAGTTTGGATTCAGAATTACTAATCTTTTATCCTGACCACCTGTAAAACTTATCAAGAATATTCTTAAAGTTACAAGCATTTTTATATGTGGCTTTGAGATAAATAATGCAATCATCAGCATAAAGAGAATGAGAGATCTTAGGGGCTCTCCTAGCAATAGAAAAACCAGATAAACTTGCTTACATCCTTGAATTGAAACTACAATTTATGATATAAAATTACATTTTTATATGAAACTTGAATTGAAATAACCATGAAGTTGAATGATAAACGGTTTCTATTGTGTAAATTTAGAATTGCCATGTGGTGTTCTCCCATATGATCCCTTGGATTACTACATGCTATATATGAGAAACGGGTTTTTGAATAAGTATGAAATGTTGACTCGGTCCTCTTGAACTCACTGACCAAGTACTCCAATAGGGTGCTGTCAAAATCTACTCCACCCAAGAATGTATCACCACTTGTAGCTTTTACCTGTGTGTAGCAGAGTCATTTAATAATAGGAAAAGAAAAATAAGCATAAGTCATACAGATGTAACACAGTAACATGTTTACCTCAAAAATACCATTGGAAATCTCAAGGGTAGAAACATCGAAGGTTCCACCACCAAGATCAAAAACTGCTATGAGTCCGTCTTTATTGTCAAGCCCAAAAGAAAGAGCAGCTGCAGTTGGCTCATTGATAATCATCTGGACATCCAAACCACCAATTCTCCCAGCATCCATAGTAGCTTGTCTATGTGCATCGTTGAAGTAAGCAGGAACTGTGATAACAGATTTGGAGACACCCTTTTTAAGATAGGCCTCTGATGTTTCCTTCATCTTTGATAGTAGGAAAGGACCAATTTGACTGGGTGAGTATGTCTGCCCATTAGCCTCAACCCATGCATCCCCATTTGGAGCCTTAACAATCTTGTATGGTACCATCTTCATATATTCCTGGATTTGGGGGTCATCATGACGTCCGCCAATAATACGCTTTGTAGCGAAGATGGTGTCGGCTGGATTAGTCAGTGAATGACACTTGTCTGGAATTCCCACGAGCAATTCTCCTTTTGGATTTAAGGCAAAAATAACATGTGTAGCCTGAGCTCCTTCAGAATTCTTAATAACCCTAGCCCTATTATGAAAAAGTTCCAATTGGCATGGTGGTCTCCATCTTATGCATATCGTTTCTCAACAGCCTTGTTCATCTTCACTAGATCCAGAGTTTCATACTTCATATGATTATTTACATTATGGAGGAGGAATCTATTTTGGTCTTGAAAGAAAAGTTAAATTATCCGAAAAGGCTTTGGGTCATCTAATATTAGTAGTAGGTCATGGCAGTGAAAAAAGGACAAAGATTTTTTATTATTAAATATTCTAAGGGAGTGGGTTGGGGAGAGAAGGGGTTCATGAGGCTTGCCATTATTGGAAAGTTCTGTGGATTATGTGGAATTAATGAAGATGCATGGTTTCCGCTGATGGGAAGCACTGTTAGTAATGATGTAACTGGTATCGATATTGGAACTACCAAATTATGTGTATCAGTGATGGAAGGAAAGGTAAGTTTAGATATGACACTCGATAAATAGAATCTGATGAAGATAACCACAAATGCCAACTCAAAATAAATTTGTTCGTCACTCCTAAGAATCTAGCTAAGAGTTAGGAGTTATTAAAGAAATGATTTCTTTAATTAAACATATAGTGTTTGTTAAAAAACAATAAATTACCTTCTTCACATATTCAACTCCTCATCTTTCTTCATCTTTAAAAACTCCCACTCTTGGTTCTGTTCCTTTACTTTTGATCTCATATCCTTAGAGACTTGATTAGGTGTCTTCCTACCCTATTTAGTAAAACAACTCAACATTAAAACCCAGCAAAGATGACAAGATTAATCACTTAAAAGATTAAAAGCATGAAAAACAAATCCCTAACCATGCTAGCAGTGGCTACCTCAGGTACAGGGTAAGACTTGCTAACAATAGCTTTCTCAGGTGCAACGTTAGGATTGTTAACAATGGCTACCTCAGGTACAGGGATAGAATTGTTTACATTTGCAGTCTCAGGTGTATACCCATACTTCCAAAACCGAAAAATCTCGTTTTTCTTGCCTCCAGTCACGTGTCTCCTCTACCTCAGCTAGTCCACTTGTGACGATTCTAAAATGAAACTGGCACATAAGCACTATGCCAGAGCAAAAACCTAACGCATTGACGTTAGTAGATACGTACACCTGCAATTCAAAAAAAATGTTCATTTCAGATGAGCTATGTGAAACACAATAGTACCAGCACAATAAACACTATGGAATTAAAGGAGTGAACATAAACAGTTGTTTAGAAACAAAAAGGGGCTATTTGGTAACCATTATTATAATGGATTATGATCCCATAATCAATTATCTAGCCCATTTTTGTTTCTAAACAACTGTTTATGTTCACTCATTTAATTCCATAGTGTTTATTGTGCTGGTACTATTGTGTTTCACATAACTCATCTGAAATGAACATTTTTGTGTGAATTGCAGGTGTACGTAACTACTAACGTCAATGTGTTAGTTTTTTGGCATAGTTCTTATGTGCCAATTTCATTTTAGAATCGTCACGAGTGGACTAGCTGAGGTAGAGGAGACACGTGACTGGAGGAAAGAAAAACGAGAGTTTCGGTTTTGGAAGTATGGGTATATACCTGAGACTGCAAATGTAAACAATTCTATCTCTGTACTTGAGGTAGCCATTGTTAACAATCCTGTACTGCACCTGAGAAAGCTACTGTTAGCAAGCCTTACCCTGTACCTGAGGTAGCCACTGCTAGCAAGGTTAGGGTTTTGTTTTCCATGCTTTTAGTTTTTTAAGTGATTAATCTTGTCATATGTTTTTGCTGGGTTTTAATGTTGAGTTTTTTTGCTAAATAGGGTAGGAAGACACCTAATCAAGTCCCTAAGGAGATGAGATCAAAATTAAAGGAACAGAACCAAGGAAGTTCTTAAATATGAAGAAAGATGAAGGAGTTGAATATGTGAAGAAGGTAATCTATTGCTTTTTAACAAACACTTTGGCCTTGTTTGGTAAAAATTATGATTATCATTTATGATTATAAATAATCATAAATTAAAAAATTGATTATACTATTAATCAATTTTTTCAATAAATTTTAACAAACATATTTTTTAAATAACTGATTATCTTAGAAAAATGCTCTCAAATAGGAGAGGAAAGAATGATGATCTAAAAAAAAATTAGTCCACTATTATTTTTTTGTATCTCTCTTGATAGTTTAGAAAAAATAAAGAAAAAAAAATATAATTCAATTTTGTTAAAAAAAAATTGATTATGATAATTTTTATAAACAACTTTTTTCTACTTATAAAAATAATAAGTTTTTTCAATTATGATTAAAATAATCATTTATTATAAATTTTAACAAACACCTATATAATGTTTATAATATATTTTTATCAAATTCGAGTGTGTCTTCTCTCGAACAATACATAGCTTTATATAGACTTATTCTCATGCAAGAATTAACTCATCTAGTTAATAGGTACATGCATGCATAGTTGTTTCATTACATTTACTAGTGTAATATAAATTAATCTATTTTAATATTTAATATTCTAAATGAACTGATATTTATTAAAATGCATACACTAAAAATCCGTGTCAAGATATTTTGCAAGTTGGTTTATTTTTGTGGTTTTGTTTTTTATCTTCTAGTGAGGGTTTTCTTTTTTTTTTGTTTGACTAATAGTTGGTTGATTATATATGTACAGAGGGCTAGGGTTATTAAGAATTATGAAGGAGCTCAGGCTATACCTGTTGTTGTTGCCTTCAAACCAAAGGAAGAATTGCTCGTGGGAATTCCAGCCAAGTGTCAGTCACTGACTACATATTCTTGAACTTCTCCGGTGAATGGATACTCTTATTTAATACATATTCCTTTAAATTTAATAAACTCGTATGCAGACTTTGGATGAGATTATTCACATCCATTTTTGGTAGCACAGTCAACTACCTGTTGTACTGAAAATCTAATCAGACAACCATTCTTAATAAAATTTGCACCCTCAACTGCTCCAACTACGCCAATCGCCCAACAACACTGACAGTCTCCTTGGGTCATCACAAGTGTGAGTGCACCTTTTTTCTCCAATCTATTTGAGGAGGCCAACGAGACTTTGCAGCAATCCGTGCAGTTATGCCAAGAATATACACAAACATGTAACAAGAGTAGAAAAGATGATTTTGATGTTAAAACTCATTAAAAATATATAGCTTTTCAAGTTTACGTTTTTTTAATATGGTTTATTCAAAAAAAATATGTATACAACAATGTTTAAACTCACTAAAAAAAAACATATGCAAAAAAAAATTATATCATATAAGAATAAGTATATCTAAAAAAGAAATTCATTTGGGAATGCTTATATGCAAAAATAAATCACATAATAAACATATTAAGATAATTTTTTGAACTTTTGTTTTGATAATACTTATATATTAATAGTATACACTACTAACTCATATTTACATGTAAAAAAGAAATTTTATATCATAAAAGATAACAAAAGTAGAAAAGATGATTCTGATGTTCAAACCCATTAAAAATTTATAATATTTCAAGCTTGCGTTTTTTATAATATGGTTTACTCAAAAAAAATTATACAAAAGTATTCAAACTCACTGAAAAACATATGCAATATATTATATCATATAAGAATAAGTATATGTAAAAAAATATTCATTTGGGAATGCTTATATGCAAAAAATAAAATTTATACTATAAGAAATTGTGTCCTTAACACATGAAACACATTTTTACTTTTAATTTAGTATTAAACTTGATTCAGAATAATGTATTCCTTGTGTTCCAAAAAAATGCTTTATTTTATCCTTAAGAAAAAAAATGCTTTATTCTATCCTTAAGAAAAAAACGCACATATTAAGATAATATAAACACGTTAATATGAACAAGCTTTTCAAAAATTAAGAGTATAGAATAAGAGGAAGTTGAGAAGAAGTTGACAGTGACAAAGACAAAGAGGGAAGAATATTATACACCAGTTTAAAGTAAATTAAAATAGAATCTACATTTGGGGATACCTCTAAAAATTGGGTGATACACAAAAAAACAAAAAATAGACACGATGAAGTAATTTAAAGAACCTCTTATCCTAATAATTTTGGTTATGGATAAGTTACCCTTGATTAATTAGTTTGTTATGATTAATTAGATAATATATTAGTGTGTTAAGATTAAACTTAAGATTTTAGGTTATTTTGATTTTATTTTTTTAAGTGTTAGTTATAGAGAAGAAGAAGAAGAAGGATTATGGGAGATTTGAGGAAAATGAGAGATTCTAGTTAGGAATTGACTATCAATTATAGGTCCAAATGCAGTTAAATGTGAAAATTTTGGTTTGATTCGCATGGTATATAAGTGAGACAGCCCCACAATCGGCATTACTGAATGATGAATGTTGTGCCGATTACAAAATTCGGTATAGTATTCATCATCTAGCTATGTGGACGATAGGTATTCCCAAGTTTTAGGAAAAAATCGGCATAGTCGATGATATACCAACAATGCCGACTGTCTTAATATGAAGTCGCTATAGCTAAAATTTGGTTCAACTTTCTTCATAATTTAGATCTAAGATACTACTTTACGTAAGTTCTCAATCCTGAGAATATGTATATATCCTACGTATATTTTTGGTTATCTTGTCTTACCAAGCAGTGAGGTCATTTAAATCCAATAACTGGGTAAGATGGATCATTGTGAGTGCACAATAAGAATATATATATTCAATAAGGTATCCGGCATCGAGTGTGTATTCCCTTTGATTATTGTGCGAGAATTATTATTCTAGACTGGACAGTGGTAGCTTAAATTGTTTAAGTGATTTTAGAATAATAATACAGAATGTATACAATAATCGTCTAGGACTAAAATATCAATTTTGCATAGGAGCTGACGCGTAATTTTTACGTGCCTATGAGATTTTATGAATACTGGTATTAGCAGAGGGACTTACTGTGAAGAGTTGTACTTTTATTAAAACTAATAATTTTAGAGTGTTTGTCAATTACAAGTCATTGGTGGAATGATTTGTAATTCTTTAATTTTATTTGATATCGTGTGAGACACATAGATTTCTATACGGTTAAGGAGAGATAAAATTGTTTATAGCCCAAAACACCTAATTGTATTTGGAAAGTATTTGAGAACAAGTGGGATAACTCTTAATATGAAAGCTTGTTGGAAAAATATTTTCATTACCGATTTCTCCATAATACAACTCGTGTATTGTATCCACCGACTCGTTACAACTCTTTGTAACAATGGTCTCGTTTGAGTGTATTAAGATGAGTAATCTATTTACTTAAGACATTTAATACCATGTACTTAATGTTGTTATAGTGTATGGCATATGTCTCCAGTATTCAACAATACCTTTGGTATTCTTCGCAGTACTTCGAGGATCACCAAACATCAAACTCGAATAGATATAGCACAAAACTCTTCTTTAACTCTTGAAGACAATATGTAAACTATAAAATTTCTAGTACTAGTTTATGGCTCTAAAACCACACTTATGCAAATAGAGAGTGAGTGGGGTTTATATAGATGCAAGTAGACTTTTGGAGAAACCTTTTTGTGAAAAGTCGCATCCTTTCGTGGACAGTCACATCCCTTTTCCCAAAGGATTAAAAGTTTAATTGAAAGGGTTTATATGGATAGACACAACCCTTCACAATTTGGTTGTAACTAACTTAATTTCTATTCAAATTTCCAATAATCCCCCACATCGAATTGAAATTTATGCAAACCTAATGCAGGCACTAAAAAGAGTTTGTGCGCGGAACATCACTGCATCGAGAAAGATAACTTTTGGCTTTGAATCTTCCGTAGTGAATACCTACCGGGTTTACTAGTTACTCAGTGAATGCGATGTCTTGAACTGCTCAACTTTGTGATGTAAACTGATGCAATAGATATCACACAACTTATTTCCTTACATATTCGGTTCTCAGTTGTGTTCATTTCGGCCTTGAACAATGCTAGTTTTTCATGAGTGCTTTAGACTAACTTAGCCTTATAGTTATCATAGAAGCACCACCACTTCTCGCTCATATATGTGATCTCCTATTTGAAAGTATCCTGCCATACTTTTCTTAGTCAAACTAAGCCATAGGGATCATTAAGAGAAATTCTCAACCTCTCACTTTATATGCAACATTGTTTCATCATAGAAATGGGAAAGAGAATAATCTCTCACAGTGTTTCCACTGAGTATAAATTTACAACTTGATTGTCCCTTATGAACCTAGATAATCATGGTCCAATCGCTAGGTTGGATTTCCACTGTAAATACTACTCTATTTGTAGGCAATATCACATTTCCCTCGATGATGCAATTATAGGCTCTCTAGATTTCGTATCATTTTACCGGCTTGATACAATTTCATACTATCTTTTTTAGATGCGCATCTAAAAATAATTACTTTATGATACTATGTCATCGATTTATTTTTCGAGTTCCAAGTAGGCATCATTTAGCCAATCCAATGGACTGAACCAAAGAGTCATCGCAGATCAAATAATTAGTCACTCAATTGGTAGTAAGTTAAACTACAACATATGACAAACTTTGCAGTAAACTATTTCATTGTAGTGCTTATTAGTTTTAGTTACGTGCTTCAAATTTCTCGCATGAGTCGTGGGATTCAAACTCGATCAAGTACCCCATAGTTGAGGGAGATTCCAATACACTTATTAGATTTCATCCCCATAGTTTTGAAATACATTAATAGCGCGCTGGATACTAGAAGCAGAAGTGCTTCTGTTTCAGAAATAAAATATTTTTATTTCATAAAAAATTAATTTTTTTCATTTTTTAGAAATCATTCTAAAACTCAATACCTAAACTAATTTCTGATTTTTTCATTCCTAGAAGTCGAAAAAAAAATGATATCCAAACAACCTATAAATTCACAAACTCATTCATCATTTCTATCAATGATATATATTTCTAACTTAGCACAGAATTTGAACAATGTTCCCCATCCAAGGAAAGCGGTGTATAGACAAAGGTGTGTGTCTACAGAATCCCAAACAATAGACAAATGACTTCACTTGTGAATCTCTCGAACTCAGTTATCTCTGAAATTGTGATCTCCTTAATTAATAGGGATCTACTTAAAAAGACTCTTCATTTTTTCGTTATTGAAAATGAAACTCGTTCAAACCTGATCTTTTGGATTCTCTTTGAATCCCTAGTTCAAGTATGACCTTGTTATCAATTGGCATGAATTAAGTTAATTCACTACCAACATGGATAACTCCTTCGGAATATGTAACATTAATCAAAAGACGTTGTTTTGGTAACGTACTTGAATGGAAACTGATACCATTTGGGTATATAAGATGGTAAGCCACAAACACCCATTTGGATTTGTCTTAGACGGAACCCGAAATTACCTTTCTATTTCCGCTGGAATGTGTAACACTTTGGTTCAGACTATAACTCTTTTGCCGGAAACTTTCGAAGTTGTATCCACCAATGCATGTTTCCAAATTTAAAAATAGAACCGTCAATCAAAACCATGTGCACTTTACCGTCATGCACCCTTTCATGTACAAGACGTCTCTCAGCATTATTTTCTATACTTAGTGTTTATACCAAAATTCTCATCAGCAAAAACAACCAAAGATCATAGTCTAAGATAGACAAAAATGACATTAACACGAGATTTAACGTAGTTCGGCTATGAATAGCCTATATCCACGGGTAATGAGACTTGAAGTTTTTATTGATATCTCTGGTTATAGTTGAAAATGAGCAGAAGAAAAGAGAGAGAATCCGGCCAAAAATCCAAAAGTCCCTTCTCCTCGCACATTAATTTTGTATATATAGCGTACATAAATGATAATAATTACTAAAATACCCTTCGTCACATGTCATCAAAATCCGCCACATGTCGATGGAGATTATTCTAAGCTCGCCATGTGTCGAAGAGGATTCACCACATTTCGCCATGTGTCAATGGGATCCGCCACGTGTTCTTATTGTCCTTATCTTCAAAATGACATCTATCTAAAAGTTGGTGCTGGATTGACTTGGTCCATCAGGATTGACTTGGTCCATCGGGATTGACTTGGTCCAGCGGGATAGGAT
>JAJJMC010024127.1:908177-928094 GCA_023531435.1 Papaver californicum | reverse complement strand
TAGAAATGATTTTATAAAATTAATATAAGGATGTTTATCTGTTACTCAATTTTAATCTTTAATTGATATGTAAGAATTTGATAGGTTGTTTAGTCGAAAAGATTTTTGGCATAAACAGATATGATTAAATATAACATTATTTTAGATTGATTATTATTAGCCTAATCTATTAGCTAAGTAGTTTTACTAATATTAACTAAACACAGATAGTTTAGCCATTATAAAAATATAATGGATAAGGAGTTTTTAAAATTCATATCTAGTGATCCTATTTTATCTTCACATGAAAAAATTCTCTATTAGAATGGGAAGCCCTATATAAAGCTTCTAAAAAACCAACTGTGTCTACTTACGACCGCTTTTATTCAGTTTTGAGCACAACCGTGTCATAGCACGACTCAAATATTTTTCTGAACTCCTCGAGAATTCTTCGATCTTTTAATTCAGATATATCAAGTTCTTGCGATCTCGGACATTAAATTTTGTTATCTAGTGGCTTCTTTTACTATGTGAAAGAGTTAGATGTGATATGGACTAAAGTACATAAATACTAGAACTTGGGTGGACTAAAAAAAGCACATATATTTTCCATCACTATGGACGACCCACCAATTTAGAAAGGATAAGCATAATAAGTTTAATCTAAAAAATTTAATACAATTTAGTGATATTTGTGCCGCAAAGTGGCGTCTTATGGACAAACCACGTCCATATAGTTTCATCTATAAATATATCCTTTAAGAGTAATTTGTACAGGAAAGAAATGAAAACGAAACAAATTTTATTTTTTCCACTCTTATCTTTTCCTTCGTCCTCTTTTATACTAACAAAACAAAATAATAACCTCATCATCATTACCGTTCACTTCTATATATTTAATATTAGTATTGCTTACTACTGGATTAATTATATACATGGCTCCCATGAACCAAGCTATGCATCTATAAAAACGGGCGAGTTATAATATAATATTAAGTTAGTTACAATACGTTATCAGCACGAAAAACTCATGACGGTTAAGCAGATATTGCGGCAGATTCTTTTGATCAATTGGTGGAAAACAACATCGATAACCGGCGGAGATTATCATCTTTTTTCTCTAATTTTTCTTATTTTATTTTCATTAAATATGGTTCTATCCATGTAATTACCAGTATTATTTTGTTTTGATCAGAATATCATAAAAGATTATGGTTTCAATTTATACCATTAAATTGAACCTTATACTAATTAAGGCGCATATATATATTAGCTCGATATATATGTTAATTTGTATTTCTTGATAAGTATGGGGAAGTTGAGAATCGCAACTCCGTGAACTCTAATAATAATTTCGCATTTTTATTTATTTATTATAGTGCTAACGGTTTTAATCCCGATAAAGCGAGAAATTGGCGCGTCCCTGAAGGATATCGTAAATTTGATTTTTATTGGCTCTAATAATCTCCGGAAAATTAGAAACCATTCCACTAGAAGCTGGAATATTGTATGGCATCATGTGGACTCAAAATGCATGCTCTGTTAGCCGATCGGTCCCAGAAGTGTCTTGTAACGAATTGCTAGCCGGTCTATGTCAGTGGTTCCTGAAGTAACCTGTTACTGATATTGAGGCAATTTTTGCCATGAAAAATATGTCCATGTGCACATTTGTAAATTGATATTTCTTCGACCCTAAACGTAACGAAAATGGAGATATATTGATATTGTGTTGGTACCATATGTATGTGTATTTTTTTTTCTGTACCCCTCATTTTCGTTTGTTCTTAAATCATTTGTTTGTAAATAATGGATTCCAGAAGCAATCCATGGATTTGTTGACGCCAGAAATGGTCCAACATATAAATTATGGTTTCCTATGGTAATCTAAATATTATGGGTTCCAGCAGTAATCCATAAAAATAGACTCCAGAAGTGGTCTATGGAAATAATTGGGTTCCGGGAATAAACTATAAAATTTGGGGTTCCCGAAGTAGCCCATGGTTACTAAATGCTTTTGTTAATAGCTTTATTATCAATTTCTCTCGTCTATCTGTGCCAAAGGATATGGACTCCAGAAGTAATCTATCCAGCATTAAATAGACGATAGAGATATTGTTCTCATAGCCAACGGAACAACAATCACAATTTTTCAAACCAATAATAATTTTATAACCTTAAAGAGGTTTAATGGAAATGTGAAATAGTACTTTGGGTTCGAATATTATGATAGACGGCTCCGGAAGAGCGTGTATCACTCTGGTGGTGTAAAAGTTATTATTATTGACACCTTATATTATTACGGATTCCATAAGAATCTGTTGATTTTTGAAAATATTCGGCGTAACTACCACCTTGAAATGAAAAATGACCATTTTTATGAAGTTTTTATTACTTCATATCTTATGTACCAAAAGCACGTCGTAAATAAGCTTATGTCAAGCTCTCTTTTATGGGCTTGCCATACGAGAATTTGAACCGTCGATTCCCATGTCGTCATTAGCCAGAAGTTTAACGACCTTGAGTTATTCATGCTTAGGCATGGTCGACTTGGACACCTAGGTTCTACCAAGATTGTTAGAACGATATAAAATGCCCATGAACTTCCTTTACAGAACGTGAAGTTTCCGTCGGATAAGGGTGTAAGTTGTATTATTTGTTCCCTGAGACATTTGGTTGTTAAACTAGCTAGCATTAATAGAAAGCACTTTGGTAACTCACCAAATCACCAACATTCCTACAGAGGATTTAGGGTGGAATTTGTAGGGCCTATTCACCTTGCACTATGGATAATTTCAATACTTTCCGGTATTGGTAGACGCATCCACGAATGGTCTCTTGTCAACACGTAATTTTGTGTTTTCCAAACTGTTTGTGCAAATATTGTGGTTGCTTATCCATTTTTGGACTTTTCAATTAAATCCATTTATCTTGGTGGTAAATTTACAGACTTTTGATGTTTTGCCTTAAGTTACAAGCTTTTCAACATGGTATAGTTGAGTAATCTGTTCAAGCATCTTTAGATGATTGCTCGACCAACTGTTTACCATCAATATTATTTTGGAAAGCAACCTTACATTTCGTATTTACGTGTTTGGTCCATGGATCCACCTAACTATATATATTGTTGGTTTTGATTCATCATAAGACATTTAAAACCCTGAACTGGTAATGTCTTATTAAGATGAAACTGTATTCCCGCCGTTAGGGGGAAGAAGTAAGTCGTGACAGGAACGACATGAAATGTCTCATCTTATGTCAAGCTTGCAGCTGTTTTTGTGATACTTCTTGTGTAGTTTAGTTACAACCAATGTAGTTAATCTCGTATCTCGGTCTCGTCTCGGCCGGGACCTTGACACCTTGATAACGATATCTCGGGGAGATTATTGGTGAAATCTGGGAATAACTTCCAAATCACTGAAAGAATTTACTGAACCTCATCATTCAGTAGTTCATCTTATTTAAGGAACTCATTTACTGTATGTTGCCATCCATCATCAATGATCAGAAATCCTGCAGGACATCCACCTGCTGATAAACTGCAGTGACAAAAATACTACACATAAGCAAAAAAGACTACGTCGACGAAAGGGTCATCTTTCAAACTTCAAAGAGATAACAAACTTTTATCGTTTTTCTGCAATACCTTTGAAATCCTATTATTCCTTGTGGAATGACTTCATATTAGAATGCATCCCAAGTATACCACCCATACCAATCCAAGTTTGTTGAAATCTGTTTGTTACATCACAATATCACGTTAAGCAAACAAAATCCCAACCTAGAAATATCTAGTCAAAGATCACCTCTAAGTAAGCATAGCCTACATTCAATCCTACATAATCGAAAAACCAAAAATCCAATGGTTGAACATAATCAAGATTTGTATAGATTTTTAAAAACAGATTGAAAATTGATAAACTAAGAAGATATTTCTCAGATCAACGGGTTATCGACACACTCATTGGGGGAGACATGAACCGTTGGATTTCAACAATGTAGTACCTAGACAGTCGACAGGAACCGTAAACAGGGCAAGCCCATTATAGGGGAACTACAATCGTCTTGATAGCAAAGAAATGGCCATTGAGCTCTAATGCCTGCAGTGGAAAATTCATCATGAGTAGAGTTCAAATACATTACTCCCTACTAATTATGGAGCACAGGATGGGAAATCTACCTTTTTTCGGTTTCTCGCAACATGAGGCTAACAGATTTCTGTTGTCAGACTGAAGTATACTTACATCCTTAGAAGATGGAGCAACAACAACAGCCTAAGAAAATCAGATACAAAGTATCATGCACCTGTATCAAAAGTATGTATCATTTATTGCTATAATACATCATTAGAGTCAAATGAAAACTAAACATCCTATTTTTGGAGTAATTTACATACTTAACAAACAAAACACAAAACAAACATAACAACTAACCAACCAATGTAAAACAAATCCAAAACCCACTGTTGATTGACCACAGCATCAGATTTTTTTCTCAAAATAGCACTACATAAATGAATCTGATAGTTCACACTATTTCAAATCAAGAACAATAAAATTAACAAAAATGATCAGAAATTCATCATCATTCAATCAGAGAGTCAAAATGAAACCCCTAAACCCTAAAACCACTAACAAAAATACAAAATAGATAGAATTGAAGAAACCCTAATATGAACCATATATAAGCTAAACAGATAAAATTGAAAAAACCCTAATTTGGGCAATTGAAATCAGATGGAGTAATAATGTTTGTATACCTTAGAAGGGATATAATCGACAGTCAATACCTAATTGGTTATCTTCCATTATCGTTGCGACATAACCACCAGGATCACCTCCAATAATATCAACATCATTCTCATCCTTGATCTACTTATTTCCTCAATCAATCTGAAACCCTACTTGTTTGATGAACAGGAGAAGATTGAAAGTATTCTCAAAAACTAAAACCGTAAAGAAGATAGAGTGAATCAATCGAGAGATAAAGATGTTCTTAGACCGTTGCATTCATTAATTAATATGAAACCGTTAGATTAGAATAGTAAATACCCATTTTATCCTAGATTCGGTGACTCGTCTCGGCCGAGATATGGGCGATTCAGCCGATATTCGCGTTCAAATATCGTTCAGCCAAATCTCGAAAATCGTCAAGGTATTCTGTCGATACCGCGAAAAGCGGCGTTATCTCGGCCGTAACGGCCGAGATTGACTACATTGGTTATAACCCAAAAACCATCATGAGTAGAGTTGTCTTTGAAAATCGGACAAAATTATGGAACCAGAAGTTTCCAAAAATGAGATGGTAATGTTTCCGCCTTGATCTGGAAAGCTAAATTGCCACCAGAAGTTGGCATGACAATCCGCCACCAGAATTTGGCGTGAGTGAGGTTGATAACCTTTGAGGTTCTCCTACTTTAATCAGGGGAAGAAAAATCACCACAAGATGTTGGTGCAAATTATGTTGATAACCTAAAAGGTTTTTCCCGACTTAGCTAGGGGAAGAAAAACTTTCACCATAAGATGGCACATGTTATGTCGAAAAACTTAAAGAGTTCTCTCATAAAGTCAGAGAGATAACAGACACCAACAAGAGGTTGAATTAATCAATGTCGACAACTAGATAGGTTATCTAGTTAAGTTTTGTGTACGTCTTGATCAGAGAAAGTATGGTTGCCACTTGAGATTGGTGTGAAACTATCTCATTTTGTTTTTCTCACACCAAGATATTTGATACAATTGAGGTGTTAGAGGTCACTCATGATTAAAACACATAGTTGCAGTAGCTTTTGGAAAAATATTGTTTGTCACTTGCTTGAGGATGCAAACATGATAAGTTGTCTCAGCAGGTTAAATCATACATCTCGCAGTGACCAAGTCGTTAGTTAAGGCACGCTTGAAGTGTGAACGACTTCCTTATTTATGCCTCATAAAAGAATCTAATCACCTTTATAATATGTAGTGTTATTGAAAAGGCTACAGATAGTGCTCCTGGGAGACTATTAAATATGATCCACATTCTCTAAATTTATACTTCCTTATTGAAGATAAGGAGATGAGAGTGCCCCTGAAGTGGCACTGGTACCAGTCTGTGAAATTTCTGAGTGTGTATACACTAGAGAAATTTTTGGGGTCTATATGATTGTTGATTATTATTAGTGGTTGTGTACCCCTCTGCATAGGAACATCAATATCGTGATTGGTAAGCATATAATCCAATCCCCTCAAACTAAGGTAGAGATTGGAATCTCTCGAAAGAGCGCTAAACTCGGATCTGACTCACACTGTAAAATTGTGAAGCCTGAATGCTACAGGTTGGTGTTTGAGATGAAGTGCAGAAAGAGTAATATAATCGCTTCAAATGCGATTTGAAAGTTTTCTGCTGAACCCCAGGATTGGTTTTGTAAAACTAAACGTATTCTCCTAATGATGATGCACTTTAGCATGGTAGTCTCTGACGGACTCAGATTACATCTAATCATTGCTGATTAGAATTGAATCCCTGAAGGATTAGAGTTTTTGACTCTGGCAGCCACCTGACCTTGTGAATTACGCCAGGCTTGAAATTTAGTCATAATCACCACTTCGAAGAGGAGAAATTTATGAACAATCCTTTGTATGTTTTACGTTCTTGGAAAAAGTAAAAATCCGGATATGAATTGATGATATCATCTTTGGCTTCTTGAGAAGGCCCTTAATAGCGCTAAAATCCACGCTTGAATTAAATTATGAGATCTCGTTGGAATTAAATACTTTCTCGACATGAAGTTTGAGAACATGCTAGCATAAAACCTATATGTATAGACTAGAGTATCCAATTTTTGATACTCATTGTATTGCTAAATTATCATCATTGTTATGTGTTCCCTAAAGTGGAACGTGATCGATCAATCTATTAAGTACGTAGAAAAATTATTTTATGGTCCATAAATATGTAAGGATACAATGCATGCATTATCTTGTTTTTCTAGCTTTTTTTTTTGCAGGTTACGTTTTTAAAGGTTAAGTATGATTCTACGGAAAAAATGAGTTTACATGAAGCATTTCATTTTTATGCCTGAAGTTAAAGCGGTGAACTAAAATTAGTGTGAAGTGGATGGAGGATTTAAATACGAGGTGTACAATGGTGGTTATGCACTCGACGCAAATATATGGCAGTCAATCTTCCATAAATTACAACTAGTAAAGCAGTCTTCTGAAACTATACAATGTTTGCACCACCAACCGCTTTAAAAAATTTATACTTCATGGGGAGTAAACTCGTAGGATCTCCGTTGGACTTAAACGCGTTGTATTCTTTTTCCTTCGTCAAGGTTTTGTCCCGAGGGGTTTTCTTTGACAAGGTTTTAACGAGGCAACATTTGCGTGTCCAGCACCATTATCCGGCAACATCTGTTGTACTCTTTTCCTCGGATCAGGTTTTGTCCCACGTGGTTTTCCTGACGAGGGTTTTAAAGAGGAAACTTGAGGATCGACGTCGACATTATTATGAACTTTTGGCGTTCAGGTTTTGTCCCAAGTGGTTTTCCTGGCGTCGGCGTTCAGGTTTTGTCCCAAGTGGATTTCCTGACGCAGTTTTGACAAAGAAGAAAATTCGTGGAAGCGGTCACCCTTATTTCTGAAATTCAAGTGTTCAGGTTTTGTCCCAAACGGTTTTCCTGACACAACTTTAACGAAGGGAGAAATTTATAGCGATTCATACCGTTTTAAAGCTACCAGTGTTGTACTCTTTTTTCTTCGGCCAGTTTTTATCTTATCAGATTTTTTCAGACAAGGTTTTAACGAGGAAATATAATTGGGTCGGTGGTCTTCCAAGGGGGAGTGTTATATATCATGTATCTTCTAGAAGACACTATGGATGACCCATCGATTAGAAAGGATAAGCATGATAAGCTTAATCCAAAAATTCTAATACAGTTTAGTGACACCTGTGCCACAAAGTGGCGTCATTATGGATAAGCCACGTCCATATAGTTTCATCTATAAATACCCTTTAAGAGTAATTTGTACATGTGAAAAAAAAAAACAGAACAAATTTCATTCTCCCTACTCTTATCTTTTCCTTCATCCTTTTTTATACTAGCAAAACAAAATAATAACCTCATCATCATTACCGTTCACTTCTACGCGTTTAATATTAGTATTGCTTACTACCGGATTAATTATATACATGGCTCCTATAGACCAAGCTACACATCTATAAAAGCGGTCGAGTTACAATGTAATATTAAGTTAGTTACAACAAGAATTAACTTATAGGTGTTAGTAGCATTGGGAACAAAATAACTTTTTATCACCTTTCTCCCTAAACGAAAATCCCTTGGCTCCTTCCGGCCTCCTGCTCAAATCGGTTCCTTTCGGTCTACTGCTCAGATCGGCTCCTTCGGTACAGATCTAAGTAGTCGTGTTTCTTGATGATCTCTTTGTTCTCCTGTTCTCGGTTAATAACCCTAGTTTTCCTTTAATTTATGTTTTAATTTTTATTTTTGATGTATTCGGTTTTGCTTTTTCTAAAGTTTGTATTGTGTAATTTTGGGTTTGTTTGTTAGGAACTTTGGTTGTTAGTACAAGTATGGTTTGTGATCTGACGAAGAAAAGAAATCAAGGCATACCACCATTTTCAGCCCTGATCTACGAGCAAATCGCAGCAATAACAGTTTCTTCGGCTATTAGGTTTAGTTTTATTATTATCTGGTCTGCTTTGTTACTTTCTCATTGATCAGATCTTGTGATCTTCTCTGTAATGGGTTTCTTGAGTTTGGGTCACGAACTAATCGATATCAACTCCAAGTTTGGTGATGATTTTCTCCGGAAGGTATATGAACTCTGAAGATTTATCCGACGAGTTCATTGTTTTTCGGTCGGGATATTTTCAATTCAACCATTTTCTAATTATGGTCCTCACAATAATTTTAAAAATATTTTTCGGTTGTGGATAATGTTTCATTGATCCAAGTTTTTTCGTATGTAAAAGGGCGTTATCATGGGAGGAATCAGAGGCGGAGCCAACTTAGAGCATGGGTGTGAAGTTGCGCACCCACCCTAGCTAGCTTCCAAGTCCAATTCTAGTTATTTTGGTTGTTTCTTAGTTTAAATTTGCAATCCAAGTCTATTTTACATCCCAAGTATAGGCATAAATTTTCTTTGCACCCCTTTTTTACAATCCTGGCTCCGCCCCTGAACCAGGATCCCCTATCAATCCCAAAATTCATTTATTTTTGTTACCTTTTTATGTTGGGTTTATAAATATGCTTCAAAAAATAAGCTTTAAGCCTAGGTAATATAAATCAAGTCCCCTGCCTTAGAATGCTAGTTCCACCATTACCCGTTAATATTACGGCTGTGAGAAAATAAATTCTGATGTACATGTGTGTAAAAACTATTGGAGAAGTAACAAGCTATGATAAGATGAGAAACACTGGAACAAAGTCTTTTGAAAGCGTTGAATTGACAGCTGCAAAATCTTTAAAGTTTGAACCTGACAACATTAATGCATGACCAACACGTGGGTTTCGGGAAAGTAAGGCACACTGCACAAAACAGATAACCTTACTGCCTGACCGACACGTAGGTTGCGGGAAAGTAAAGTGCACTAATCAAGACAGACGGCTTTAATTGCTCGACTGAAAACAGGTTACGGGAAAGCCTGACACAATAAAGAGTAATAATGAATATTGATGCATGACTGACACGTATCGACTTTACAAAAAGCTAAACGCAAAGAACTAAAGCATGACGATTTACTTTAAAGAACTACGTGTCAAACATGCCATGATTCAAGTAAGATCGCAACAACCATCTTAATCCAAAAAACAATAACATAATTACAAGACCGCAGAAGAGCTGTGGGATAACCAGTAAGAAATTATAAGAAGCAAGCAGTACGCATGTTAAGATTTGGGGGGAAGAATAATTAGGCCTTGCGGAAACCGCAAATAAACTTTACGGAACTATACATAGCAGCAAGAATGGATAAGAATAAATAGGTGGAAAGGAAGATTGGCGGGACCCATTAATTTGGCTATAAATACCAAGCTCATAAACATGAGAAGGGGTTGGAAAATTTAAAGAGAAATTAGACTGAAGACATTGAAGTGAGAAAATTTATGTAATTGTTTAGTTCATTTGATTCATGATTAACATGATTATGATTTATATGAATTCATCATATTGGAATAGATGATTCCTCTTCTCTTTTCTTCTATATTGATGGAAATTTGATCATACTAATGAATCCAACTATTTTACTTCTGGACGTAGACAGTTTAACTGTTGAACCACGTTAAATCTTTGTGTTATTTCATTTCTTGTATTGATTAATTATCATCTTAAAAGTGCATTGTGAAACGATTTAAGTTAAGATATCATATTTCATTTTGTTTTATTTATTTTTGATTATGATCCAAAATCGCCAGTTTTTAGTAATCACATCGGCTATCATCGGTTATTTGTAATTTTACTGCGTGTGATTCTTTTAAATGAGATTTCATTTTATTACTACATATTCGTAGCTTGATCCTGTGCGAGAGTGATTTATTGTTAGTGACTCCTATGTAATTTGTTTGTCACGTCATGTAACTTTCGGTTTAATACCTCGCTTATATTTACTAAAATAAAGAGCATAGAATTGCAAAAAGGTGGATGACTAGTTTTAGTGACTCCGAGTCTTGATTCTTTTTTTTGAAGCATATCTTGATGTTCTCGGGGTAAGTCAGTTCATACTTTTCAGTTAAAAATAAGAGGTTAAACCTCTTTTCTAATGGGACCACACTACTTAGATTAAAAAACAAAAGACAAAACAAACCTAGTTACCTGTTTTATACGTGTAAATCTAACATAATCCCAAGTGTGAAATCCTCATTAGCAAAAATTTCTAATAACTTACATATGCCGTCTGGAATCGACACGTAGCAATCAGATATATTTTGTTCCTCGAGAAATATCTTAATGTTAAGATCGATATAAGACGCGTGTTAAGTTAAGTGTTTAAAAGCTAAATCCAACGGTTTAAGATCGATCAATAATATTCTGCTCTTAACAAAGATTCTTTTTAATAGAGATCTGGACACGTGTTAATTTTTGCAAAGAAATAACTTTAGCAAAATTACCAGCCACTGTTCAGCAAACACGTGTATACCTGTTTGAAAACTTGTATATAAACGTCACATATTAACTATTCTCATTCACAAATTCAATTCGAAAAAGTTTTTAGTGTTCTTCATTTCAGTTCAGTTGATGAAAAATGATGAACCAGAGATTGAAATCAAACAATTCAAACGACTTAACAACAGCAGATAGTTCATCATCAGGAATTCTTGATGAAAGAATTCTCTTACTAGTCTCTAAATCAATCAATTGGGATCCTCACATACTATGTCTAATGGCATGTGTAAGTCGGAAAGTAAGCGCCGTTGCGAAAAGAGTACTGTGGAGAGAATTATGCATATCACGAGCACCTCGTATGGTAGAAGGATTAATGTCCGCGAATGGACGGTTGAACGGTGGTTGGGACTCACTAGCTAAGGTTTTATTCTACTGTTGTGGCGGGAAACCGAGTCTAAACTTCCAAGTGGAGCAAGTCCTAAAAGGTCATTTCGCCAATGTTTCTCGGTTTTCGAAGACTTCTGGTCAGAGTTTCTTGACTAAAAAATGTCAAAGTGATGTACTGTACATTTGCGATCCTTGTGAACACGGTACCGGCATTAGTAGTGGTGGTGGTGATGATGGAGGTAATGACGATGATTTGGGTGTATTTAGAGGGGTATTTAAAGGATTTGTGAAATCAAAAACTAGAGAGGTTTTAATCAAACGAAAGATAGACTTTGAACATGATATTCGGTGCCCTTATTGTAGGTCTCGTGTTTGGAGTATGACATTGGCTAAGCTTATACCAAGGAAAAGTGCTTTGAAAAAACTTGGGTCTATTGATGGTAATTTGGAGTATTTTGTTTGCGTATATGGTCATTTACATGGGACGTGTTGGTTGACTAGATTATCATCTGATGATGATGAAGATGAAGATGATGGGAAACAGTTTGATGATGGTGAGGACGACGGTGAACAGGTGGGATCGAGTAGTATTGGAATAACAAGTTCAAGTGGTGAGGAAATTTGTGACACAGTGGTTTGTTAATTTGTTTAGGTGAAGAAACAATATTTTTTCTTTTTTTTTTTTTGCTTTTTTCTTTGTGTTGGGTAGTGAAATGAGTAAGTGATGTGGAATGATAGGATTTTTTGGTTTTTTTTGGAGGTTTTAAGGTTGATGTGGCATTGTAGATGCTGCACTTTTCTGTCTTAAATTTTGGGTTTGGTCCTTCTTGACGAATTTTAATTTTAATCATTTTCTTTCTTTTACTACCGACAATTATCATCAAATGCTAAGATCAGGATGTCAAGAACGGAACCATGTAGGGACAAATGCAGCCAAATACGTTTTTCGAACCTATTTTCTTTTAGATGTCAGAAAAATGTTCCCTGTATATTTTTGCGGATTTGGCAATTAAAACCAAGAGTATGAGTTATGGTTGTTGCCAAGAACTCATCAATAGGATTGGAAGAAAATGTTATGATATACTGGTAGAAACTATTGATGGAATAAAACCTCACATATTTCCACCAGACATATTCCAGAGAGGCCCTATTCTCTGGAACAAATGTGTTCATCAAGGACGGAGTCCGAAGGTGCTTGTGGGGTCTACGGACCCTATAAAATTTTGTATTTGAGTAAAAATAGGTTTGGATTTAAGGTAATTTTTATATCTTGTGATGCAAATATATAAGGTAGAATTGAACGTTTGTGTCGTTAATAAATTAAAAAACTTGTGAATATCAAAAAAAAAGTATTTGACCCCAAAACTAAATTGCCCTAGCTTCATCTCTGGTGTTCATTTCACAGCTGCCCCAGCTTTCGATTGGGGCTTCGTGACGCCTATTCAATCTTTGTTCATATGCCTCAAGTGAAAGTGTGTTTCAGTCTAAACTAAATCTAAAGACTAGAATGTCTAGAGAAGAAAATGAAATTTGTAATGAAATTTCTAGAGAAGGTGAAGAAAACTACAGGGAGGCTAGAGAAAAGAAAGATTTTCCACCATGTAGAATTTGTAAAAAGACAAATCATCTAGAGAAATATTGTTGGTTTGATGAAAGCAAGCCACAGTGTTATAAGTCGGCGACATGGGCATCTTGCGAAAGATTGTCAGTTTGAAGAAAAACTACAATTCTAATTATCATGAAGCAGAAAGTGATGAAGATCATATGTTTTATGCCTGCTAAACATCTAAAAATTCAACATGGTACCAGAGCTCGTTCGATCCATATGGGCGTCAAAGTTTTTTCTCATGAAGTCGATCAGAAGAAAGTGATAAATTCAACTATGGAGTTTTAAAGAAGAAGAGAAGATACAAGAAGAGTTCACCCAATCCGAAAAAAAGATGAAAAAAGAAGGGAGAGGAAAAAATTGCTCGTGTTTGAGTTAAAAACGTGAAGATGAAAAAAAAAAAATCACTAATAACTTAAAGAGTGAAAATAGTGAGAGTTTGTTTTGTGAGTTCTTTCTAACATACTAATTAAGACTCACAGGTTAATAGAACATAAAATATCCTCAAATTCCAACAGGTTAAGCACATCGAATACTTTACCAAAGGGCGTATTGTCATAGCTTATGCAACTGGAGTAACAGACAAAGAAGTACTAACCTCTGATGGCGAGCAAATTCCCTATGATTATCTCTGGTGCCAACGAGAACCTGCACCACAAATATCCGTTCAGGAGACAAGATATATTACACTACCCAGCATCACGAAGAAAGAAACTCAAACTCCACTCAAGGAAAAAAGAATGACAACTCGATTAACTGTTGCAAATTGAAGTCAAAGACATTGTTCTAAACAAGTTCATACGAAAAATATTTTGAGTTAGAAAGATGATAAATTGGCTTTAGTTTAATACTACTAGCAAGACACATGCCCGATGGATGCACCTGCCATTAATTCTATCTAAATATTAGTCAATCCATGAGCCAACTGTACGCTCGACCAAAACCCCCGTTGTAGATAACATAAAGAATACAGTAGAAAGTGGATAGTATAAATGTAAGCATTATTTATACCTGGTATTTTTGAGGTTACCAAAAACTAATTAAGGGCGATTAATAAGATAAAATAAGGTCATTTTGAAGTAATCTTAATACATCCTTTATCCATCTATTTTCTATAATGGCTAATCTATCCTTGCTTAATTAGTGTTAGTTTTGATTAATTTGATTATTAGAAAATGATTTGAGTTAGTTTTGGATTAGAAATCGAGAGTGTTTTAGATTGATTTTTCGAGTTTTAGTTTTGTACAATCAGTAGGATCGTGATTTATTTTCCTACCGATTGTACAATCGGTAGTTTAATGGAGTACTTAAACTACCGATTATGTAAGTTGCCCCAAATTGATTTTCTCAAAACTTCCAGAATTTTGAACTCTTCATCTTTCACAATCGGTAGGTATTGAAAATTTATATCTACCGATTGTAGACATATAATGAATTAAACTTTAAAATTTTTAACTTTGTAATCGGTAGTTTAAAGATCAATTTTACCTACCGAATATAATGGTTTTGTTGTCCAGGACTTTTATTGCAACAATCGGTAGTTAGTGAACATAAATAACTACCGATTGTGGATAATCGGTAGCACGAGAAATAAATAACTACCGATTGTACGTAATTGGTAGTTTAGAAACATAGTTATCTACCGAATATGTCGATTTTACTTAACATCTAACTTCGTAATACTATTTCAACATCCGGAAAAAAACTTGTTCAAATAAACTTACTACATATTGTTCATTAAACATGTTTTAAAAAACCTAAAAAACATCCGAACAAAACGAAACAAAACACATCATAGAAGTTCAAATTGATCAATCTCATTGATCTCATGAAATTCTTCCACTCCTTGTTACTCTGGACTTGGTCCTAGTTTCAACCGGCTTTTTCTTCTTCTTCTCGTCCCCCTTAGGATCAGCCCGAAGTGGACCTATGTACTCTCCAGCTTCATTGTAGTATGGGTTTATGCTTGACAAGTCTTTGTCCCTTAAAATTCACCGAGGATCCAAAACATAGTAAGTTGTCTGGGAATCGGTTGACGAATTGATTTCAATGGTTTTGGACTCCTCTATCACCATCTTTTCCTTTCCCTTCTTTGGTTGTTTAGGTAAAGATTTTGGAGCCATTTTCAATGGAGTACTTAAGGGTA
The DNA here is from genome assembly GCA_023531435.1 of Papaver californicum. Classification (NCBI taxonomy): domain Eukaryota; kingdom Viridiplantae; phylum Streptophyta; class Magnoliopsida; order Ranunculales; family Papaveraceae; genus Papaver; species Papaver californicum. The sequence continues at coordinate 912,877 of JAJJMC010024127.1, read as the reverse complement.
AAAGGAGTAGAAGAATCGGTAGAGGAAAAAGAAATGAAAAAAGTTGATGTTTTAGTTAAGAATAGGTTGAGCCACTAATTTCTTCGAAGTTGGAGAGTTAAAATGTATTGGAGGTGCATAAATGAGAAGAGGTCACCCTCCTTATATAGATTATAGTCTTAACGGCTCTTTTTTTCAAAAAAAAAAAAACCGTTGAGGCCTGGTGTAACAAGACTGTACAGAAAATATGTACACTAAGTTCGAACTACATAAAGAATCAGAAGTTTTGGGTACACCATAATCTACCGATTCTCACAATCGGTAGTTTAAGAAATTATTAAACTACCGATTATAATAAGTAGCCCCAAATTGGAAATCGAGATTTTTTAAAAAATTTCAACATTTTGTACAAACACAATCGGTAGTTTAAAAAATTCTTAAACTACCGATTATAATAAGAATCCCCAAATTGGAAATCGAGATTTTAAAAAAAAAAATCAACATTTTGTACAAACACAATCGGTAGTTTAAAAAATTCTTAAACTACCCAAATTGGAAATCGAATTTTTTTAAAAAATTTCAACATCTTGTACAAACACAATCGGTAGTTTAATGGAGTACTTAAACTACCGATTACAGGTGTCGCCCCAAATTGACTTTCTCAAAACCTTCCAAAATCGATAACTCTTCATCTTTCACAATTGGTAGGGATTGAAAATTTGTATCTACCGATTGTAAACATATAATGAATTAAACTTCAAAATTTTAAACTTTGTAATCGGTAGTTTAAAGATCAATTTTATCTATCGATTATAATTGTTTTGTTATCCAGGACTTTTCTTGATACAATCGGTAGTTAGTGAACATAAATAACTACCGATTAAGGACAATCGGTAGCACGTGAATTTAATAACTACCGATTGTATGTAATCGGTAGTTTAGAAAAATTATTATCTACCGATTATGCGAATTTTACTTAACATCTATCATTTCATTGAATCGAAAAGGCTTACATCGCGTAACATTAAAGGAAATGAAATATAATAAATCAGCAGATTACACTTAAACACTTAAGCAAACCTATTATCAAACCTTCAACGGGGTGTATGACGACCGGGACGACGTTCTTCACTTCTTGGGAGAATAATCAACACAAAAGGATTGTATTCTTCCGTTACCCTTAGGATCTCGAAATGAGGTTGGTACCTGAAATCTGAAGGTTTCCATCTTCTCCATTCCTCCAGAGATCTGGCAACAACTTCATCATCAGTTTCATTCCTAATTCTTCTTTCATTCACCTTAGCGGTTAAAGAAGAAAATTCTAGTACTTCCCTTGTGATTTCTATATATCGACAAAAAATGCCTGCTCTGTTCCGGTTATTGGGGTTACCGGTTTCATTACAAAAGTTAGCATGGATATGTTCTAACCATTCCATGCTCATTGAACCATTCATCCGACGTTCATGACCCCTTGCTGGATAATGTAATACTATGTTTCGACATAGGGATAAATCTTCCTCTGGGTAAAATTCTCCGCATTAAGCCTAAATTTTTCGTAACCCGACATTAAATGAAAACAAGAGATTGGAAATTTTCACTGAAATGTAAAAGATGTGGATTTGAAATGGGAACGTTAGATATAAATTCATTTATTTATAGGTGTATCAGAATACAAATTATAGTCGTTCATCAACGGTAACAAAACGGTAACAAAATTGGAATTCGAGATTTTTTTAAAAACTTCAACATTTTGTACAATCTCAATCGGTAGTTTAAAAAACCTTAAACTACCGATTATGATTAGTAGCCCCAAATTGGAATTCGAGATTTTTTTAAAAAAAATCAACATTTTGTACAAACACAATCGGTAGTTTAAAAAAATGTTAAACTACCGATTATGATTAGTAGCCCCAAATAGGAAATCGAGATTTTTTAAAAAATTTCAACATTTTGTATAATCACAATCGGTAGTTTAAAAAAATCTTAAACTACCGATTATGATTAGTAGCCCCAAATTGGAAATCGAAATTTTTGGAAAACTCCTGGACACTCGCAATCGGTAAGTTAAAATTTGTACAAACTACCAATTATGATTAGTAGCCCCAAATTGGAAATCCAAATTTTTGAAAACTCCTGGACACTCACAGTCGGTAGTTAAAATTTTGTACAAACGATCAATTGTCGTTGAATGTACATAATCGGTAGTTTAAGTAATTCTTAAACTACCGATTACTGATGAATTTACTCAATCGGTAGTTTGTTCAAACCCGCTAACTACCGATTGTACATGTAAAATTTGAAGAACATAACTTGTTAAAAATAAATCGATGGCAAATCAAATGATAACTAAAAAAAAAGTATATATAATCATCTCAAATCGGAAACCTTCAAACCAGAAATGTTAAACACTAAAATAATATCCTTCAATTTAACGATTACAACCTAATTCCTAACTTTTTTGGTTTTAGGAAGAGGAGCACGAGTAACAGAGGCTTCAGGTTCACTGGCTGGAGGAGCAGGGACATTGGCTGGATGAGCAGGGACATTGGATCGAGGAGCAGCATTCGTTGAACCGCGAGAATGTTTACTCTTCTTAGAAGTTACATTCCTTGTCGCGGTCGTGATCGTACATGTATCTCCGAACTGGAGAGCATAAGATTCGTTATCAAGGTTGTCAAGGAGGTCTTTATCTCCCGCATTGAGGCGCGAACCTACCTTGTTCGACAGAAATGCAATCCTCTTCTTTTGTTTTTAGGCAATAACAATCGAACGATTATTATCTATATTATTGACCCGTAAAACTAAAATCAAAAGGAAATAACATTACGTACCAGCCTTGCTAAGGCCGACGGGTTGTCTTTGAAGATGGACCTATACTCATGCACCCTGCTGTTCTTTCCTTTGTCTTCACGGATCACTTTAAGATGAGAATGCTCCCGGTACCATACCATATAGGCTGAGGTTATCTCATCACCTCGGTTTACAGGTCTCCCCTCGTCGATCATGTAATGTATTCTGTTATTCCAATCTTCAACAGATGGGTTGGGCGTGTAAACAACTTGGATCGTGTCTTTACCACAAACACTATTTGGAACGTCCAATTTGAACTTCCCGTGGATGTGAGGCCTAGGTTCTACTTGGACATAACCCATTTGACGTAGGACCCTAGAGGCATTATAGATGGCATATCATGTTGGATGCCACAAGGGTCCAAAGTACATGGCCAACTCAGACCTTCGAGGTATAGTACGATCAGCTAGTTCTTCCCAGTAGGGATCAAAACATACATCTGGGGCCGCCATGGAGTCTAGGTTCCTCCTCAAAGAAATCAACTCATGCTCCTTGAACCTTGAATTGTTGCCCGAAAAGATGTATTTTTGGCCTCGGGTTATGCCTCTCTCCCAATCCGGCTTCTGTCTTGCCAACTCCAGGGAGGGAAAGTGATTCTAGATCCAAGCCTAATGAACATATCAAACCAAGTATGAGAAAATTGAAAGAGCAAAATAAGAAAGAATAAATATCTAGCAAACCATCAATGGAGTTACTAAAATACCTGCAATAAGCTCACGTTCCCAGCTATTTGGCAAGTCTCCTCCCGGGATGCCTTCCTCATCTCTTCCATCAAAAACGCAAGACAAGCAGTGCCCCACGAATAGTCTCTAACTTTGTGGATGGGATCCAAAAGTTGTAGCAGGTTGGCGTCAACCCGGTTGCCACTAGCATTTGGGAAAATTACACATCCCAAAACGCAGAAGATATGCAGTTGCTGCAGCTCTGACCTGGTCATCGCTGAACTCTAGGTTGGCCTTCTCTTTTTCCAAGGTGCCTTTGAACCTTTCCATCAGATGAACCATACTAAATTGCCTGGTTCTGTATTTAGCGCACCGGTCAAACTCTTCGTTAGAGGTCTCTCGGTCCCATCCAAAGCACTTCTCGGTCAAAGCATAAAGCTGGTCCCAGCTTAACTGCTTCACATAATCAAACTTGACCGTCGTACCATGGTCGGTCAGACCTAGAATCCGCACCACATCATCGGGAGTGATGGTCATCTCTCCCCACGGCATGAGGAAAGTATCGGTCTCTGGATAATACCGCTCCATGAATGCCGATATCGACACACGGTCGTGTTTTAACATGGAGTTTTCGGCAGCTGTAGATAGCCCCGAGCTCAGTATAATTTCCTGGAACCGAGGAAAATCATCCTTCAAGGGCCAGTCGTTCATCTTGTATGGTGCGGTAGTAGGTTTCAGTAGACGGACCATATTAGAATGGTCCTAATATACACGACGAATTAAAAACAATTAGAATAAAAGTTAACACTTCTATTTGGTGGACCAAATATGTTAAGAATGGTGTTTAATAATTATTACCTCGGTAGAATAGATTTCCTTGGCCCAAGAATCCTTGTAGCCAAACAATAGACGTCCTCCGTCTCTTGGGAGCCCCGGGATTTGACCTTCTCGTAGACCCTTAATCTTCAGAGAGTCGGGGACCTTGTGCCCTCGTCTCTTCCTTGGTTGTTTCTTTGTACCACTTTCTTCTTCTTCTGTAGCATTTGGTCCACCTCCTTCGAAGTGTTGAGCTTGACGAGCACTTGGTCCTCCTTCTTCGTTTTGGCTAGCGCTCCTTTGTCGTCTAGTGATAGACACATTTTAGTGTCTAAATTACACCTTAATTTCTAGTGAGTTAGTATTCGATTTTGTGTCTATTACGTGTTTTTA
>JAJJMC010024127.1:860690-908167 GCA_023531435.1 Papaver californicum | reverse complement strand
TCACTGCTACTGCACCGGCCGGCTGTTCTTCATCCATCACTGCCGGAGAAGAAGACTCAGTAACATTTATAAGTGTTGCTGATTTGAATTTTTCTGTTGTCTATTGCTTCAAACCCTTTGTTGCTTAAACTCTTCTGTAACAGCTGAACCCTCTCCTGTAACGCATATAAGCGTATCAAATCAGCTGTTACAGCGTTATTCAACCTTGTAATCAATATTTTGAGCAATGAAATCAACTTTTGAGCAAGTTTTCTTCACCATGGGCTAAGTCTAATTACTGGGATGATGGATAAGGTAATTTTCTCAATTTTATGTGATTTAATTATTTTCTAATAATTATTTATAATTCTTTTATTATTAGAATTGCATAGTTTTGAATAGTAAAAACGGTTTTCTTTCAACAGTTGTGCTTTTGCTTGATGGATTATGCTTAGTTAATTAATTTTGATAGTCCATGCTTGTGATTTACCTCTGTTTGTTAGCATAACAAAACCAACTTTGGCAATTATTTGTGCTTTAATTAATTTAAAAAGAATTATCTGATTAATCACATAGGTTGTTAGATTTACCTGATTCCTGATTCCTGGTACGTTTAAAATTATTTAAAAATCATATTTAGGTTATTTAGTCTTTTTCTTACTCCTGGAATTTTCTAGAATTAGTTTAAATCATTATTTTCTAAAATCATTACCTTCACAAGTTCGAGAATCGAACCTCTTTTTACCACTATATAAAATCATATCATCTAGCACTAGCGGTAACCTTCTTACCGCCTCCACGATGAGGCCCCGATAGAATTGTATCGTGGGCTTGTTTTGATCTCCTTTCCCTTTTTTGATACAAGATAAAAAATAATTATTTCAGTACATAAAACGGTAGACAAAGTAAGTTGAACTCAACATATTATTAACAATCGGTATTCAAAAAAACAACTTAACTACCGATTGTGTATAATCGGTAGTACAAAAAACAACTTAACTACCGATTATTCACAATCGGTAGCTCGGGCTCTACATTAACTACCGATTGTGCATAAAAAAAATGGGAACACAAAAGTCTATGGACACACACACAATCGGTAGTTATATAAAAGAATTAACTACCGATTATCACTAAATTTGGATCCAGTAGAATAATCGGTTGTTTAGGTGTAAAAATAACTACCGATTGTGATCGATGTTTTTTAGGATCACTAACTACCACAATCGGAGGTTTAACACTAAACGAAAATACCGATTATCACTAATTTTGCATCCAATAGAATAATCGGTAGTTTATGTCTAAATCTAACTACCGATTGTGATGGGTGTTTTTTAGGTTCACCGAACACTCACAATCGGTAGTTTAAGCCTATACAAAACTACCGATTATTACGAAATTTTTATACAGAAGAACAATCGGTAGTTTTAACCTAAAGATAACTACCGATTGTGCATGATCTTCATGAGCAATGAAGAACACTGCCACAATTGGTAGTTTAATACACGAAACTACCGATTGTGCTACTGCACCTAAAACCCTTGGTATTCTACTCACTAATTCAAGCGATTTAAGCAATATAAACACAAATTATCGTAAACCCCTAACCTTATTGGAGCCATCAACTGCTGGAGAGGCAGATTTTCGTATTCGGACTTCGTGTCTACTTCATCCTCATCGCGTTCATCGCTTTGTTCTTGAACAATTTCTCGATCTCTTACTAATTCGTTAAAATACGGTCAATCTGTATTAGGAGGTTGACGACTTGTTTGCTTTTGTCGAGGCATCTTTGGATTGTAGTAAGTACGATTAATTGGTTTACGATTATATGATGAGTTGGTTTACGAATAATAGGTTGAAGATGAGAAGAAAAGTTTTGATAATCGGTAGTTTGAAGTATAATCGGTGGTTTTGAAATTGGAGGGGAGAAGAAAAGAAAAATGGAGGTGGAATCGGTAGTTTGAGAGGAAGTGGAGTGAAATAGGTTTAGGTTTAGATTTAGGTTTTATTAGTAAAAGGCTTTTTTTGTAAGAATTAGATTAATGAAAGATTTTATGGTAATTTTATATACCCCTAGATTACCCCTTAGCTTCTCCTATCGGTGGTTTTAAAAAAGTAGTCCATAAATAGTTTTGTTAACCCTCAAATTCACCGGGTATTTATAGTGGGCACTTTTATTAATGAGCTGATGCAGTTTGGTATCACTCAATTAACTGTTAGCTCTAGCAAATTTAAGAAAAAGTTGCAAAACAGATTCTACAACCCTCATTGTTCCTGAAGGCAAGGTTCTACTTTCTGTTCTCAAATAGTTGCTACGGCTAAACGTACACGTGCAAACCATGAGCTTTCCTTCACTAAGTAGTGCACATCCAACCAAACAAACTAGGTGCACTCTCAGGATCTCTCACCTGCTTTGGCATCATGTTAAACTCTACTGGGATAACTCTCGTTGATTCCAGCTTCGTAAGAAACTGTACGTTTTTTTACAGTGCACGCACCGAAAAACCCAGACGACATGAAACTGTTCTTACAACAATACACCTGTCTCTATCAATGCTCGGATTTTCATGAGGAAACTCCTTGCTCACTTTGTTGAAGCATTCGAATTGAAAGTTAAATCATTTGAAATCACAAATGCAACGCGTAAGTAATTGAGCACCTTGATGAGGAACTCGTCGTTACAATATGACACTAGATCGGATCTGGACCCAAAAGAATAACTCCACGGTTAATTACACGAAGTAAATTCAAGTCAGGTTATTCCAGACCTCAATTAAGGCTATGCATGCATGTAGTTAATACATGGAAACCTCTAACAGGGGAAAACTTTGGGAAAACGATCTATATAAACTAAGCATTTTCCAAAGTTTTATCATTCAAGTACCAACATGTTTTCTGATCTCTAAAACAAAATATAAGTATTAACATTTAGAATGCAAAAACCACAGCATGGCAAAATCTTCCCCAAAATCGTTTGTGTTCTTTGTTTTGTGTGTTGTAGCAGTGGTAGTACCTGGACTTGGATTTAAATCATATGCTGAAGATTATGCACTTGCTCCAGATTTTCTTGATAAAATCGCTTCTGGCCCGGTCATCGATTTAGGAGTAGTGCCAGTATCACATGGAGCACTTCCACCAGAACCATATCCAGGATATTACAACTATTTAGATTCTTGTATTGAAAATGTATCTCCAGAATGTGGGGAAAATATTGTTGGTGCATTACCGAAGAAAAATGAAGTGAGTTACATATGTTGCCAATCTCTAATCGCAAAAGGAAGTAAGTAAGTGCAACAGTGAATTGGTGAAAGCCATTGCTTCCACGGACATGTACAAAGAGTTTGCCGATGTACTTCCACATAGGGGTTCCGATATCTGGAAATACTGTTTCTTTTAACAACAGCCCATGCTCCATCTATTACTGCTCAGTTTAGATTAAATTCAAAATTGTAGACCAATGATGGGGAAAAAACAAACAAAATGTGTTTCTAATTTCCACTGAATAAGTATTTGAATTATAAACTCTCTTTGTGTTTCTCATTTCAAATCTAATAAATGGTAAATATCGTCTCGTTCCCATTCAGTTAGTCAAGTGTTTGCATTCAGTTAGTTAAGTGTTTGGCAGACAATTGGATGCATTGATTTCCCTTGCAAAGCTTCAAGTATTGTAGGGCTTTACCCTTGATTAGAGGGAGCCATTCCAGCAATTCTCGACGGCCCAAAGAGACCAAGGGCCTAGGAGGGGTTTGGAAATAGTTTTCAACCAGCAATTGACGCGCCTCGGTAATTACCTCATTAGCTGTGTCATTGCCCCAAGCGCAAAGATGAGTTCCAAAAAATGCATCAACTACGTTATATAACACCTTGATTCTCATCCCTAACTTAGACTTGAAAAATGTGGGACTAATATTTATCACTTTTTTCACTTCCAAAAACAGTCTAGCCTCTTTAGCTTACGACTAAGAAAATGAAGAAACTGCAGTTTGGACAGGAACGAGTTGCTAAAATTCATTAGTCCGAGCATTTTCTCTTGAGAAACAACTGGCCTTTTGGATCTAATTAGACAGAAGCGGTTGATGAAGTTATCATCATCATTGTTGTTAAGAATTTTATGGGATTTTAGAGCTCTGATGTTCGATTGCATAGTATCATTACGAAAATTACCCATGCTGATTGTTACGAGTTCTTTTAGTGCTGGGAACAAACTGAATTTTAATGCTTCTCAGGATGTTAAGGCTAACCCGTATTCCCTCTTTCTCACTAAGTTCGCTGAAATCGTTACGAGTTTGTGTCAATACTTGAGCTGATTTGATTGTTTTGTATTGAAAATGTGAAATTGGAATGTGGGTTGTCCTTAACCTGTAAAAGGATTCAATTTTAATTTGGTTCTTAGAAACACGCTCAAGTGGTTAGTCACAAATAGTTCACAGTTAAGTTAGAAACATGCCCATTTTATGCATATTAGAAACGAGTGTCTTATGAGTAGGTTCGTATTTTATTTTGGTGATTTACTTAACTGTGTGAGTTTCACTTTGTGGGGAAGGTTTTTCAATATAATCTCAGCTGAAAATGAAATGGTTCTTAGTATCTAAGTCGCCTTTGGGGTTGTTGGGGTATAGTCGCATAGTATTGGAGTTGGAGGTGATGCTGGAGCAGTATACATGCACTCACCATAAACATTTGGTGTGCATTGAACCATTCAATAAACATTTTTATATCTTATGTAATTGGTTAAACCAGTAGCCAATAAAGGACCACTAAAGGACCGCTGCCACGATAGCAAGGCCGACCAAGAAGAAAAATATTGCAAGTCATTTTGCTTATACTATTGTAAAATTTATTTTTATATGAATTACATGTGATTCCTATCACCGGAGCGATAAGCAATTAAAATTGAAGCTAAAGTAGCATTTGTGATAAAAAAAGGACCTCATGTCCCTGTTTGTCCAGGAAAATAAAGCCCACTAGTGGTTAACCTAAACAACAGACGTGGTTAAGGCATCGAAGGGCGTTTTATCTGGGTGAATTTAAAAAGTTGTAAGCATAGCGGCATTTATATTTTGTTGCGGTTGGATAATAGTGACGGAAACCAAATAAATGATTGCTCGAGCATTTTTTCTTCCAACACGTAGAAAATGGAATCATAGTAATACTATGAGAAGTTTAAATTTTGTAAACAAGTCATTAACCCATGCCTTAAAAATAAAAATAAATAAAAAAATTTGTACAATGTTTGGGTGGGGTAGAATGTTTCTGTGTCACGCGTACGAAAATCTCCTCATACCCCATATGCCTGTTCAACAGGTGGAAGAATTAAATAGGTATTTTGGTCATTTAAATGATATATTAGCATGAAAATTAAGCCATATCTCTACCCCTGTTTAATCTTTTCATTCCGCCGGTGCTACTGATTTTTCTTCTCCTCTCAAATTCTTCTTTCTTTGTCTTTTAAATTGGTAAGCTCAAAGTTCATTTTATTTATGTTATCTCTTGTTTGTTGGTGATTGAAAAATTAATAAAAAAAATTTAGAGAAACAAACAAACATTGTACATTCAACTGTAAGATTGCAGAGAAGATCAATTTGTTGGAGATGTAGTAGTTAGAAAAACAGTAAGTAGGTAATGCTCAGTCCTCTTTTTTCCTGGCTCTCATTTAAAGGATTTTTCTCTCTCTAATTTTTTTTGTGACAGTGGTGATGTTTTTTTTCAGGAGTTGAAGCTGTGGGTTTCGTCTGTTTTGTAAAAAGAAATTGTAACATGATTTTTTATTTTTTATTTTTTATTTTTTTGATGCGTAATTGATTTTGTAACTTGGGTCTGATAATTTTATTTTGTTCGATTTTTTCTGAAAAACAAAGGGTATAATTGTGGTTCGAATACGGGTCAATGGTTCAGACTAGTAAAACCCATATCCGAACCTTCATCATCTTCGCCCGATTCTCTCTACTTTCATTCTCTGCTGCTGCCATTAATCGAATTTGATCAAAAAAATTTATAATTTGGAACTACTAAGTGTTGTATATATAGTAAACAAAAGTATAAATCGCATTTATTGGCTGAATTTGATGAAATTGTGAAAGATTTGAATTTTTTTAGAATTGAACTTTTTCTAAGTTGAATGAATGAACATGATAGATAAATTGATCGATTCGTACGATTAATCATATGCCTCCATGATTATTTAGCTTATGAAAGGAACCATCACAATTAATAGTAAAAATCCCTCGACAGGAGGACACCATCTAATATTCAGTTTATTTTGATTAGTTGACATTCTTGCAACAAGTTTGTTGCTAACACTAGATTGAGCATGTATAATGCCATTGATTTTGTGCACCAACTTGTAGGGATCGGGATAAGTATTATGAAAAACCTTACTGCACATCTCTTTCTATATTGCCCAAGTAATAATGCATATTTCCCAACCTCCTATGATGACAAGATAGCTCGTTGCAACTTACTGAACCAATCTTTTAAAGTTTGAAAGATGGACAGTTGACTATTGATGTGAAGACCCAGCATTGCAAACCAAACAGCTCTACTGAAATGGCATTGCATGATGATATGGGTAGCAGTCTCCACAACATTGGCAGTTAACATCTAGTTCCCTATTAAATCTTGCCAGTCGTTCCCTGGTTGGTAGAATGGATCTAAGGTTTTTCCATAGGAAGTGCTTCACCCTAGGACTGATAGGCAAGCTCCATAACTGGTTCCACATCCTTTTCATGTTCTGATCAGAAGCATTAACCCCATGTTTATCAACAAAAAACTTCGTATATGAAGATTTTACCGTAAAACAACCATTTTTCTCTAGCTTCCACACTAAGTTGTCATTTTGATCAGCATGAATGATGATGGTAGATATGACTCTGACTAATTATGGAGAAAAAAGATCTTATAAGAGGGATAAGTTCCAGCCATCATTGGTAGAGTTGAACAATTTTCTGACAAAGTCCATAGAGGGGCTGCAAATGGATTCAGGGTGACCAAATAATCCGTTAAGGGGTATCCTAGGGGCTATGTTAAATTTCCATATTACCCTTCTATCTATTAAAACTTAAACAAAACAAAACCTTTTCATTTCAATTCAAAACCCAACTGTATCTCCTCCTTCTCCATTTCAACTCTTCTTCTCCATCGAAATTCATCGTCGATTCGGAAAATTCTTCGTCGATTCAAATAATCCGTTAAGGGGTATCCTGTGTATGATCCTAAAATTCATGGGCTGCCAAAGTTGCTGAGACTAGGGTATTAATCTAAAAACTTCTCTTGTTTTGTTAAATTTCCATTTGTATAACTTCAAGTTAAAAAAGATAGTTTTTATTCTTTGTAGGATCATACACAGGCCGTGAAGAAATTGGTTCGTCAAAGGGCTCAACATTGTCCCTTAGCTGAAGAATGCATGGCCGTCCAAGTTCTCGTAAATGGTATCGGGTTAGCTCTCGGAATTACCAATTCGATGTTGGAGTATGACAGTGTCACCTGCACATCCTTCAGGGAACGTTATTGGCCTGAAACCGATATGTTTCATCTCCCATTCGGCGAGATGACAATAATGTTGGATGATGTCAAGTCAATTCTTGGCTTACCAGTTGAAGGTAAATCCGTGTATGAAGATTTTAACAACAACATGTCCTGGAGTGATCTCTGTGTCCTTGTCAAAGATACACTTGGATGGGAGAAGAAAGAAGATGAATTGGAGTTTAAATTGGTTGTTGGAGATAAACCAGGGGTAGCAAAAAGAAAGGTTTAGGTATGACCAAGAAGATATTATTACGTAGTTTGATGGAGAAGTTTGGAGGAACCCTGCAGTTGGAAAAGGATGGGGTCGTCATAGATGAAACCAAAGATATACGTACAGCCAAGGCGTATCTGATATATATGCTCGGCACCATCTTCTTTGCTGACAACTCAGGAAACAGGGTCAACGCTCACTTTCTACAGTGGTTGACGGATCTCCAGCAGACGCATGAGTATTCATGGGGAACTTCCACCCTCGCTCACCTACTTGCCAACCTTAGAAAAGCTTCGAGGGTTAGAGGAAATGAGATTTCCGGTAATACTGGTCTTCTTCGGTAATTTAATGTTGGAATTTCAATGTTTAAATTCTGATTTTTTATTACGCATTATCTTATAATAATATTTATTATCTTCATAGGCATGGGTCTATGATCACTTTCCGAGCCTGGATCCTAAGACGGAGTGGAGCGGTGATTTTACTGGACCTACCGGAAAGAAATTCATATTCACCAGTACTCAGTCAAAGCATAAAGAAGTACAGATAGCAACGATGAGAAGTCAACTTGATGCTTTCATCGTTGAAGATGTTGTTTTTGATCCTTATGTAGAGATTGACATAGATGATGATGGAGTAGTTGAAGATTTACGTCAATTATCAAACGTGTCTGGCTACAACGGGCCTTTGTACATCCGTTTGAGTTCGTGATGTGCAACCCCCGTCAAACTCTCCGCCAATGTGGCTATGTCCAAACCAAGGTAACACACGAAACCTTTAAATTGTGTGTGAATGGATCCATGATCGAAGTCCCAAGCATCGTGCTCAACTACAACCCAACGCCTTCGGTCGCGGTTTGGAACAACCGTCTTCAACCGGAATACCTAATCCAAATGGAGGAGGTAAATCTATCTTCGGGCAAAAAATGGCTGAAGAAGATTACTTGGATTGGTATCGCCATTTTAGTCATCCAAATTTCATTAACATTGATCCATAATCTATGAGAATAATTCAAAGGGGTCAAGGAAACAACACAGGAGAGGGTGTCATGGATGTTTGGGAGAAAGCATATTTCAATTTGGTACGTAAATTACTTTTGTTATTAATGTTTTTAAGATTTATTACTAAAGACTCAACCAACTCTTTATTTTCATATGTGAATAGAAAAATAAGGTCAAAAAGAAAGCACCTGCATTGGCAGAATCGATCACTCCATGCCTAAGTAGAGTTGATGTAACGACGTCTGACCAATTAAAGAACCTGCAAGCCAAAATTGGGAAGCTTCATGAAGCAGACGAAGATGAGAAGGTTCGAAGCTTAAAGAGGAGTAGAGCCGGTACAAGAGATGCGACTACTAGCCGAAGAGAGCCGCAACCTAGTGACGAAGAGACACATGATGAAGCCGAGGATATGCAATGTGATGTTCGTACTCGTGGCGGTCGTGTTGGTGCTCGTACTCGTGGTGGTCGTGCTGGTCCTCGTACTCGTTATCCTTCGACCAAAAAAAGAGTTCGTCAAACTGATCGACATACCCCTCCTCATTCTCCCTAACTCTATGTTTATTATAACAATTGCGTCAAACTAAAGGTTTTTTTTTTGTGGGTGTATTATAACTTTAGTTAGAATGTATGAGAAAGTTTTTATCTTAAATTTGTCTAGCTAAATTTCATGTTTTATTTACAAAAATTTCAAGTTGGAAACCAAGCAAAAAAGAAATCAATTCAAATAAACAAAACAAATGATTATTTACGGTTGGGTTTTGGCTGAAAACACAACCGTAAAACTGTCAATATAAAAAAATATCAGTTTTACGGTTGGGTTATTGAGTCAAAACTCAACCGTAAAACTGATTTCATGGCAGACTTACGGTTAGGTTTTCAGCCAAAACCTAACCGTAAATCTGATATCCAATTTTACGATTAGGTTGGAAATCCCAAACCCAACCGTAAATATTCCTGGATCATTCAAAATTGGATTATAGTACTTGTGTTGTTTTCGGTTTTTGTTTGTTTGAATGACCCAATTTACCTTCAATCTAGTTAAAATGATTGAATAAGTTTAAAATTTTGATTTTAAAACCCAAATTTGACCTTAAACTCAATGCTCCAAAGGATGTTTTACGGTTGGGTTTTCAGCCAAAACCCAACCGTAAATATTCCTGGACAACTAAAATTTGGATTCTAGTATTTGTGTTGTTTTTGGTTTTTGTTTGTTTGAATGACCCAATTTACCTTCAATCTAGTTAAAATGATTGAATAAGTTTAAATTTTTGATTTTTAAACCCCAATTTGACCTTAAACTCAATGCTCCAAAGGATGTTTTACGGTTGGGTTGGGAAGCCCAAACCCAACCGTAAATATTGACTAAATTGTCTGGAAGTAAAACTAAAATTGGTATTTACGGTTGGGTTTGAAGATTAGTTACGGTTGGGTCTTATGCTAAAACCCAACCGTAAAACTGTTATGAGTGTTTGTTAGTTACGGTTGGGTTCTAGGATGAACACCTAACCGTAATTGTTAGTTTACGGTTGGGTCCGATGCTAAAACCCAACGGACCCAACCGTAAAACTGTTACGATTTGGTGTTCATCCATGAACTTACGGTTAGGTTGGGTTTGACATGAAAACCCAACCGTAAAATTCTCTGAATCACAAAAGAATCATCATTTCAAACGTAATTTCATCAAATTTGAGCTATAAAAAGATCAAGAGTTTAAGTTAGAGGTATACCTCACTACTCTGGTTGAGTGAATCAAAATCTAGAGTTTTTTAAAAAATCCTAAAAAATTCTCTTCTAATTTTCATCCCACCAAACCAAAAAGAAAAATAAATTAATTTGATTTGATTAAATTTAAGATTATTTTAGATTAATTATAATTAGCATAATCTATTAGCTAATTAATTTTATTAATATTAACTAATCACATATAGTTTAACCATTATGAAAATATCAAAATTCATTTTAAATATCTCTATTTCGTTTTTACGTGAAAAACCCCTCAATGAATTTTGCAGTTCTACGTAACCTTTATTCAAGATAGAGGAGATACCTTTGGACTTTGACGGTCGAATATGAAATAGTAAACACGAAAGGAAGGGCTAAATTTTAAAATGGCACTGAATTTCTCAGAAAGCAAGCCAGCCGACTTGGCTCGAGGAATTCATCTTTCCTCCTCTTTACAAAATGAAAACAGGCCAATATAAGGTTCCTTCCTCCTCAAGACCTTTTACATTCATCGTAAGAAAAAGAGGAGTAGAGAAAGGGAAGAGAGAGACATGGGTTTGGAATGGAGAAACCTATCAATTGTGTTAGTAGTTGTTATGATGATACTAGGAACATCAGCGGCAGTTGATACTAGTAACCCTAACCATCAATCTCCTTCATCTACTCCACCTGCAGATCGCTTGATGAACAACTTCCTGCAGTCTTCATTCGGTAGAAATTCTCTTTTTCTTCTGTTCTCTCTATTCCATCGTCAAGTGTATATGCAATTGATCATCATTTATCGTCTAGTGGCTATCTATTATGTGAGAATCATGCTTTAGAAATTAGGAACAATTGTTGTTGTTAGCACTTGGAAAAGGAAAAAGGTTTGGTCAATAATTTAATATGTGCGTGGACTTCACTAATATGTGGTCGATTTTCTGGATCAACCTGTTGTTCTTCTGCGAAATTGATATTCATGGTGACAGGAGTCGGTGTTTTCTGGTACTTTGAAATTGATGACTCTTCTTCTTCAAAATGTTAGTTGGATATCTGCGGCTTTAATGATGTATTTGCTTATGATTGTCTGATCAGGCATTTGAGATTATTTAATTAAATTTGGTTTTGTGGTTTGCTCTTGATTTAAACTGTGTAAGAGCTGAAATTACTGATTGACTCCATTACATGATTATTAAACCCCTAGAATGAGATCTAATTTTGTGTCTTCTCTGTGCTTAAGTAAGCTTTGAATGACTTGTTAGGGTGTTCACTTCTCGGTATCAATATGATATACATACCAATTATATTACCGACACCCCAGAAGTGTTTGATTGAAAATCCCTAAGGGAAGAGCCACATTATGATATAATTATGATATATCATGTTAAATGATGGTTTTACAGTTCGATTATTTTGTAAGCAAGAGAGAGAAAATGAACTTCAATCCTAGGATTTCAAGTTCAAAGAATAGCCATTAAGTATCAGTAGTGTGATGGACTTTCTGCATGACTCTGAAAGTCACTAGCAAGTCTACCATTATTCATCATTAAGTTATATGCTTAGTTAAGACCTTGCGGAAAAGTATTTAGGTACTTTCATTTAGTTACTCGGTTAACTAGAAAAGGCAGAATACGCATAATATAGTTCATAGTAATGATTGCACGAACAATAACTGCTTTTTATTGCATCAAATGTAACAATTGAAACTCAAAGTGGAATTATAAAATGTGGCTGAACTTGAGCATATTCTAAACTCAAGTTGAATGTGATATTGTTTTTGTTCAAGTTCGATGACAAGTTAACCATGACCATGTTTTAAGAGTCTATGCCTTTGATATTAGACAAGCTGCAACTACTTTGTACTGTAAAATCTCAGTGTGCCCAAATGCTTCCTTTTGGAATTGTTTGGTTGCATAGTTAGTTGTTCATAGAACAAAAAGGTTCAGTTCTTACATTATCTTCTACTTTGGGTTTAGTTCAGTTTATAATTGAACATATTGTGGTTATTGCACTTCACTTGCTAGAAGCACTTAAATATAAGATGGAATTTATGCAAGAACTTGGTAGTTTAGGTGTTTCTGCTAAAGATTCATCTTTGTTCTTAATGGGTATCCTTTTAATATTTCAGGTTCTTATTGAAATTGATGAACATTCATACAAATGGTAGGATGATTTCAGGTAGGTGTCTTACAGACTTTTGATATGTTTTAGCCGATTCTAATTCTGGTTGGTATTTGTAGTGTATGATTAGTAGAGACCTGAAATGCAAGTGTTGTATTAGCAAAGAATCAATTTCGATATCTGTTTGCAGTTTTCTATTGAATAAAATGGGTTACACACACACACGGATACGGTTCTCCTATATGGAGACGTGTCCGTGTGTCCAATACGGCAATTCCAAAAATCCATCATACGCGGACACGGTGGTACACATAAATATACTGTAATTCTCAACGGTTGGAATAGGAAAGAAATCCGATTTTCCTTCTCACATGATTTATCCTTGTTGGTTGTTGCTAACTTAAGCATGTGTATACCATAGTTGTGTAGTCGATAAGAATTTGGACAATGGAAATCTATCTAGTATACATGAATTTGGATAAAATAATAAATTTTAACAACATAGCTGTGTCCATGGAGTATCAGTGTCAGTATCTGTGTCCATACGTATGGACACGCAATACGGCCACCCATTAGAAGAATCCGTGCAACCGAGCAGTTTTGGTCAGTATTTGGTATTTGATGAAATTTCATAAGGGTTTGGCTACTTAAGCATTGTCAACAGAATCAAATTACTAGTTATATGTTGAAAAATTGAAGTTGTAGTTAATCTTGATTCAAAGCCTTATCCATTCCTGTATGGGTTTGCTATTCATTTAATTTGTTAATTTGTTAATTTTCCCTTTCTGTTCAGTATATATGATTATTAATACTCAATGTTGTATTAGGTTCAAAAGGAGAGGTTAGGTTTCAGTGTGGTGCTATGACGAGCACCAGTACCAATACGTTAGTTTAGATAAAGTTGTTGGTACCGTTGTTGTAGAAACTAATGTTTAGTTACAGTTGAGTAACTAAATCTATTGGACTGTGACAGGTATATTTCATACTCATGTTATTGGTGTTCAGTATCATGACGAATAGGCTCATTCATGTTCAAGAAATTCTGACTTCTCTTTACCGTTTCAATAAAAATGTGCACGTTGCTTATTGAAGCTTCCCTGTCTTTTAGTATTTGGTCGAATTATTCGGGTTGTAGGAACTAATTTCCCTTGCCTTTTTCGAACATTATACTTAAAGTTTGGGTTTTGTAGAAGTGAACTGGCTTGGAAAATGTACCAGTAGGAGACATGGGATGTCTTTTGACTTTTTCACTACCCTGTTGTCCCTGTGAAGAAACTGAACATCAAATTTCAGGGAAGAATGCACAGTCGTTGTACAAAAGTCGCATTGCGCACTTTTTATCCTGTTATTTCTTGGTTCAGTATTTGCTATTTACAACTATTGAACTGCTATGTAATTGACTGTCACTGTGCTTATGTTCTTGCTTTTATTTGGTACAGGTTCCCAAGATGTTCAGTTTTGAGGCTCTAATTCTAATGTGAATACTGAGAATAAAGACTACAGTTCCAAGGTGTTCAGTTTCTGTGGTCTGATTCTTACGTGAATGCTGAGAATAAACACTACGGAGGAGAGCTTTCATGAACTGAAAAGGCACAGTCAGTCCTTTTTTAGAAATTGTTTTAGACTGGCTTTTTTTTACCATGTAAATACTCAAATTTATGTGCCTTTGTAAGTTCTGTATCTCATTCTAATATAAAAGTGCTCAACATTATGCAAGTCTGTCTGAATGAGATACAATTTTAGATCACTTTCCTTTGTAGCAGAGATTTAGAGAGAGAGAGAGAGAGAGCAGGGTTGTTTGATTATTAAGTTCTGAATCATCAGCTCTGATTTTTCTTTATCTCCTTGGAGAATGAAACCATCTTTGATTTTATGGTGACAGCATTTTGTCAATTCTGTGAGAGACTCCAGCAGCAGTTAGATTAAAGAAAAATCATGCACATACTTCTCTCCTTTTTTATCTGCAGTAGGGAGATTATCGTAACTAATAAATGAAATAAGTATCAGGGTTTTTACAACCGCGATTATAATTCCTTTGCATTTGAACCAATTGCAAAGAATTTTACGCAGAGCTTTGAGGGGAGCAACCCTTTATAGTTGTACAGATTTCCAATCTCGAGCTCAGATTTCTTCTGTTGGGCTCGCAGCTTGAAGGGTTAAATGGGCCTTACTCTAATGGAGCCATACAGATGACTTCCTGGGATGCTGGGCAAACACAGTGCCAGAAATAATCCACAAAACTCCGCCGTAAAAGGAAATAATAGTAAAACATGGAACATAATTTATTTTTTTAAATGTACAAAGAGCCCAAGAACAGGTAGAGAAGGCCTCTAAAAGGAGGACATACAAGAAAATAACAAAAAATTATCCATCTTCGGCTGAGTTTCATTTTAACCCACAAAAAAAAAAAAAAACTTTCCTTCAAAGTAGCTAAAGAAAGTCAATATAATGGACTAAGGGCAATTCCAGTGGAAAATAATATATATATATATATTGATTAGTCAAGCTATGTGGATGGATAGACTTGATTTTGGGCAGTGGAGAATTGATAAAAAGACTCAAATTAAATCGATCGACGCAAGTTGAGCTGCTTGACCCAGGTTGAGACGAGTCTCGGTTCAAGTTGCGCCGAGACTCGTCTCAACCTGAGCCGAGCGGCTCAACTTGTCTCGACCACAGTCGAATCTATACAGCTATAATTCCACCTCTATAAATGCAACTCAAATTTAATTTTTTTCTACTCATATCAAAATCAATCTTCTCTACAATCTTCTCTAAAAAATTTCACCACAAAAAACTCTCCATACTTTGTTTCTCTAAATTTTTTCACCACAAAAAAGTACCATATCTCAATCTCAAAATATTAGTCGAAATAGAAATAGAAAACCACCAAGGAATAGGTATACTCAACCTCAACGGACTCAACATGAAGATTGGATGAAGAAAACAATCCTAATATACTTTCCAGTCGAGAATTAGCCACAAGTCAAGGTCATGTATCATCAAGAATAGAGTGAGATGCCAAAAATCAAAAACCAAGAGGTGGTTATTATGAAACTAAACCAGTTTATAATTTTCTTCCCGAAAGTGCTAAAATTATTGTGAATAGATTTCCTTGGAGGACTTTGTACCATATGGAGGCGAAGAAATATTCGACCGAATTCATACATATGATTCTGGAACGTTGGTGGTATACTACACACACATTTCATTTTACGGACTTCGAAACAGGTATATCATGTATTTTGATTTATAATTTTTATGCAATTAATACGATTCATATATGAAATTAACAATTTTAATTTTTTTACAGGATTAACACCGTTAGATTTGTATTTACTACTTGGGATACCTTGCGGTCAGGGAGATATTATTCCATTTGACCAACAAGCTTGGTTGGAAAATGAATGATATAAAGATGAACTTCCGTTGTATTTTAGCGTAACGGAACGCAAGCATACCGATCTAAGAGCTTTCGGAATTCCTAATGCCGGTTTAAAGGCATTAATAACCAAAAAATTATATGCTGATATTGTAGGAGAAGATCCAGACCCTGACCACGCTACACAAATTGCCAAGGTTTTTATTTTATGGGTAATTGGTGTGTGTTTTTTTCTCCAACGTAAATAGTTGTGTTTTAGTAGGATGGCTACAGGCATTGCAAGATTTGGAAAAGGCTTCCAGTTATGATTGGGGGTCCGCTATATTGGTCGAGCTGTATGTTTTTCTCGATGTCGCATGCTTGGATGGGCCAAGCGTTGAAGGTGTATGGCAATTCCTTGAGGTAAAGATGATAAACTAATCGTACAAGTCTATATAAATTTATAAATATTTATAGCAAGTTAAACTAATCGTATCTTGTTTACTTCAGATTTGGTGGTATACATATATCAATATTAGTCTACCAAGACTAATAGAATTCACCAGAAGATTTTTCCCAATTGTAGTAAAGTATGAAGCCGATAATTGGCACAAGAAGGATTAAAACACCAATGAACGAGATAATATACACATGTGGAAATCCCAAATGAATCTTAGGACCAAACACAATATTATTTGGAACCCCTATGATAATTATGAAGAGTTATGTTCTAATGTATTGTGATCAGAGAATTTTCATTACAGCGCGTGTTGCTCTACAGTCAACTCAGAGATATTGGTGTTTATTTTTTTTTGGGAGAGATGTTCTAAACATTTAGTTGGTCCATATGGTATCCCTAATAACCCTCCTCCAGTAACCATCCTGGGATCGGATTACACAAGACGACGAGATCGTGGATGGAAAACATATGATCAAGTATGGAGAAGTTGTGGCGGAGTTGAATACGACCAATGTTACCAATCGGTTACCAAGACGATAATTAATACAGAAGTTATGAACATCTATAGGAGGATATTGCCGCAATAAGAAGACGAAACTCGGGATTGCCTTTATCGACAGTACCACTGCCGTCGATTCCAACATTAATGGTTTATCCTAGGGAAGGAGCTTCCTCATCATCAACCCCTCCAAGACGACCTTCTGCAGCTTGTTCTTCATCAATTCGGTCAGATTTACTAGAACTGAGTTGGAAGATTGGGACCTATAATCTCCAAGGAGAGCGTCAGAAAATTCCAATTGTCTCGCAGGGTATGAAGCGAACTAATTCTTATACAGGCACATCGTCCTCTGTTGATCAATTGGTAGAACATTTCAACCAAATGGAGTTAAGAGATCCGTTGACTAGATGTATGTACACCCAACATTTGCGGGCAATGACGGATCCCCTAAGCATCAGTCCCTATCTTAACATACTTTATGGAACATCACAACTTTCCAAAGGGAAAAAAGAGTGCGAGAAACACAACAAGGATCTTGTCGGGAGGAAGACAAATAGACTTTGGCACCTCTCTAACTCAGAATTATGATTTTCTTGGATCTGATGATGGTACTCAATCTGTAGGAGCAACTCAAGGATTTGGGAGCATGCTGGACAGGGGCTATTATGATAGGAACTGGTCTTGGAGTTAGTAGTTATGTTTTATTCAATATTTATATTTTAAAATTAACTATTTATGCAATCACAACTAATCTATAAAAAGAAACTATTAATTTTATTAAACATTCAATTAAAATTTAACAACGTCTTTTCTTAGAGCAAACTAATATAAGATTAAAGGAAACTATATCATAACATTAAAGCAAAATACATAAAATTATAAAACTATGGTAGTTAACATCCTCATTCAACGGTCGGCTGGTGGAGCATCTAGGAGGCAAAGGGGGTCAAAACTGTGAAGATCTCTAAGGATGTTGAAACAAGTTTCTTACAAAAAAGGTTCGTCGTTAGATATCTCCCATATTCCTATAGTTCTTTGGATTACATCATAAGCAGTTTCACTGTTAAACCTAGTGCGATTAGTTTGCATTACCTGAGCAAGAAAATGCGTGACTGAATGACTAATTACTTGAAAACAACTCGACAACCCATGAGCATGATGGTTTCTCGGGTTCCCAGTTTCTGCAACGAACATAGCGAAAATGTTCTGCCAAAAAGACGTGTGCGACACGGCTCGCTCATATGAACATTTCCTCTGCTATGAAAAATATATGCTTTACAAAGAGCTAAATCCTCTTCTTGAGTATATTTTGGAGCACGAACTCTGGTAGCCATTTTTTTGAAAGTTTTTTCCCTACAAAAACTGAGATTAGGAGTTTGAGATGGAAAGATTAAGATTGAAGTGAAGTAGAAGAATTTTTGATTGAACAAGGTGTGATTTTGGAGTTGAAAATGTTTGAGTTTATAGGGAGAGAAATGAGTCGTTGAGATTCGACCGTTGTCGAATCAACCTGAGCCGTTCGGCCCAGGCTAGGCCGAGCGGCGCAGGTTGATTCTCTCGTCTCATTTTAAATCGATCGATTCACATTGAGCCTCGATCGGCAAACTCTCTCAAATACCAATTTTCCAAACCATTTTTTTAATTTGCTCATCCCACTGTGGGAGGATAATTAGCAAATTAGCCAATATATCCAATTCGACAAAATGACCCCGTAACTTCGGGAGAAGGAGTGCTTTCCTATGAATTAGGAAAGCGGCACCCCACTGGAGTTGCTATAAGGGTGTTAAAAAAAGCCATAAATACATATTCATATGGATCGCACACATGACCAGAGTTACTATAACATTTCTAAAAAAATTCAATGTCATCATCCGAAAGTTCGGCTCGATCTTAAAATTATAAGTCGTCGGTCTAAGTTGTCGGTTATAACTAAGAACTTGTTTTTCTGAAGTTGTGTTCTCGGATCCAATGGGGGTAGCAAGTTGCTCACAAAATTTGGCCAACTGCAATTTAGCATCACTTGACACTATTAAGGTTCATGACCACTGTAACATCATAGCATATAGTTGCTTTGGAAGTGTATTCCATCTAGAAATTTGTTATTGCTATCATTTTTTTCTTAATAATAAATTATGAATGTCACGTAAGCAAGTTGTGTATGATACGAATCTACATCACGACTCAAATTTTGTTCTGTGGTTTAAATTCTACCATTCTACCACATAGTCCAGAATTTGCTCTGGGATATTGGGAACCAAAATCCAGATAGTATCCCAGAGGCTGGAAGATAGGCAAGAACAATGGATATTACTGATTTTTAGGTTGAGGGTGATTGCCATAGAGTAATTTTTTTTGCAAAAGAAAAAGGAAGCACAATCAATTGGAGAAATGAAACTATTATTACTGAAGCTATGAGAATTTTACAAACTTGTGTAAACTTTTTGGGATTTCTTTTTTTTCATAGGGATGGGAATATGGTTGCAGACAAACTTGCAAAGGAGGCAAGAAAACAGAGTTTCCACAAACAACAATGAAACATTATGTCGGATTTTATTTTGTTTTCTCTTTTAAAAGACAGAGGGAAAGTACCCGTTGACAATGGTGACCAATATCCAATTTGTTTAAATGTCAGTCGGAATCTGTTGGGGGTGATCATATTCCAGGCTTAATGCAGAAATTAGAATCACCAACAGTTCTGTTTTTCTTATAATCGTTTTTTCCTATATATCAGATCAAATTAACAAAAAAAGAAGGTTCAAATTTGTTTTTGATTCAAAATTTACCTTGTCAATCTGAAATATTCCTCATAACCCGAAAGCAGTAAGTGACTCAGAATAGGCTATGTGGACCAAAGTCTCCCACCAAGAATTATAAAGGCGCTTCATTATGATTATTTCACATAGTTAGTGATAAGGAGTGCCCTCGTGTGTAGGTGACTAAATACCCTTTAATTAAATTATATTACCTTTCACCCTTAATCGATCAAGAACACTTGCAATCAATCAAGAAAAAAAATAGATCAACAACAAAACGAAGGACAAATCAATCAACATCAAAGTGAAGAACAAATTGATAAACAACTTCATACACCTCAGACAATCAGTTCAGGGTCCATGCATTGTTTACATGAGGTAAGAGTCGACAAACCACTCTTAATTTTTTTGTTATTTTTGATCAGTGAAATATGTTAGAGACTGAAAAAAGAAATTTATTTCAGTTATAGACCTGATACGGCTAAGAAATCCATGTTCAACTTAACAGTGAATGGGTGATATTTTTCATGTAGTTTATCTACGACTAGGAATAATTGCCTAAACTTAACCGCATATTAGTGTTTATTTTACAAACTTTCATCACTTTCTGCCCAAAACCAGCTAGCTTGTCATCACTATTATACCTGATTTTCTTTCTTATAATCTGTCAACAGGAATAAGAATGTTAGAAGAATCCTAAATTCAGGTCATAAGTACATCAAAAAGTCTATTTTAAGGGCTTCAAGAATTTTGAAGGGTTGTAGGATAAGACCTGAAATATGATCCTTTCGAAGTAAAATAAAAAAAAGCTCTTACCCAAATATTTTTTTATAATGGCTAGATTTTAATCATGAACCTAGCCGATTGTTTATGGTGTTTTAAATTTTTCTACCTAGCCGAATGGGGTGAGTTGGTTGGGTTACCTATAATTCTTCTAATTTTTCAACCAATAACTATAAATCAAGTCTCATTAATCTAATTAACAACTAATATTTAATTAATTTAACTAATTAAAATGATTAAAACACAATCAAACTAGGACAATATAGCCATCGTAAAACATTATTAGATAAGAGGTTTTTTATTTTACTCGGAAATAATTCTAATTCCACTTATCCTACCCCTTCAAAATTCTTAAAACCCGTAAAATAGGCGTTTTGATGTACTTGTGACCTGAATCTAAGATTCTTTTAACATTTTTATTCATGTTGACAGATTAGGAGAAAGAAAATGGCTGGTTGCATTGCAAATGGTAGGAGTGACTAGTTATAGTAAAGATTGAATGAACTATCAAATATGTAAAAGAAAAAAAAGTTATGAAGAAATAGCTAGAGATCCTAGTTAATAATTCGCCGAATCATTCGTGAATTTTTACATATCAAACGGCAAATTTGACGTTCCGAGTTAAATTTAGGCGTATTAATTCGGCCCATTTATTTTAAATAGTTATTGGGCTTAGTTGATAACATCTTTTAAGGCCCAACTTTGTTTTTTTTTCTTTACACATCTAAGTCTTTCGAGAGACTTTACTCCACTGAACCATCGGTTTTTTTTTTGTTGTTAATACAACTTACATTAACGTAGATAGTATTTTGAGTATACAACAATCATACCACTATAAATATAATTTCTTAATATTTAATAATTTTTCTATACCGAATTTTGTGTGGCAAAAATTTATATCTCTAAAACATATTGTATTACATATGTATATATATTGTTTCGAATTATTCATCAATTATAAACCATCAAACAGTTTTTGATCGAATTTAATTTTTACGAATCCAAATAGTACTGGTATATTCGACGAATTCTGAATCGTTAATTAGGCAGAGATGCACTGGAACTTTCATCAAATGCTCAAATAACCTGTTATTAAAAATTGAAATGGGGACTTATGCAAGCTAATGTCAAAAGCAAAAGGCTTTTTTATTGTTGTAGTAATAAATATAAGCAAAAAACTTCCTCTTCTTCTTTGTATTCTCATGAAACCCTATATCATAAACGCAGTGCATATAGTAGTTTATATGAAAAGTTCATAACCTTTTAGAATGATCCATTGTTACTATGTACCAAAAGTAAAATTTGGTAATAAGTAGTGGGGAACATTTGTAATCATAACAATGACTTTGTATTGCGTTTTGGACTATTTTGGTGTCAATATATATTGGGTCCTACACCCTCATCAAAATCCTCTCAAATCTCTCTCAATATCATCATCATGTATCAAAAACAATATCTTTTATTGAGTTTTTCATGTGGTTACAATTTAAAAGAAAAAAAATGTTCCAAAATTTCCATCATCTCTTTCCTAGATAGTTACTTTAATTCGGAGGGTGAAATATCATAATAGGCCACTCAATTCCTCAATAATAGAGTCATAAGTAATGGTATTAATAATTAAAAAAATCTTAAAATTCTCATGAATTATGGTCATAATACCAATTCTCTTGTGTGGTACATATTTGGTCATGACATCATGGAAATGTCTATGGTTATATGTATTTGGTTATTACGTAGTTACAAATCCATTGAGCACATGCATAGACTTCGTTCATTATGTAACTAGCCGTAACGGAATTTACATAGGCCATGAATGTAATCATCTCCACGACCCCTTCCAGGGGTGAAACTAAAGCCTGGTTTACTCGGGCTCAAGCTTTCTTTAAAAGTCCGAAAAAAACTTTATTTTAAAAATGTATTTCTGTTTTATAAAAATTCAAATCAAATATTTAGATTTAAACAAATATAAAAATATAGTCAAGCTCATTTCTTTGTAGACTCCTAGTTCCGCCTCTGACTGCCTTCTTTTTCAGTTGTTGATCTGATTTCGATTTACTTAGCATGTTGCTCCTAATGAGATTGTGATTTGTTTTTACTCCGTGAGAGAATTTACAAAAGGAAAATGGCGATTATGTTGTGCAGATTTTCATAAGATCTTTGTCACAAGTTCTGCTACGTACAAAGTGCAGCGGGATCGTGCAAGATAAATGGATATAATAATGGTTGAAGTAGTAGTGGTAATCTAGGGGCCGGTGTCTGCTGCTGCAGTGCAGAGTAGTACGTAGCAGCAGTAGAAAAACAGTGAAACAGAGAAGTGGTAGTGGAAGACATCATTTGAACGACCATGATTTTCTGATTTGATGGTTGTTGTTGAAACAAGAATAATACTCAGTATATTTTCATTAATATATCAAGTAAAATTCTCTGTTAATCAATTATTATTATTCCCTTCATTAGCGGTCATATATCAATCGTACTACTCGGCAGCCCATCTGCCCATACATGAAGCAGCAGAGAGAGAACAAGCTAGAGAGAGTCTTGTCTTGACAGCTTAATGGTGGATGTGCCTTGTCTCACTCTCCTCTATCTGTGTGTCTGTAAGAGAATATAAGAGAGGAAATGGTGGGGGGTTGTAATCATTCCATGGAATTTGGTTTTGGAAATGAAAATCATTAAACTAAATTATATACGTGAATCTCATGTACATCTGCTCAAAAATCAAAATGCATAACTTGCAGTGTAGGATCTCGTTCTTTGAATCTTGCTTTGGTGCGTGAATTTGTATTTCAATAATGCTAAATAAACCGTGTAAAACCCATACAAAAGCTCGTGGCGAAGTGGTAGACCGTAGATTTTTAAGATTAGAACTAGAGTCCACATATCCATAACATTTACAATCTAGATTTAAAACCGTCTTATAAGGTTTTTCATAGTTCTTTGGATGCCGATCAATTCATGAATATACAAACTCAAACAGCAACAAAGTTGCATTCATGAATCGATCGGTATATATAGGTTAAGAAAGCATTGGTTGATCTTCCGAAGGATCTTGCAAATAGTTTGTTTTTCAGCAAAGTTCGTATAACCTTGTTGTTTAATCCTTTCAAACAAGGTTAATAATCCATTACCAGGGCATACCTCTAAGAGAGAGTTATTATTGGAGATTGGGCTTGGAATGACCACCCAAGCCGATGTCTAATATGAATGACAATTATGTTAAGTTTGAAACATAAGGGAAATTAAATGGACGGTTGAGATTATATCTAATATGGTTAGTTACGATCTAACGGTACTAATTAATTTATATCCAAGAGATGGAATGTAGTTGGCAATTTTCTGAAATTAACAACGGTTTATACCAGATGCAAATAACTATTAAGGAATAGTTGCTACTGTTTAGACAGTTGCAAAATGACTGTTGGGAACAGTTATATCCATTTGAATATTAACTGTCGCGAAGTAACTGTTAGGAACAGTCACATTCGTTCGAATGGTGACAGTTGTGAAGAAACTGTTACAAAAAGACTCTTCTGAACAGTCATGACCCTTGGATAGCAACGTTTGTAATAGTTGCAACTGTCACCAAAGGTCACCAAAAGTACTGCTTCAAAATCTATAGAAACTCATCTTTATCTTGAGTTTTATACACACAAAATTTTTTGGGTAATTTCATAGAGTTTTTGAGAGTTTGTGCTACATTAATTTGCGTTTATTGTTTGGTGTTCATCGAAGTGTTGTTGAAGAACACCAAAGGTATTGTTGAATGTTGGAGACATATGCCATTACATGTATCAACATCTTGGGAAGACATTAAATGTCTTAAGTAAAGAGATTATTCGCCTCAATACACCGAAGTAAATTTGTTTATTTTAATTGTTTGTTCAATCCTTCTTCTTCTTCTCTTCTTTAATTTTTAGTTTTAAACATTATCTTTACAAGGAATGTAAAGAAATGTGATTTACTAATCCTGGTTGGAATCGGTGATTTGATAAATTAATAATACGATTTATATCGTATTCGGCGAATCGGTAACAAGATATACAACAGTTACAAAAGGTGTTCTAGATGAATTTTCTTTTCTGACTAGCTAGCTACCTAGCTAATTAACGTCTAATGTGTCTAATTGTCAACCCCTTCTAAATCTTTTTCTTCGAAAAAAAAAAATAATTATGGATGCCTTTTAATTAGAGGTGGCGTATTTCCATGGGGAGAGCAGATCAAATAGAATGATGATCTACAGCAAAAGCTTATAAAAACCAATTCCCTTTTTCAGAGACTATTTTGAATTTCTTTTGTGAAATGCATATAATTATAGCATTAACAGTACTGTTAACTGATATGACATCATGCAATGGTTAGCCTTACGCCATTGAAGAAGAAGTAAATAAAAACTAAGTTCCAAGTTTAAACCTTAAGCATATGCTGATAATTTAAATACTGCAGGAGACCTTCTGTAGGCTCTCCCACCTCGGAGCCAAATCGAAGATAATCGCGCCCAAGTAAAATATAAAAAGATCTCACTGCATGAGCTAACAACGAAGTATTGATCGATCCTGTTCTTTATTTTTCTGTACAATCTATATCAATTTGTGATAATATAAACTAATCTCCCTTGAATGTAAAATCTATTTTGGTAAAAATTAGGAGCGGAGCCAGTGTATAATGTGGGTGTACAGTTACACACTCAATCCAACAGGCTCACATGCCTAATCTTTTTTAGAAGTTGGATTTTTAAGTTTCTTTCTGCTTAATTACATCCTAGTAAAATATTTTCCCTATAAAAGAATTTCTGGCTCGCACATGATAAAAAATAATCCTCAACGAAAGTGTTGAGTATTCCGTCAGTGTGAATCCTTTGAATCTATGTAAGAAGTAAAATGACATAGTTACATTCTACGGTCTATTTTGGTTGTCTCTACCAAAAATGCATCTAGATTTATGCCCCTATCGGGGTCCTATTAGGCTACCCCATTCCGCGAAGAAGGTACACGTATAGGTTATGTAAATAAGCTACTGGTTCAAATAAAAGATAGGATATGATGTTATGTGATAATGATCTTTTGGGGATTTGATAGGTAACCTGCAGGTAGGCCTTGAGCTTACATTTTTCGAATTTGATCTCCAAAACAGTGAAACCATCATCCCACTTTATTATGCATATATAAATAAAATCATGTCCATCGTGCAACTAAAGCACTATGCCTTTATACATGAAATCAGTTTCAGTATACTCATTTTAGGTAAGCTAATTAAGATGCTTCTTCTCCGGTTGATCTTCTTCTTGTGTACTTAGAACTTCTATATCTTAAGTTTTTCTCTGCTTTATTTTTTGGGAATTTTTGCCTCCTTCGGTTATATCTGCCTGCACGTAGTTCGTGTTTACTTTTGCCGATAGAAAAAAAAAAGAAAAGGTTATGGATAGTCTCGGATACTGTCGGCAACAGTTGTACGTACTGCTGCAATTAATTAATTAATTAACTAACAATCACAAAAAATATAAATCAAGGTGGCAATAAATAAAGTTCCTCCTAAATTAAGGAAGTAAGTAGTCACTATTTAGAGATTAAACGAGGAAATAACCTCTAAAAAGAAAAGGGGTTGAGACAAAAGGTAATTAAGGAGCTTTTGTAAAGAGTAAAGACACCCCATATCATATGGCAAAGGCAAACAAGTCATATGTATGAGGACCCACGCGTTGAGGTAATAATATGGTTCACCGCCGAAGGAGAAAAGATGGTATGATGATGAATCAATTTGGCTGATATTTAGGGGTGAGGGTCCCACCTTCCGCACCACACCATCTTTCAGAGTCACTCACTCACTCACCCTGAAACAACAACTGAAATGAAAACCTAGTGATTATCCAGCACTCTATGTCTTGAATGGATGGATACTACTTGTTTTTTCGTTTTGTTTTATTCACACTCCACAGATTCTGTTTTGCCATGCCATACATTAAGGTCACCTCACAACTTCACAATACTTTCTTCTTCTTTTTTAGGATTTCATTAAAGGCTGGATAAATAAGTAATACTCGAAGAGAAATCGGAGTTTTTCATACAACAAATTGCTAACTAAGAATGCCATACACCCTAGTTTGTGGGACCTATATGGAATTCTCATTTCTAGTGAACTTTGTTTAGAATATTTGTTACATAATTAGTAGATTTTTTTTTTTTGAAGCACATAATTAGTAGATGTTTCCCTTTGCCCTTAGTTTTGTACTCATCTAGAACTTGAGAAATCATCATGTACACTCCCTTTTCCATCTCTTTGCACATATTCTTTCCCTCATTTCAATATTTCATGATTACCAACTCTCACGTCTCAACTCCCTCATTTCCAATTAAGCATATCTTACATAATTAATCTTTTTAAAAATTGAATCTCTAGCTAGCTTGGGTTTCTCAATAGCAATTTAATATCTCTCTAAACACACATGCATTTTTTTCATCAGACTACTACTCACTCCATACATGTATCTCATCAGTGTACGTGACATTTGAAATTAGGAATAAAAAATTAACTAATACATATTCTTTATTTATTCTTTTTACGTATACTACTAGCTCTAGTAAAGGGATTATAAAAACAAGTTGTTAGTCAGTTCCCATGGATATTATTCTCTTTATAAATCTTTTCAGCTTCTATAAGAAAGTTTGTGTTAGCTAGGGCACAGAAAGAAGCTGCAGCTAGCAGTATTGGTGAAAGAAAAGGACCCCCACTTCATTCTTTTAGACCCTTCCCTTTCACTTACAAATTACAATAGATCTACAAAGATATATATATGCAAACCTAATTCATTTCCTTTTGAGATCGATCTTCATAAACCACACAACACCCAGAACAAGTGCATATATAGCTAGAGACATAGTCATAGAGAAAGAGAGATTACTGAGACAAGTTTTTTGGCAACATATATAATCCTCTTTCCGGTGGTCTTTGGGTCTTCCTTGAGCTTCTTTTTTCCGGTGGTCAGTTTGTTTAAGCTGCACTTTTGCTTACTCCTGGTTAGTCATCGAGAAAGATCATGACCTATTCTTCATCCCAAGTAATGCTAAACCATGGGTTATTAGAGGGTCATCATCATCATAATCATCAAGAGATTAATATTCCATTACATGATCATATGGGTTTGTATACACAAAGTAACTCTAATTTCCCTTTACCCAATAACTGGACTTTTCCTCCGTATGGGTATCATGATAATCAAGTCTTTCATCATTCAACAACTTCGAAAATCCAAAGAGATGTTGTTTCTTCTCATCTTGGTGGTGGTGGTGATGACCATGGATTTGATGACAATCATGATCGACCTCCTTCATCAGTACAAAGATTTTCACCATCAACTAACCTTTGGTAAATCTCTCTTAATTACTGTTTACATACATGTTCTTTAATTAACTACTCATGTATATATATGGTCTCTTTGTCTCTCACACACACATGCTTAAGTACTGTTTAAATTCTTA
Organism: Papaver californicum; assembly: GCA_023531435.1. NCBI lineage: Eukaryota > Viridiplantae > Streptophyta > Magnoliopsida > Ranunculales > Papaveraceae > Papaver > Papaver californicum. The sequence continues at coordinate 880,302 of JAJJMC010024127.1, read as the reverse complement.
ACCTTAAATGTTGATTTTTCATCAGGCCATGGGGAGATGTTGATCATAATGATGGATGTTTGGGGAGTAATAATGTTAAGCAACAGAATAATAACCATCATGTATTAGGGATTACTGCTTTGAAGATGATGAAGAAAGTGAAGGGAAGAAGGAAGATAAGAGAACCTAGGTTTTGTTTCAAGACCAAGAGTGATGTTGATGTCTTGGATGATGGGTATAAATGGAGAAAGTATGGTCAGAAAGTTGTCAAAGACACACAACATCCAAGGTATCTATATCTATATATATATCCATTTTCATACATATTTCAGCAGTATCAGCATATGCATTTATACCCTATAATTAGCTAGTTTTAATGTACATATATAATTCATGGGTAAAGCTAAACGAATCCTTTTTGTGGGCTCTCAGTTCGTCTTCCTGGACTCTAATACGAGATCTAAAATATGTAGGTAGTCTTATGACAATGTAGTTTGCAGGCGGTTTCAGATAAAATCTTCCCTAATTGATCAGTGTATCTGACTTTATTAATTTGTCATTTTAATACTGCATTAATGATCATCTAATCTATCTAGTATTATTATCTTATGATCTTAATTTGTTTACTTTAATGGTAATCAAATCTAGTAGCTAGTAGTAGTAGTACAAAAGAACAAATTAAAAATAAGATCTTCTCAATCTAAGGCAGCAAGAGTATAATTTAGTAATGATTTCCAACTCAAAAATTGAAACAAACTAAAGGTGTCTAGCTAAGCAAAAACTGCGTAGCTAATAATGAAGGTTCTTTTTCATAAATGCAACAAACAATGAGTAATTTGAAAAAGCTTATCGGTTTATGTTTCAACTTAATGTATCCATTCCTTTTAGCTTACTATAAGCTACTTTACTTATGCATTCTACAGCAGAACAACCAACAGCTTGAAGCAATTAATTTTAGGGTCAACCCATGACTAGCAAAATTTTGAAATTGGGACTTTGCATTTTCACCACTTGGAACTAGATTTTGGTCATATGCATCTTTACATTTCATGCATCTTGTGTGGGTTGAAAGTATATATAGATGGATCTACTTGATTACAGGTGAAATAATGATGTATTTTGCTGTTTTGTACAGGAGCTATTATCGTTGCACAGTTGATACGTGCCGGGTAAAAAAGAGGGTGGAAAGATTAGCAGAAGACCCGCGAATGGTTATTACAACATATGAAGGGAGACATGGACATACTCCATCTCAAGATCAAGAAAACTCTCAAGCTCAACTCCAAACTAACAATTTCTTCTGGTAGTATGTATCTTTACTAGCTAACTAGATGGCTAGAGCTACTACAACTAATATGTTAATATGTTGAATTGGCTAAATATATAGGTCTTTAAGTCTTCGGTTCTGCCGATGTCATTGCTGGTTTAATCGACGATGTAATAATAGTAAGACTATATCCAAAAACCAGAATGTTTGTATCATTGTATGTCATCCATTAAGGTGATATGTATATATCTTTAGAGGATTTTGTGTTAATCTTTGCTCCAGAACTGTCTTTGGAACCCCGGCGAGGATTCTTGGCAGGGTACAAAGTTCTAGAGGCCCAATTCGCATATCAGGTGAACTTCTTAAAGAAAAATACATTAGATTTATTTTTTATTCTTTATAGAAAAATCAATTTTATTAAACTAAATAATGTGGTACAACAGGTTATCAATCTTTTTTATCAATTTTTTTTATCAATTTTTTTTACTAAACACGTTACATAAAATATAAGATTTTTGAACTTATTGCTGAAGAGTTGTTAAAATATACTGGAGGCTTTGAATTCTTGCCGCCTTTGCCATGAAATCTACAGATGTGTTGTGTTTTACGTTGATGAACTTTACATTTGCTTGTGGAAGATTCTCTAAAATCAACGTCGTTTTGTCGATTATATTTTCTGCTTACCATGAAGCTTTTGTTTCTCTGTTACTGATAATATCCACCAATTGTGTTACAGTCTGTTACTATGGAGACGCTATTATTTTTTAGGCATTTGCTTGCTACGAGAAGTGAATGTGCTTCTGCATGTAAACCCGAGGAAGCCCAGCTAGATCCTGCCTCAATATGCATAAAGGATTCGTGGTCTACCGAATATAGAATAAATGCATATCCTAACGAACAAAGTTTCTCTTTGAATGAAGCATCTATAAATATAATTCAATTTGTATTCCATGTTGACCATATGAGTTCTTAATTGTACTTGAAGCAATGGATCTTGTGATCTGGGTGTTTGTAATTGATGTAGTAGCTTGTATATGATCTCTAATTTGGTCTAACTTAGGATCAATCTTTTTAAAAATTATTGAGCATGTGTGTTTCCAAATAAACCATACGATGGTAGCAATATTACTAGAGATAGTTGAATATGTTGGAGAAGATAACCAACCAGCCACCCAGTCATTTATTGACCCCGAGGGAGATACAGATGTCACCGAGGTTAAGGAAAGCGAGAACCAAATTGCTTTGGCGAAAGGGAATTCTATGAAAATATGTTCTTTTGTTTCCGGGTTTTGGAAGTTGCAAAGAGAACACTCCGGGGGTATAGCTGAAATATAAGTCGCCATTCTAGCTCTTTAAACTATTTTCCAAATGAATAGTCTAATTCTCGGGATAACCGATATATTCTAGATTTGTTTCAAAGGAAAGTTTGTATTTTTGTTCGGAGAATGAGAGAAAAGGAAGTTGTAGAAATTTTTGATAGAAAAAATGCCTGACTGATGATGTTTCCACCTGACTAGCTAGAATTTTTTTCTTAATCTCTAGGGAGAAAATCTTTTCTAACTTATTGCTTTCTCATTGACCTTTTGAAGTTATTAGTTCTTTGACTAATTCAAGAATTGGTTCTTCCTTGTATGAAGGTTTTTGTATCGCGATAGAGTTAGGAATCCAATTATTATTTCATATTTTGGTGGATTTATCGTCCCTTACTTGCCAAATAAAATTATCTTTGATAAGGGCAAGGCCTTTATGAATACTCGTCCAGATCCAGGATAGATTTTATTTTTTTGTCTCTAGAAAGGGGTCTGAGTAAGGGAAATATTTCGCTTTTAGAAGTTACGACCGGAGATGATCCGGTTCCTGGATAAGACGACTAGCCAATTTAGTGAGCAGAGCAACATTAAATTGGTGATGATTTTTTATTCCTAGACCACCCATAGACTTGGGTTTACATATGTTTTTCGACGTTTTTAAATATCCACCTTTTCCTTTGGCTTGATCTTTATTCCACCAGAAATCACGTTGGATCCGATCTAATTGGTCCAGGGTGGATTTAGGCAGAACAGGGCATTGCATTTGATAAGTGGGGTATGATTAAAGAATGGACTGAATCAATACTGTTTTCCCCGCCTGAGAAAGAAGTTTCGATTTCCGACCTTGAAGTAAAGAATAATATTTTTGAAGGAAGGGTTCAAAATTCTCTTTGCAATTTCGATAGAAGAAAAACGGAGTACCCAAATATAATTATTTAACCGTTGATACTCAGCAAATGACCAACACCCTAGATTTGGTACCCACCATTTTTTTAGCTAAAGGATGGTACCTAGACCCGTCATTGACTGTCAAATGAAGCCGTTGACTAAGGTGGTGTTTGTTTTTTTCACTATATAGTGATTAGCACTTTAAAGTGAAAAGCACTTTAAAGTGATTGCACTTTCAAATGTTATTTTGTAGTGTTGTGTGTTTGTTTTCTAGGCACTTTAAAGTACTTTTAAATGTTGTTATGTGTTTGTTTTTTCACTTTAAAGTGCTTTTTATGTTACAACTGTCTATTTTACCCTTAGATATGTTTCTTCCATTTTAATGATAAAATTCATCATCATTCCTCATGATAAAAACATAATAATGTCAACAAATCCAAAACTACCAAACAAAAGTTTAAATTCACGACAAACATAAACACAAGAACCTTAATTGTTGTTAAGAGTAACTAGTTTGTTGGCAATTTCCTAACGAAGCTGGACCACTGCAAATTGATCTTGAGGCCTAAATTTTTCGGAAGGAAGCATCGGGTCTTCGTTGTCGTTAACTACAAAATCATCATCTTCATATTGCGAAAACAACTCATCATTAAGAGAATACCGACGAAGATAGTTACGAACCGTCATACATGCAATTACTATATGTGTCTGAGTACGCAAGCTATAAGACGACATTATTTCTAATATTTTAAATCTATTCTTCAATACACCAAAAGTCCTTTCGATCAAAAGTAAAAGAATCTCATTATTTGAAAAAGAACATAAGAACGGTACAAATATTCCGGAAGAAAATGGTGTCAATTGCTTCACGGAATCAAAAGTATTTTTTGAAGGAAAAAAAAAATACTGTAAAGAAATATGAAGCTTCACTATTCTGTAAAACGGAGGTTACAAGAGAAGAAGTGAAAAAAAGACATACCTAAATCATGTATAGTAACCACCAGTAGAAGCGGTGGTGGCAGAAGTGGTGGGAGTTTAGACTTGAGAATGGTGAGAGTTTAGATTTTTAGGTTTGTGAGAGATTGGGATAGAGTTTGGAATAGTAATAGTTGTTAAAGGATAAAATGGGTAGTAAGTGATAAATATTTGAAGTGGTAAAATTGAATTTTGCACTTCAAATCACTACCAAAGTGATAATCACTATATAGTCAAAAAACAAGCACCCTATTTTTTTTGTGTCCCACCATTTTAAAGACATTTAAAGTGAAAATCACTATATAGTGCAAAAAACAAACACCCTCTAACACTCTGTTAATTAAATAATTAATTATTAATTAATTAACGTTGTTAACTCGGCGTTAGGAATGAGTTATCAAATCAGTGGTCCTCAGTAACCAGAACGAGTTATCTATACACCCTTTCCATCACCATTTTATTCTTCTCCTTCAACCTCCAACTGTAATCGCCATTTTAGAGATAAGAAGCTCAAGCATTGGATAATCTCCACAAATCAAATAAAAAAACCCTAAACAATTCTAATCCACATCAGAACATTTCAAAAATCTCATGAAACCCATCTTTAAACAAGTTTTATCATCACAGGAACTAAATCATAATCACTACACGACACTACTGAATCAAGATTCGATTACAAACACATTAAAGCTTCATTTGTACTTAATTTCTCTTTTTGGTTACTTCGAATTTTATCTACTGTGTCAATTGAGCTTCAACAAGAGATTATAGGTTTTTTCTTATAAAATTGTTCAAAACCCTATCATAGAACCCCTAAATCAGTACCATTTCCAAATCCTAGATTTAAGAGTTCATACTTAAGTTCTACTGGGATTTGTGAAGATAAAAAGAAATTCGAGTCTAAAGTTTTGGTAATTGAAAAAGGTGATTTCATACACTTCTAACTTCAATCAAACCCATCGATTCTTCTTACTGTGACTTTTACTCGGCAATAGCAAACTCCTCCATCTTCTAACTCTCTTCACTAACTCATACAGTCGAAGCCCTTTTCTTGTTTTTCCGGCAGCAACAACACAACAGACCCACAAAATCATTCACGGAAACGTCAACTCCACCTGTATTTCTTTGTACCAACAACGAGAATCCAAGAACCCATTTCTCTGCTCTAGTTCTTCTCTGCTAACAGCCAACCCATTTCTCAATTTGTTGCTCAATATCTGTTATTTCTTCACTGTTCAAAACCATCTTCTTCGCCTAAATTCTCTCCTCAGCTGATTTCTGGCCACAAAATCTAGATCCCATCTCTCCCTGTATTTCTCGGCAACCTAACTCGAACCCAAAATTCATCTTTTATTTTCTCGTCCAAAACTCAGTCCAATCACACCAGTTTGGACCCAAAATTCATCTCTCCCTGTATTTTCTCATTTGTTGTAATTTTAACACTAGCGGTCATCGGATAAAGTTTGATAGAATTAGGACTGTATAAATCCGATCAAACCCGTCAACCCGACCCGTACCCGTCCAATTTTATCCGGTCCGCTGATAAATGGGTCGGATGCGGGTGATTTTTTTTTAAACTCGTCTTCTGACAGGTCGGGTGTGGGTGATAGCTCCTCTCACACGACCCGACCTGCCCATCCGCCATTCATTTTCTAGTCTTCATCGACTATAAAGCTCTAAACAGCTCATTCAATTTCAGTCTAAGTTCTCTTCTCTTTCAGTTCTCTTCCTTCATCGACTCTAAACAGAGCATACCACCACCACCACCACCGCGACAAGCAATTGAACACAAGAATCATCACCACCACCTTGTTTCTCTTCATCTTGTTTCTTCTCGAATCTCTTTCAGGTACTGTATCTGTATTTGCATTAAAAAAAAATTTACCCTAATTGAAATTTCTGTTTGTATAATTACATGATTGAGTACCAATTGATTATGAGTTTCATTAGTTCTGAGTGATTGTGATGCTCAGAAGGTTTAATTTGATAAATAATTTTTCCTTAATTTGAAATTAATGTTTCTGAAATTAGGGCTTTTTCAGATGAAGAAAGTTCTTTCGGTCTAAGTTTATTATGTCTGTCTATTTATTCAATCACCATTATTGATTAACCTGTGTATTTCACGATCATCTGTCTTTGTAAAATGGATTATTTCCCTCGAAATGATTGTTTACATCAATATGTGTTTGTGAAACCCAAATCTGTCTTATGTGTATATCATGCTTTATGATGCTCAGCATTTGGCTTGCTTTCTTTTTATAGGCACATCCAGTGATTTGTTCTGTTTTCCGGCGAGGCTACCCATTTCTCTCATATGCACCAACAAATCGCCCAACTCTCATAATTTTCCCTCTAAAGGACCTGAGCCACCAACAATATTTGTTTCTCCACAGCCTCACAAGCAAGCTTGATGCAGTTGTAGTATGTAGATATTTGGTTTTAGGGTTACATTATAGTGATTAATCTTGGTCGTTTATTCGAGGGCTCGTTCAGATTCATACACATGTAATGTCATTAACTAGATGTTAGGACAACTCTAGCCATTGTTATTATTAAAAAGGTTAATAAGGTAATAACGTAAGTTCTGTTATGAAAATCCTAACTTAGTTAGGTCAACGGCTTGACTTGACAGTCAATGACGGTTCAGGTGTCATTCCTTAATTAAAAAAATATTGGGTACTAAATTTAGATGTTGGTCATTTGTCAGGTACCAACGGTTAAACAATCCCACACAAATATCTATCTTTTTAGTCATTAGCGGGACTTTTAAAAATTTGCTATTATTATGCCATGTTTGGGATGGATACAAGGGATGAAATAAATCCCAGATTTTGAAGATTGACCACTTGTCCCGTTATATCACCGAATATATAATTAAATGATGTCTAATAGATTTTTGGCTTCTTCCAGATCTGCCCTAGTGAAGAGGAAACAGTCATCCGCAAAAAAAGATGGGATATCGTGGGCGCTAATTTGTTGATTTTTATTCCGAATTTTTTTTTTTCGGAGATTGCTTTAGAGAGAAGTCTGGAAAGGATTTTCATGCAAATAAGGAATAAATATTGGGAAAGAGGGTCACTTTGTCTAAGCCCTCTGGAAGTGGAGAAGCTGGAGTCGGGAAATCCGTTGAGCAGGATATGGAAAGATGTTGAGATTATGCATTGCATAATAAGATTCACCCAAGATTTATTAAAACCAAACGTTATGAGGGCTTGTTTTATGAATGACCATTCCACTCTATCAAAAGCTTTAGATAAATCTTATTTTAGATCCAGGAATCATTTTTTGGCTTTAGAGATCTTCATGGAGTGAAGGAGTTCATGAGCGATAATTATATCATCGGTAATGTGCCTCCCAAATAGGAAGGCAGACTGGTTAGGAAAAATTATCTTGGTGAGGAGAAATTTGAGTATGTTAGCAATAATTTTGGAAATAATTGTGTAGATCGAATTGCTGAGGCTAATCGTTCTAAAATCCAAGGGCGTTTGAGGGTTAGATATTTTTAGAATTAACGTTGTAAAGTTGGAATTGAACGCAGGATGAAGATAGCCAGATTTAAAGAAATCTTGGGTTGCAGGGATGATATATGGGCCTAAAATTTACTAATTTGATTTAAGGAATTCTTGTTGAAACCCATCAAGTCCCGGGGCGCCCCAAGGGTTCATTTTCGACAAAGTTTGAAATTTTCCTCTTTGGAAGGGATCTCATTAACAGTTAAGTTCTTCGCCTCAGAACTACATGGGATTAGAATATCGGATAAGGAATGGTTGTAGTCAGAAATTTGAGAATTACCAATTTGCGAGAAGTGACTAGCAAGAAGGAAGTAAATTTGGTCTCTGTCAGAGAGCCAAATTCCTGATGGTTCTCTAAGCGAGTGTACGTAGATGGTGGGTTTTTTCAGGGATAAAATGGTAAAAGATAATATTTCTGACTCGGGTCTCAGAAATATTGAACTTTGTAATTATGCAAAGAAATTTTAAAGAAGGCGCTTATCCCTGTCTCTCTTTATATGTACTTAATCACATGAATGCATCACCTGACTGACCTCATCAGATTATTACATATACGATCAAAATTCATTAGATGAATCAACATTCATTCCTGAATATAATTATTAGAATAGCACTGGTGCTCATTATAACATTCTCAAATATTATATAATTTTACATAACAACAATTTAAAAAACTAGAAATTTTAGAGTATAAGTGAATCAATGACATAAAGATTCATTATCTAACATCCAAGATCCAAGCAAATGGTCCAAAGACCTAAAAAGGTGTTTTACACCAAGCTCGTCGGGTGTAATTCTGCACTGCCATGTACAAAGTCGCAAACTGTGAGCAATTAGTAATGAATCAAGGGATGAGTTATATACCAAAATCTTTGTATGAATGCCCTCTACAACATTCTAAAAGATCACATCAATCGGACAAACGAGTTAAGAGATATGATCAAAACATTCAACTATGTGGAAGTTGAAAAATTCCTGAATTCTTCTTGACTTTTATCTGTTTCGTCTCTCTGAGGCCCTGAACAAATTCAAAACTCAAATCCTTTCGCAATGGGAGGTATCTGGTCTTTTGGGCATCAAAAAGTTGGGGTAGATCATCGAAAACAGACTCCGTATAAAGATTTTACAACGTTTTCAGTGAAAACCCTAAATCTAAATTTTCTGACGACAAAATTATTTTACTTATTTCCCATTAATACTAACAAGTAATATAACAGTTGTAAAGATCGTTCATTCGAGAAGTTATACAATAAGATGTTATTCGGATTAGCAAAATAAGAAAAAAATCAAATATTAAGTGGATTGATTAACTAATTAATTAAAAGAAATAAGAATAAAATATGATTAGGGAATCCTTTACCGTCACCGACAACTTTTCAAACCAGCATATTCAACTACGTTTTGTTAATCACACATATCAACAACCTATAATATTAGGTACGTTTAGATGTCCATAGAATTTCTAATATCACTGAATGATAAGTACGCTCTCAAGGTGTTTACCTAGTCGAATACTTTAGGTTTTATGAATTTAGTTTGAACCTAGCAGTTAAACTAAGTACACTCGGTTTACTTACTAATATTATTTTTACACGCAATTGGTCCACAAAATCGCTCTGCAAGGTCTCACGTTTTCTACTTGTTTAAAGGATTGTTAGACAATTAAAGATCTCCCAATGCTCTAATAGTAATGGGTTAATTATTAAATTAATTTAGCTGTACTTTAAGCAACCCGCGATTAAACATATTCATTCTTATGATTAGTAAAAACAAACGACACTTGTAAAAACCTCAAATATAATCATATACCAATTTAAATCGTAGCTTAAACATTGATTTCAAACTTAATCAATAAAATCTAACTACACATGGTCGTACTAGAATCCATGGAAATTATACAAGGTAAAAAGAAGAAATATGTTATAAAATACTAAGGTTCCCCTTTTCTGGGGTAAACCTTAATCTTCCTGCTCCTAACTTCTCCTTCCTCCTTGTGATATCAAAACTTATCTAGTTATGATTAGAAATCTATCTTATATAGTACCCCAAGTATTAGGGAGTGCTTATACATCGAATCACATATAAAAAAATCGCCAAAAAACCAAACCAAGACAAAAACTCGTCCAAGACAAGCCAAAATGCAATTCCTCTTTCATTCTCAAGCAAGCCCATAAAAGGCCCAACAACTAACAAAAACCAAATCCAAGTTAGTTTTAGTGTTTTGCTCATAACTTCTTCGTCCGACGTCTGAATGAAATCATTATTACTCTGTTGGATTTATCTCTTATATCTCTACAAGATAGAGGTGAATACTTCTAAGTTTGAACGAGTTTCATCTGGTTTTTGATCCGTCTTCACTTCCTTGTTCATTTTAGCACTCTACAACTTCTTTTGGATGATTCAACCTAATTAAGACAGATAAAAGAAAACAAAAATAATTCAAGGTATGTAAAAAGATAACAAATACTAGCATAAAATTGATACCAAAATATATTAAATTTAAGAAAAACCCAATGTTTAAGATACTCTATAGCTACTTTTCTTATAGATGTATTTCTAATTGTTTTGATTTAAAAAATTTAAGAAAAAAATAGAAAATAGAAATAATCCTAAGTCAAAACCAGACAAACCTCCCAGATTTTGATTAAAAATACCAAATACTAAATGAAATCTTTGGGGGTACTTAGATCAGTTCCAAACATTTATATCCACCGAATACTAAGCTTATAATGGGTGGTCCAACTTTAGGACCCTTAGCGATTCCGATTTGATTAAGAATGGGTATTAATGGATTGTATGCGGGTTGATTGGCGGAGTTCATCACTTTGGAACTACTCATTTTTGCATTACTAACACTAACGAGAACATCTATATATATGATATGATTTTGTTTTGTTTAGGTTGAATAAGGTTTTTTGATATGGGTAAATTAATATAAGGTTATTACTACTCTAATCTTTTTGTTTTCGTATGTTTCTTTTATCGATTAGTACTAGATTGTTTATATATGGTAATAATCGACTGCATCGCCGTTGCAAGAAGAATTGAAAACATATCAGAAGATTGGGGATTTGGTAAATGATGAATGACGCGTTGTACAAGTTATTTGACACTTGATATGTGTATTACTTACTAGTTCACTATGAATGATATTTATTACTTGAGTATGGCTTTGCATAGGCAGAGGAGTGGACAAGACGACTTGAGTGAATTTAGCATTGAGGAACTGTGTGCTCTTGAGCAAAATTTGGATGTGTCTTTGAAAATCGTCCGCGAAAGGAAAGTAAATTTTAATGTGATAAGAAGATCTGTAATGATATTTTTAGCTGCAATTTCAAAAATTATGATATTCCTTAGAGTCAGGTATCCAACAGATAAATGATTTTTCACCCACGTCTAATCTGTGAAAACTACGGACTTTAAATTTCCACCCGTATCCGGTCCACGGTGAAGCTGATCAGGTATCCATCCGTCAAATTGGGGAATAGGTCGGGTGAAAACCGTGGATTTGATGGGTTTGCTCACCCCTATAAATTTTCCCTAAAAAAAGAAGAAAAAGACCCAGGTCCATCCGGCTTCGCCTGTTTAATATATGGGCTGGCTGTCCGGCCCAAATATATCACCCCGACTCAAACCCTAACTCTGAAATGAGAGTTATTATAAAAGGTAGTGATGAAACTGAAAAACCCTTTCTCAGAAGAATTTTGTGAAGGTCTTGGCTGTTCGAAGCTCCCCCCGAGAGAAGAAAGAGTTCCACTCAAGATCCCTTCAACAAAATGGTATGATTCGCAAACCCCCTTTACTTTCCTCACTATGATCCTGTCAAGTATGATTCTCAAATCTGATTTGATTGTTATTTACAGTCTTTGGTTGCGAACGAAGATTTTCAACACATTCTTCGTGTGTTAAATACTAATGTTGATGGAAAGCAAAAGATTATGTTTGCTATGACCTCAATCAAGGGTATTGGTAGGAGATTTGCCAATATTGTCTGCAAGAAAGCTGATGTTGACATGAACAAGAGGTAATAAAAAGCTATTCTTCATTTTTTTTATACCATTTTTTGCTATTTTTTTCATTAGATTCAAAGTTTAGTAGATAATAAGGGTTTCAGACTGACTATGATTTTAGCTGAAATCTAGTGTTTGCTAGACATGATTTGGTATGTGGTTGAGTTTTATTTTATTATTGGATCTTCTGTTTGGTGTATTAAATGGTAGCGGAGTTTGGGTTTTCTAAGAGAAAATTATTGTTAGGTTGTGAAACGAAGTAATCTAAGTGTTTGTTGTGTTCTTAATCTGGGTGTCTGATTGGAATGTCTTAGGGCTGGGGAACTATCTGCAGCGGAGTTGGAGAATCTGATGACAATTGTTGCAAACCCACGTCAATTCAAAATCCCAGACTGGTTTTTGAACAGAAAGAAGGATTACAAGGACGGAAGATACTCACAAGTTGTATCTAATGCTCTTGACATGAAGCTCAGAGATGATTTGGAACGTTTGAAGAAGATCAGGTATTTTCTTATGCATTTAGGTAGTCAGTGTCATTGTCTTTTACAAGGATTTTGTTAGTTTTAGTTAATAATGTAACTCTGGACTGCTTCATTATGCAACATTGTTGAAGATCCCAATTACATTGGTTGTTGTACAGTCCAAACTATCTATGCGCACAATAGATTAAGTTGATCTGTTAGCAGTGTCAGCGGACAATAGTTTAAGTTGAGCTGAATCACAATGTTTCTTATGTTTCTTCTTTGTCTTTATGATTATGCATACACACTGTTGTCTCTCAGTGATTATCGAAATGGGTTTACTGTTTTTGGATTGTCCATGTAAAGATAAGATAGTCTGCTGAAGTATGTAACTACTCGATAACTTTCAGCTGATTATTTGAGTATAAGATACATAACTTATCCGTCTATCAAATGTCATTTCTCACTGCAATATCAAAGTATGGGGTTTTCATTGATGCATATCCAGTTCACTGTCTGACAGTAGAACTTAACTGTATTCTCATCAGGGGTATAAATAAGTCTTGTTAGCCTGGAACCCTGTGGAAGTATTTCTTTTTGAGTTTGAAAAATAAGCTATGCAAATTTATGTTATACTGAAGAAACTCAAATACTGAACATGGATTGTTTTCTTTATCTGATTTTCTTACCTCTTTTGCTGTTTTATAGGAACCATCGTGGTTTGAGGCATTACTGGGGTCTCAGAGTCCGAGGGCAGCACACCAAGACTACAGGTCGCAGGGGTAAGACTGTTGGTGTCTCCAAGAAGCGTTGAAGACTGGTTGTTATTCTTTTGATCATAGAAGTTGTTATGGTGAGAAGTCTGTCTTTCTGCTTTAGAGTTGGAACCTTGAAGGACTTAAATTATGATAACAGTATAGTTTAGGATTTTGAATATCTTGGAATTTTAATGTCCTGCATTTTTCTTACTGAAATCTGCGACAACATTTTGATATGAGAACTTCTTTGTATTTGGCTTTCTTAACCATCAACAGTTAGATATGCTGCACTGAAATCTCAGGAAATTTGATTTGTTTTGATTGTTTTCTCTTAATTTTCAGTTTGAGTTTCTCAGTTATAACACCTTGTATCAAAAAAACCTTCTTCCTTGCTGTGCACGTTTAGTGTCATGACTGAGTATGCAATCAATTTCATGAACTCGAAAAGTTGAACATAGTTTTAGGGTTTGTACAAAGCCAAAATATAACTCCTTTAGCTTTAAGTCTCAACAATATAATGACATCTTGGATATTATTAATCATAGCAACCTAATTTAAAGAATAAAATATTGTTGGATTGTCCAGTAGTGAGGGGTTTATAAGCTTAGTTTACATCTCAGATGATCTGAACTATTAGACAAGATACTTTGCTCTCCATTAAACGAAAAGAGTTTATTTTTGGTTCAATTTTATGTTTTAGAAAAGGCCGTCTCTATGTCTATGTTCCTTGAGTATGTGATGATGGTTGAATAATGTAGTGATGTAGCTTATGTTGAGTATCTGATGATGGCTGAATAATGTAGTGAACCTAGTGATGTAGCTTATGTTCCTTCAGTATGATGGCTGAATAATGTAATGATGTAGCTTATCCGATAAGTTTGATTTACTTGATCAGTGGCAGTGGAATTTCAGATCCTGCAAGATGAAGTCATCATTTTCATATTTATCATTCATCTATTTGATCTGTTAGGTTGAGAACTACTTAGCGACGATGAATAGGAAAACATCTCTACAGTTGAACACAACAAGGTTCATGGTAACACCAGCTTGTTCAGTACTTGTTGCAGGGCGAAGCCCTATTGGCAATTCTATTTTAGTTTTTTACTCAATAGTTTTTTACCAGTTCACACTTCAGATGCTAACAAATCCGGATATTCTTTGGATGCTCACTTTAGACGACTATCCTAACAATGTATCTATTATCTGGATGCCATTTATATAGGGTCATGCTAAAACATGAGTTTTACTTTTTACACTCCTTGGTGCCTGTGTTATTCCTTTAATTTTTTAACCCTTGTCTATGAATGTAGCATCCCTATCACAGATACCTGCCACTCTCTTTCAACTTAATCAACTAAGTTCCTCTTACAATTTTCTCATCTGCCCGCCTTGATTTTTGTGTTCTTTAATATTGTCGATCATGAAAGAGATTGTTTATCATAATATTGATATGCAGAGTCTAGGATATCTGAGCCTCGACTGTATAAGAGAGAGAGAGAGGTCCATAGACATTCAGTCTGAGCCTCATGTCAATGCCAGGTTATACATTAAGTGCTTTCATGGCAAATTTTGGATTGCGTTGGCCACAACAATATATTTTTGATCGCTTATAAGCTGTTTGCTTAACCGTAAGCATCACTAAATCTTCAGAAGGAACATAAACTTCATTAGGAAAGAGTAAAAACCAGTGGAAGATTATGATCCATGATTAATCATTTGGGCATAGGGTAGGTCTGAAAAATGCACCAAGCACTCTTCTTTTATCCTTCTTTTTTTGTTGGGAACCAGGTTTTAAACTGTCTGATAACAGCTACAAATCTAACTTTCATTTGAAACGTTTTTTCTCCAAAAAGTTCTGCAGAAACATGCAATAAGATAGTAACTGTACAGCAGATTGTTTGTACAAGGATGATTTAACATTTGTGAATCTTGGGGATACCTCATGGGGCCTGAATACAGAAACTTGGAAAATAGTCAAATACAACATGAGCCATTTACAGTAGGTCAGCTATTGCGGTCGATGGACGGCAAGAAAGCTGCAGGTTATGGGGCCAAAAAAAAAAGATTTTCTTTACAGGAAGAACTCATCTGAATGAAACATATAAAAACACACCCCTTGAGCAAAATAAAGCACTCCCAAAATAAAAATAAGAAACACGAGACTTCAGCCATATGAGCATCACAATGGTGGTAGCCAACCTAGAAAAGATTACAACAACGATTGTTGGAATCTCAGTGTCGTTGATCAAAAGAAAAAAGAAAGGAATCTCAGTGTCATCTCCAAAAGAACTGATGAACACAGATTCTCCGTCTGCGTTGGGAACTCAAACTCTGCATGTAGTAATTGGAGTCTGATCATGTAGTTGTTTTAATAAAATCAACATCAAGTTCTTCGAGAAAGGTGAGGGACTTCTTGATATCATACGGTATTGACTCCTCCAGTTTTTGTCGCATCTCCATATCTTTAATATCCGGAGAGAAGTCCATAATCGTAAATCCGGCAGTAACGTTAAAACTGGACAACTTGCTAAACTCAGTTTGCGGAGAGATCCGATGCTGTTACTGGAGCTGGAGTTGATATTTTTTAGATCACCACCATCATCACGAAAACCTTGAAACTCAGAGAAACCACTGATCCATAGTTCTTGAAGATTTGGAGTATCGTTTTGGAGTAGTACGCGCAGTGGGAAATATATTAGCCGTGGAGATTCAATTATACAAATGTAAGTGAGAGAGGTCAGACTTCCCCCTCCTCCTCTACTTGGGTCTAACATTGAGATTGTTGCCTTGCCGTTGGCTTTCTGCAAATCCATTCTCTTCAGAGAAGGCAATGAGTTTGGCGCGCTTCTCAATTTTTGGCAATTCTTGATTTCTAGATTCTCAAGGAACGGGAAGTGATTACTATAGTAAAGTGAAGGAGGAGGAGCAACCCATTCTTTTAAATTCTTCATATTTCTCATTCCAAACTCAATTAAGGGAATAATGGTGGTATTATAGCAGTTTGAGTATTGCTGTTGCTGCTGTTCTTTTCTTCTTGCTGGTAGTAAAACTCTTCACCAAAACACTTGACTGACTTCATTCCGGACAATTTAAGAAGCCTAAGACATGGTAGCTGAGCCAGCGCTGGAAGATTCTCACAACTCTTGCAATCAAATATTTATAACTCCACCAAATTCTCAAGGCAATTAGATGAACCCAACCATTTGGGAAGCTTTAGACCCGGAAATTCATTTATCACCAACTCTCTCAGATTGGGGTGAGGTTGGAGATTCTCCAACACCTCATCCGAGGCCATTTTAATGTCGTGGCGACAGGAGTTCCAATTTAGATGCAAATCACACAGGTTTTGCTTATTTTTTAACTTTGCTCTCTCCGCGTCTATTCCACCCCTCACATTCTCCAAATTGTTAATCACCAACACTTGGAGAGAGTTTAAGTGAGCTAATTCTTCAATCCCACTGTGACTAATACCACAACCGATGGTTCCTCCCTGCCTCACCATATAGGATTCTAATGCCTCGAGGCAAGTTAGAGTTTCTATACCTCTGGGCATTTCATCTTCTATCTCTCTACCATGGTGAAGAATTCTCAATCTTGACCAACTTTTTATTTCTATAGGAAGGGCACACTTATAACCAAACACCATTATCTCCAAACTGCAGAGATTGCTAATGCATGACTCAGGCAATACTTCGATCTTCGATCTTGTACAAATCAAGGCTCCTTAATCGCGTCAATGCTCCAAGTTCTCTAGGTAATACATATAAGTGGTCACAAGAATTTAATTCCAACTTTCTTAGATCTTTCAGTGAACCAATATGTACAGGTAAGGCTACTATATTGGGGCACCTACATAGATTTAATGTCTGCAAATCAGTAAGCTTAACGATAGAATCAGGAAGCATCTCAAAATCCGAATACGAGAGATTAAGGTGTCTTAAGATTTTCAAAGACCCAATGCCTTTGAGAAGCGCTTGCACATTACAGCAATTACTAAGCACTAATCTCTGCAGGTTGTATAGATAACTGATGGACATATCATGCCCTTTGTCAAAAATATACCAAGACAGGTTAAGGTATCGCAAATGCTTGTACCTCAAATGCTTTGAGTGAAATATCCTACCAGGCCTAGAGCATCGACCATGATCAGCAAATAAACATAGTACCCGCAAATGCTTGTTATAGAATAAATCTTCTTCTGAATCATCAAATTTTGATTCAAGGGAAAAAATGGAGCGCAATCTTTTTGGCTTTTTCAAAACTGCTGAAAATGTTTTAGAAGTTTGTTCGTCTAAATAGAATAACTGCAAACGACAAAATTCAGAAGTATATTCCATTCTACTGGAATTCACAATTTTGATATCATGAACAGCATTGACACTTTGGGCAAGGTCATGTACTAAATGATGCATCCTGCATGTCTTGATGTCGCCTAACTCATCCTTTGTCACAGCTTGAAAGAATGAATTTGCCAATAAACTATGGAAATACCCATTACCAACATCTTCTAGAGATACTCCATGTCCTTCATGAGATGGATAAAGGAACCCTTCAGCCATCCATAATTGAATCAAAATTTCCCTATCAATCTCCCAATCCTTTGGAAATAAAGAGCAATAGGAAAAACAAAGTTTCAAAGGCGAGGGTAGTTTATCGTAACTTAAATTCAATATAGATATGATTTTGGTTTTTGCATCTGACGTCTTCAAACTATGCTGGTCGAGTTCATCTAAGATTGATAGCCAATGTGTCTCAGTTTTATGCAAGCGCATAACATTACCGAGAACATTTGCAGCCAGTGGTAAACCACCACACTTTTTTGCTATTTTCTCTCCTATACTCGTCATGTTTGGAGTCACTGATGCCCCTCCCAGAGAAAAAGCTTTGGTCTTGATGATAGACCAGCAAACATTATCCGGTAACTCTTTTAAAATGTACGGTGGGGTAATATCTCCAACGGTATCTGCGACGTTCTTGCTACGAGTAGTGACTAAATCTTACTCCCTTGAGCACCCATAACAAGCAAAGCTTTAAGTTTTTCCCAGTCCTGTGCATCCTCATTCCATAGATAGTCCAGTACCAGTAAATATTTCTTGTTGCTCAACTCTTTCTGAAGCTCATTAATCAAGACAGTGACATTTGATACATCATCACACTTCTTATTAGTACCGACTCAATTATGTTCATTAAGATTCTTTTGATGTCGGAATTGTCAGATACACAAACCCAAGCTCTGGTCTCAAATTTGCTTGTTATCGAGCCATCTTTATAGACCAATTGAGCAAGTGTACTCTTTCCTAATCCCCCATACCCACTATGGATAGAACAGATAATTGTAAGGATGGTGCCTGGGGTGCAGTTAACATCTTTATGGTAGCTTTATCATCATGTCTTCCTAGGACACTTGATTCATCTACGAAGGTGGAATTTTTTATTTTTTTTATTCATCTAGATAGACAGAGTTGTAATATTAATTTTTTTTTTTGACAAGTTTACTTCTATTAATGGTGGAACAGACCACACCATTTGACTATCATTAGTCTTAGCCCACAGGGCGAGTTCATGAGCTCATCCTCCCATTCCCAAGCTAGCTTGGGAGGCAGCATCCCTAATTAGTTGATTGATGAACGTAGAATTAGGGTATTAATATTTATTTATTCAGCCATCAGGAGGAGTCTCCAACGAATAATCTTGATGATTCACTCACAACAATTCGATTAAGGGGTAAAGCAACAACATCGACTTAGCTATTGCCATAATAGCTATTGGTTCTTCAGTTTTGCGACAATTCCATTTCTGTTTGCCCGGATTGACCACAGGAGACGAGCAATTAAAGGTAAAGTTTTGACATCTTTCAGAGAAATCTTTTATTAGGACTAAGTAAGTTGGAGCCAAAACCTGATCCATCAGTGAAAGGTATGATTCTGAAATTCTTGAGTTTTTCTAGTAAGATTTTTGCATTATTGATTCAGACTTCATCTTGCACTTAGGGCAAACTGACATATGTATGCGAGAGTCGAGGACTCTTTCACAGGCAGAGCACCTTTCAGAGCTTTCGGAATGAACTCTTGCAGGTATCTTTTGTTTCCACTCAGCCATTCCTAAGTCTGCATTACTTACAGTAAGTGCGGTATAGGCAGTTTTAGTAGAGAAACTTTCATCCTTAGATGATGTGGACTGGTGTCCAAATTCTTCTATCACTAGAAGTTTCCAGACTAAGGGGGGTCTGTTCAATCAACATTTTCGAATGTTGATTAAACAAACCATTCAATTTTGTTGTATCCCATGACCTTGAACCCTGATTAAGTAGATCTTTAACCTTTATAATCTTATCTGCCACAGTATTGGCCCTTGGAGTGGCAGTCCCTTTTCCAGGGTCACACCATGGGTCTATAAAGTTTCCTTCCCCAACCACCCATGCAATGAAAGCTTTTATCTTCTGTTTGGTGCAT
>JAJJMC010024127.1:676072-860680 GCA_023531435.1 Papaver californicum | reverse complement strand
ATGACTATTGTTGCTAAACCACGTCAATTCAATCAAAATCCCAGACTGCTTTTTGAACAGAGAGAAAGATTACAAGGATGGAAGATATTCACAAGTTGTATCTAATGCTCTTGACATGAAGCTCAGAGATGATTTGGGGCGTTTGAAGAAGATCAGGTATTTTATTATGCTTTAGGTAGTTACTGTGTATGTTAGTGTTAGTATCTTTGATATGGATTTTGTTAGTTTTTGTTAGCAATGGTATGCTGGACTGCTTTATTATGTAACATTGTTGAAGATCCCATCTACAATGGTTGTTGTACAGTGCAAACTCTGTGATGCTGTTCTGATTGGCATTTAAATATCGTGTGGAATATTAGAAGATATGATATGTTCTGTAAATTGTAGAAAGGCTTTACAAAATTATTTAGGTTTCTCATATCATTTTGTGCCATAATTTAGAAGTCGTTTGAGTATGTGTTTGCGCACAATAGATTAAGTTGAGCTGTTCACAGTGTTTGCGCTCAATAAACTAAGTTGAGGTGAATCCCAATGTTTATTATGTTTCTTCTTTGTCTTTATGATTATGCATACACACTGTTGTCTCTTTGTGATTATAGAAACTGATTTAATATTTTCGGATTGTCCTTGTAAAGATAGTCTATCAAAGTCACTGACTACTCTATATAACTTTTAGCTGATTTATCGAGTATATGATACACAACTTATCCATCTATCAAGTGTCATTTCTCACTGCAACATGAAAGTATGGGATTTTCATTGAAGCACATCCAGTTCATTGTCTAGACAGTAGAACTTAACAGTATTTTCATCAGGCGTATAAATCAGTCTTATTAGCCTGGAACCCCGTGGTAGTATTTCTTGTTGAGTTTGAAAAATGAATTAAGCAAATTAGAGTCATACTGATAAAACTCAAATATTGAACATGGAATGTTTTCTTTATCTGATTTTCTTACCACTTTTGGTTGTTTTCTGGGAACCATCGTGGTTTGAGGCATTACTGGGGTCTCAGAGTCCGTGGTCACAGCACACCAAGACTGCAGGTCGCAGGGGTAAGCGTTGAAGACTGGTTGTTATTATTCTTTTGATCAAAGAAGTTCTTGTGGTGGGAAGTTTGTCTTTTTGCTATAGAGTTGGAACCTAGAAGGACTTAAATTATGATACTAGTATAGTTTAGGATTTTGAATATCTCGGAATGTTAATGTCCTGCATTTTTCTTACTGAAATCTGAGACAACATTTTGATATGGGATTTTCTTTGTATTTGGCTTTCTTAATTGTCAACAGTTAGATATGCTGTCCCTAAATCTCTGGAAATTTGGTTTGTTTTGATTGTTTTCTTTTAAAGTTCAGTTTGAGTCTGTCAGTTTTAACCTTGTATCAAGAAAACCTTCATCCTTGGACCTTGCTTCGCACGTTTAGTTTCATGATTGAGTCATGTAATGACATTTCACTGAACTCGAAAAGTTGAACATAGTTTTAGGGTATGTACGACGCCACAAACATACCTCCTTTAGCTTTAATGCTCAAGAATATAATGACATCTAGGATATTAGCAATCATGGCAGCCTGATCATTTATATAGGTTATGATTAGGGTCCCAATTTATCTCGTTGATATCCAGCCTTCAATTTTATTATTCCTTTCTTTTTGTTATGTAATTTTTATTAATTTAGAGAATAAATTACTCCAAGATCATACTAGGACTTGAAAAACTTGTTGGATTGTCCAGTACTGCGGGGATATAAGCTTGAATTTATAGTTTACATCTCAGACGTTATGAACTATTAGAGAAAGATACTTTGCTCTCCATTAAACGAAAAGAAAGTTTTTTATCTGTTGATTTCAGAAGTTTTTATTTGGACCTATTTTTATTTTTTGGAAAATGTCGTCTCTATGTTCCTTCTAGTTTGATGGCTGAATGATGTAGTGATAGCTTATCAAATAAGTTAGATTTACTTGCTCAATGACAGTGAATTTTCGGATTCTACAATGTGAAGGCACCTTTTTCATATTTATCATTCATCTGTTTGATCTGCAAGGTCGAGAACTACTTATTGACCCTAAGAAAACATCTCTACAGTTGGACACCACCAAGTTTCATGGTAAGTGTTAGCTTGTTCAGTACTTGTCCATTTATAGAGGCCATGCTTAAACATGAGTTTTGCTTATTACACCAGTCGGTGACAATCTTATTTTTCAACCCTTCGTCTATGAATGTAGCATCTGCAACAATCACTGATGGCTACTATGCCAGACCTGAGTATATAGGTTTAGGATTGGTCCATGATATATTTTCTACAGCAGATACCTCTTTCAACTTAATCAGCTAAGTTCCCCCCATAAGATTTTCTGTTTCGCCCACCTTGATTTTTCTGTTATTTAATATTTTTGATTTTGAACGAGGTTGTTCATCGTAATATGGATTTGCAGAGTCTAGAGTATCCAAACCTCTACTGCAGAAGAGAGGTCCATTGACCATTCAGTCTGAGCCTCATGTCGATGCCAAGTTATATTGATATCATGGCAAGATTAATATTTGATCGCTTTTAGGACCACAATGCTGTATAAGCCATAAGCTTCACTGAAAGTATCACAAAATCTCCCCAGTCCAGCTTTGATTCTTTCCGAAGGAACATAAACTTCATCCAGGCGGAACGGAAGATTATGAATCATGCATGATTAATCAATTGGGTTTAGGGTAGGTCTAAAAAATGTACCTAGCACTCTTCTTTTTGTCTTCTTTTCTGGTTAAGAACCAGGTTTTAAGCTGTATCTGATAGCAACATTGAAGTAAAAAAGCAGATATTTTCAATAATATCACCACCCAAAAATAAGTGAATATGAAGTGACAACACCTACAAATCTAGCTTTCTTTTGAAACGTTTTTCTCTGAAAAGTTCTGCAAAAATATGTACCACATTATAATTCATTAAGACTTTTCAATCGAACTATCTTAGCTGTAACTAGGCTGCAAATTGTTTGTACATACAGCCAGCCCTTTGATTCCAGGGATGATTTAACATTTGTGAATCTTGTGAGCAATGAATCCGTATCGGTCATGGTCTGTTAACAGTGTAGAGATTAACCCCATGGGGCCTTTATACAGAAACTTGGAAAATAGTGAAATACAACATGAGCCGTTTACTAGGTCAGCATTTGCGGTCGATGGATGGACGGCAATAAAGCTGCAGGTTATGGGGCCAAAAAACAGGCTTTGCTTTTAAAGGTCCTCATCTGGACCTATAGATACACCCCTCCCTCTGGGTGATTGCAAGGAGATTTTTGAGGGGATTTTACTTCTATAGACTCGAAATGTTGGACCGTCTTGGATTATGATCGTATTGGTTTCATGTTGAGCCTTACCCTTGCTGTGATGAATTCTGCGTAAAAATACGTCGAGACACTGTGATTTCGACTAATCAATTCAAAAGTGTCTTAATAGTACCATTATAAAGATTAGGCTGCCAGCTTTTTGTCCTTGTAGTCCTATGATTAAAGGGATGACAACATTTATGAATCTTGTTAGCAATGCTTCCAACAGTTGTGTTAGGATATCATACTAGTCATGGACCATTAACAATGTTGAGCCACGCAAAATTTTAACCAGTTGTCGCGACTCGCGGGGTAACTTGCTAACCCCATGAGGTACGAGCACACAATACTGGAAAAAAAACACAAAAAAACAAGTTCCCGAGTACTACATAAACCAACAAACATTGAATTTTTAGGTGAAGCCGAACTTTTTAGATGAACAACATTATGGCTCTCTACTATATTTGTTATTGCAGTGGATGATCGATAAGCAAATTCCAACACTTGCGCTTAGAATTTTTTTTACAGACTTCTCAAGGGCCGGTGGATTTTCATGAATGGGAGCAAATTCTTTGAGAGGCCATGACCATGAGAGCTACAAATAAGGAGGTCATTCTCAACATTTCAACCTGCCATCACTGTGTGGGGCAGTGGGGCCCACAAATTTGAATGAGTAGACCCCATATTGCTCAGCAATTCAACTGATTTTAATGGTTTTTTCTTCTGCTGGCACTGATGATGAGTGATGAGTGTGATGATGTGATGAACAAAGAGGTACTGTATCTGCATTTATCGTATTTAGGCAGAGTTTGATGAGGACAAAAATTACTGTTTTTTTTTTCTTCTGGTGGTCATGGTCATGGAAATGAAATTATTATTAGATCAACAGCACCCTTTTGTTTCAAATGACTGTGTAAGTAAGTAGGCTGACTTCATTCATTCATTCATTCATTCATTCATCTGATCTGACTGACTCCAACCCAACCCCATCATCATCCATCTAATCTAATCTAATAATAAGTTCTCCACTTTTAACTTCTTCTTCTGTGTATTTCCTGACATGTCTGACCGATCATGTTATACAGTGTTCAGTGTTCTTTTAACGGCCCTAGAGAAAATAACCGAGCATAAGAGACAACATTTAATGAAGAGGTAATTCTATCACTTCACTTGAAGCTTATTCATCCAGGCCCAGGGTATTCATACTGTGAATATCCTCTACAATTTGCCTCTTGGCTCTTGCAGTTTTGCATGCCTGTCTAACACTCCTAAAGGGGTTAGACAACTAGTACGATAATCAAATACTAGGAGTTATAAAAAAATGAAGGCATGCATGCAGAAGATAATAGATATTGTAGCAGAATCCAACAGTCTTCCTTAAATGAGGTAAATGTTGCTTCCAAAAGATGTTACAAATAATTAGACACCCATTTAGACTACAAATAACAAATCTAAATCATTCATAATTTGGTTTACACTACTAGGCTAGGGAGCAAGATATAAACATTCTACATGATTAGATTATGGCATCCTAAGGGGCTAATATAATGAGCATTATGCTATATTTAGCCAATTTATTACTTTCTTTGTCATGTTAATTAACAACAACAAACCCCCATTTCATGCACTAATATGAATTCGGTGCAACAAAGAGTTTTTATTTATAAAAATTGCGATTATTGTCAAAATGTTAGTTTCAATTCCAATAATATGTCAAAAAGAAATTTGGTGGCTGGGATTTTTAGTTTTCTTAAGTCCAATAATCTAGTTTAAATGACTGATGTTTAGGGGAAGTGTTAAGTAAGGGACAGGTGAGGATACTTGTTCTTTTTGTATACCGATTTTCGAAGGCTATTTATGTTTGAGTATTGATATATATTTGTTGGTTTTTTTTTCTTTCTAACCTTTAATCCTGATTACACCACTGTTCGTTTTCTTATTGAAGTTAGAACTCTATCTTTTAGCTCACCACCTTATCAAAGAGAATATCCACCCTTGCATCCAAACACATGACATCCCTTAGGAAACTTCAATTAAGATGTTGACCCAACAGTCTAAAGATATGATTAAGAGAAAGGAACAAAAGGCATTCAAGTAGTGGGACAAATTTTCCAAAGAGCACTACTACCTACGTGACTCCTACTACTAATCCCTCCTTTGTTTATCTCTACGTCGTTCTTCACGTACTTACAAACCAATCCCCATTTCTCTATACAGACACACACATTTTTTTAATATTTAACATCATAATTCAGCCAACCATTATCATCAAATGTAAATCAAACAGTAGACTCGCAAAGCTCCATACAAATAATAGTGTTAGTAACAAGGTTTACTAATTACTTCAGTTGAGTGGTTGGCTCAAGCAATGTTACTCCAAACGCTAAGAGAATCACTTTAAGAATCAACTTAAACATTAAGTAATAATATAAATAAAAAATAGTAGTGCAACAAAATTTGGGAACTTCTCTTGGAATGCACCTTGCAATAGAGACCAAAAATGAAGCACGTGGACCCTCGTGACAATCAAATTCATAAAATCCCCCATTTCAAGTACCACTAAAACATTATTATATTATATATATACCTTAAAAAAATACATTTAAAAAATCAAAAATAAACTCGAAAGCCTGAGCTTATTATAGAGCTCGTAAAAAGTGGAGCGTGACGAGAGAGAGAGGGAGACGCAGAAAAACTATATACCTCGTTGCAATATTTTAATATCCCCTTAAGCTCGAGCGCATAAACCAAGAAACAGGAAATGATAAAGTAGATTAAGGATTATTATATTAAAACACAATTGTAATAATCTCGGCTTTTCAACCTTATCTAAAGGCGAGTACCCAATTAAGTGGGGTCCACCTAACCGAACAGGCTTTGGAGGGGGTTCAATGCACGTGGCTGTCTTTCTATTCGGCCACAATACAATGCCCTAACATTGTCTGCTGCCCTGAACTAACGCCGGTAAGATTATGCACGTGAGGACGTTTTAGTATATTTAATGTGTTTTGGGTCCCTGTTTGGTTGATGGTGATCTAACGATAGATTTAGTTTGCTGTGTAGTCCCATGGATTGTTACTGGGAACCCGACAATTTTGTTTTCACTTGCACTGTGCATGAATGGGAATCTATCTTTAGGCTTTAGCTGTGGAATGGATCGAAAGGAGATGACCGTTCCAGTTCACACAACTTAAGGTCTCTTTCCATGGGGTTCTGCGGAAGTAGAAGTCGGTCGGTCGGTCGGTCGTGAAAGCGCTGGTGGCCTTCACAGGATTTGATGCCAGAAATGTTAGCATCAAGTTTTGTAAATAAATTGTACGGTAAAATAATGATCATTATGGGACTCAAGGGACATGTAATAATAGACTGAGAAGTAAATATTAAGCCACAGTGGCTGATTTTGGATCAGAATTTCGAGGGATAGAGTGTCATATTAGAGCCTGCCTCCCTGTTTACCACTCTGATCTTATTGTAACGGTTAGCAAGTAAGGTAGACTCATTTGATCATGTTTAATACTTTTTTCGTTATAAAAAAAAATTATCGTTTTTATTTATTTTAGACTGTTATAAGAAAAAAGTTGCTATTATTTTTTTTTTGTAACAGAGGTAATACATGTTTACTGTAATGGCAAAGTCCAGTTGTTTGCTTAACCATCCCCCGGATTAGATGGGTTGGCTTCCCCTCAAATATCTTTTTGTTGCCAGTTGCCCGAATCAAACAGTAGTTGGGTTGGTGATTAACAGTAAAATCCACCACATTACGTAGATGGAATGCGATTGTCAACTATTACAACCACCAGATTATATATCCAACTATTTCCACCAATTATTATTTACAGCGGTGCGCCCAATTGATATTGATATAGAAACAATCAATTTTTTTAGATGGAATCATCTCAACCAATCCACATACCACCATTCTAAAAAGTTAAAAGTCTACTGTTTAGACGGCTAAGATTGGTCAAACTTGGATTGTTGGTACTGGACAATCTCAAAATCTTTTGTTTTTTTGTCCGAATTTGCACGCTTGGAACAGTGTACGTTTTATATCCAACAGCAACACCCACTTTATAAAAAAAAATTATATTTGAAACACCCACTTTATAATACTGATGTCTCTTAATCTTGTATATGCGTATAACTAGAAAGATTTATAAATGTAATCATTGTACGTCTGTACAGCGTTGAATTGGTGCACATATTCACTTTACCAACTTATACACATGGATAGATAGCTGGCCCTAAAATACAAATTATAAATTTAGTTTTTTATAGCATGTTTGGATATCAGAAATACAAAAAATATTTTATTTTATAAAAAGTTAGAGTGTATTTGTATTGTTTTATAAAACTGTATTTTATTTTATAAAGAAAATAAAAAATATAAAAGAACATGTTTGGTAGCTATGATTTTCGAAAACGTTTTTTATCTATTTTTATTTTCGAAAATAAAAAAAATAAAAAAGACTATTTATTTTTTTATTATTTTTTTTTCTTCTTCTTCTTTTTTGTTTTTTTTTTCTTTCTTCTTATTCTTCTAAAACAAGGTGTTTTTGAAAACAGTCATATCAAACAGTTTTTTAAAATTTATTAGAAAATGAAAATAAGAAAAAAAAATATGTTTTAAAAACACTAGAAAATAATTTTTGAAAACATCTTTATAAAATGGTACCAAACATGCCTTTAACGTTTTTGTTTTTAAAAACTCATTTTAAGATTTATACCCAAATTAATTTTTAATTTTTTTATTTCTAAAAATCAGAAAATAATTTTTTAAATAATATCCAAACATTCTATAAGGAAATGACTGGTTATCCTGCTTGTCATTGCTCTTATGGTCAAAATATACAAGATACTACAAGTAAGAACCAACTGCATTATTAACTAATCATTTTGTTTCCTTGAACAAATATTAGGAATCGGTTTCGCATTAATGTAAATGCTTGCAAATTTATCAATTTCTATTGGTGATGGTTAGTTGAGTTATTAATGTTCATCTTCCTGACTAACTTAATTTGTACCCATGAGATTTGTCTTCCGGCGGTCGTTGTTTCGGTATCACTTACATTTTTTCCCTAATAATGAAAATTTAACTTTTTTCACATCCATCTAGAGCTACTTTCCAAAGCGTGTGCAAGCAACGGGCATATAATTCTAGTGCAGAGTTTTAATAATAATGCCCATAGTCATAGAGTTAAGGATAAAACTCCTCACGTACCCATCAGTTACTGACGCCGTAAGCTTTTCAGTTTTATCCATTTTGTAGATGCTAAGGGGGTGTCAAAAATATGACATCACTAAATAGTATGTATACCTCATTAGTTTTCTTCCGGTAGGTGTTATTAGCATTCCTATGTAGAGTTAACGGGCTGGTATAAGATCATAGTATTATTTGGAGGGCCGACGAGTATTTGGAGAATATGCTACTCAATTCAGTTTGTACTACTTCTGTACTAGAAGCAATTGTATCTCCATTATAACCTCTCTGGAAAATAAAACAAAAAAAAAATGTATTTAGTTGGACATCGATAAAAATTAATATACAATTCGTTGGTCGTTTAGTTTATAAATTTTTATATTTATAATCTTAATTGATATTATTATAGTAAAGTGGTAAAGTTACTGATTGATAATACCAATAACCGAATCGAAACTCATCATTACTAAATTGTTTATCCATTAAAAAGAATTCAGTCTTCGTATTAATCTTTATAGATCCATTTTCGAACTCTAAACTCAAGATGTTTGAAGTATTGGTTCTCCTTAATATCTCTTTTGTATGCGAAGAAAGTTTAAGTTTGTATGCCTAGAAAACATACTTTCCCGGATAAGAAAACTTTTGCAGTCAATTTTTGGTCTGGGAAATGGAAAAGGATGGTAGCTTGCATGAAAGAGGACGTTTTGGGATATCATCATAACAAACAGACAAGCCCACGCCCTGTATGGACCCATATGTTCCTTACTAACTCGCCCATAGCTCGTGTTAGTGAAAGCTATAGTTTCTTAGTCTTTCTACCACCAAATGATTTGAATGGATTGCCCCTTAACACGTAATTGTTTTAGGATTATATATCTGAACGATATCTATTTGACCCCCACCATAAAGAAAAAAATGTCACAAAGATATGTGATGCAGTGCAGTGGTATATCTCTCGTATAGGAGATTGAGGGCTTTTCTTCTTGGCCCTTGTCTTTTTGCTACGATTAATATATTTTGACAAGTCTATTGGCCCTCTGCCTTTTTACTCTATTAATATATTTAATCAAGTTTATTGGCCCTTTTTTTTCCTTGGCCCTCTTCCTTTTTGCTTCGATTAATATATTTTGTCAAGTTTATTGGCCATGTAAATTTTTTTCCATCGATCAAAAAGATTTTTTAAACCAGTTGAATATTTTTAATAATTCAAAAAAAAAAAATTGATAATAAATAACTCAATTTCATTGATTGTAAAGTTACGTTACAAATGATTTCAATACATCAAAATTCAACAACCACAATGAAAAATCATATAATACTAGTATAAACCCAAGTATTCTAAAAAGAGAAGAGTAAGAACGCCGGAAAATTACTAGAAGAATGTATATATAGAGAACCGATTGAATCGGGAGAGAATTATTTTCGGATCATAAATCCACCATTTTTGATGTTTTTCTTCTTTTTGAAAAAAAAGATGCTCCAAAATAGGAGTGATTTGCTCTAAGTCTTGAATATTCCGATGATTCAGGCTGTCGGAGGTCACCGTTGATGTACTTGGGATCTAGTAAACCCAACATAAAACGACCATTGAAGTCGAGAAAAGAAGCTCTAGGAGCACAAAAACAAACGCTATAAAGACGTAGATAACTTGCCGCCGGCAAGGATAGGTTAAACCCACAACTAAACTTAAAAAACATTAAACCCTAAATAAACTAAGAAAATACTAACAATAAACAAAAAAGGGAAAGGGATACCGCTCTGACCTATTCCAAAAGGAGCATATCTGAGCAGTTGGAAGTCGTTGGAAAAAGAGCTGAATCGTCGGAAAAAAACATTAGGAGAGAGGAGGAAGAAGGGATAATGCTATCCTTCTTTTCCTTTTGCCATTCAAACTAATTCATTATCCCAAACAACTCTTACTAAAACCAGCTAAATTAAATCGCCAATAAAAATTATCTTTTTTAAAAATAATTAATTCTTTAGAAGATTTTCAGAGACTTCTCATACGAGTAATTCTGAATGTTGGCTAAACGATGCATCTTCCTGGCACGTTAATTTTAACATCCAACTTAATAATGCATCTTTAAAAAAATTGTGCATAGAAATTTTTGACATTTCGGTGGACATAGTAATGTTCATGTTTAATAACACTCACAAATTATTTTAGACAAATTTCGAGGTCGATTCCGTGGGAGAGAGCGGCTGGGCCTCCATATTAACACAGTCAACTAATGGTGCTAACTACTAAGAGTTAGGCGGACCAGCTTATTCCAGTTCATCCGCATTTTTCATGTACACGCTATTCATGAAGTCTTATCAAAAGTCTATATCATTTGAAGGAAATCATGTCATGTTCCTTTTTCCAATAGAATTCGTCAGCCAATTCCTCTAATTGAGGGGAGGTTGCAAATTGATTTGATGTGTGATTCCATCAATAATTCGGCTTGTAACAAAATTTCCCCTTAAAGTATTATCAAGAAGGAAATTGTCATGAATTCCACTATAAAGAAGTAAATGGGCATAACTAAATGTGAAAGCTTGGCTGGATTATTAGGTTTAAGAAGATAAGACAAATCATAAACACATGCACCAATAAAGTAATTGAGATGTAGTAGTAGTAGATTTCAAATTTATTGGCTGCAGCTATTAAAATCCATTCATGCAGCAAGATACTAATTTATTAACCCTTATTTAGTTTAACAGATACCAATTATAGGAGCAAAAACAAATTGCAATAATGATTATGTACATGCTAAAAGAAAAACAAATTTCTGATTAAGAAAATAATAAAAGATTAGTCAATAACGCGGCGAAATAATTATGGTTTACGATATCGACGTGTATTAATCCGTCGGGCGATAACATGTAAAGTAGGTGAAAAAAAATATAAATTTGGTTATCATAATCAAAAGATCTAAAACTAGTTTAGCAAACCACTAAATGAGTATAAAAATGTTTAAAATAGATCTACAGAATCCTTTTTTTTATATGCATTACTTTCTTTATCAAAGAAAGAATCCTTGACTAAACCATGACACTAACTAACAATCAATTTTTTGTATCCTTAACTTAAGGTAGTATAATAATCAGAAAAGGGGAGATAGATAGAGTAAGGGGGGAAATAAAGGGAAGCTTTAGATTTTCATTAGTATTTTAAAAGGGGGAGGTCTAAAAAAGAAGAATCCCCCAAAACTTAGTCACCATCAATTGATGTCAGAAAAACAGATGGAACCCCATCTAAGGATTGTTAGTATGAGATGATTTGAAAACCAATTATTTCTCATGTGTTTTGGAGGAAGGAGTATATTAAATAACAGAATATTTTTTATTTTATTTTTCTTTCTTTTCAACAACCAAAAATAAACATCTTATAATATCTTCTTCTTATGTACACAAAAAAGAGAGCTTGAGGGGGTAATCCAAAAAAGAAAAACAAACTTAAAACATCCTTCTATGTATGTATAAATGACAAGAGATTTTAAGCAAAGAGGAGATATGTTACATGCAATGGATTCATAAAAGAAGACAACAAAATGATGGGGGGGGGGTGGCCGCCCCGAGTCCAACCGGCTTTCTGAAAATTGTAGGAACTGCTGCTTCATGTTGTTGTTGAACTAGTGCTTGGTTTTTAGTTCTTGGCCTTCTTTTATAGTCATTTCAACCATATCAATGGTATGAAAACTTCCGTCTTGATCGATTGTACTGACCGAAGAATCGATACTAGAACCTGCTTGAATTTCTTTGAACATTGCCATGACTTGAACCATTGTAGGTCGCCGCCAAGGTCGATCGTCTAAACAAGCACAAGCAACTTTAAGATGTTGTAATAACTCAATCTCTAATGTTGGGTCTTCTTTCATGAGTTCCGGATCAAATACATCGCTTATTTTAAGTTTTGCGTGTTGCTTCACCCATCCAACTAGATTGTTGTCACCAAAATCTGCTGAATCTGTTGGTTGTTTACCAGTAAGTAATTCAAGAAGGACTACGCCATAACTGTAAACATCCCCTTTTGTTGAACATCTGAAACTCTGGTAGTATTCCGGTGGAACATAACCTGGTGTACCAGCAAGAGTACTTACACTGAGATGGGTATCCATTGCACTCATTAACCTTGCCATTCCAAAATCTGAAACTCTAGCTTCTAAATTTTCGTCCAGAAGAACATTACTCGATTTCATGTCTCTGTGGATAATGTGAGGAACGCAGTTATGGTGAAGGAAAGCTAGCCCTCTTGCTGCTCCAATCGCAATTTTTCTTCTTGCAGCCCATTTAAGCTTGATACCGACTTTATTTCGGTCGTGTAAAACGTCTTCTAAACTGCCAAATCTCATGTACTCATACACTAATAGCCTCTCTTCTCCAACTTTACAGTAACCCAATAAAGGAACAAGATTTCGATGCTTAATTTTACCAATTGTTTCCATCTCAGCTGTGAACTCTCGGTCGCCTTGCCCACTAATCTGAATTAGTTTCTTCACAGCGACAATGCTACCATCCTTGAGCTGAGCTCTATAAACATCCCCAAAACCACCTGAGCCAATTAAACTGTCATTGTGGAAGCCGTTGGTAGCTTCAAGAAGATCAGCAAATGTAAGCTTCCGCAGAGGTTTATCGAAGGTAGAGAGGTTGATACTCAGAGCTTCACGAACACTGGTTAGTTTCCAATTGGTATGCGCAGTGCCAGAATGTGATCGGCTGTCGATGTAAATATCTAAAGATGCATCTTTCTTCTTCTGCCGCTTATTTCTCTCTACTATAAAAATAATCACTCCGAAGATGCAGAATAGTGAAAATAATAAGCCCATAGCAACGCTACCAGCTAAAGAAGCTTGTCTTCGGTGAGATTTCGGATGCGAAGAAGCTGAAGAATTTGAAGCTGAATCTCCACAAGGAGGAAGAGGATAACCGCAGAGACCATCGTTATTTTGGTACCGGTAAGGCAGAAAAGTTGCTAACTGACCTCCCTCAGGAATCAATCCAGAAAGCCTGTTGTTTGAAAGATCAATCTCAGCTAACATACTAAGACCAGATAACGCACCCGGAATTGGACCTTCCAACTTATTGAAAGAAAGATCAAGAATGCCAACATTTTTCAAGTTCCCAAAATGATTCGGTATCGCACCAGTGAGATTATTATGCCCCAAGTTCAGAACAGATAGATAATACATATCTCCAAGCTCTTTAGGTATACTATTCTCCAATTTATTGTAAGAGAGATCAAGAAAAATCATTGAACCATTGTTGTTAAATGTGTATTGAGTATTACCCATATAAACCCTGGTGAAATTGCACTGACGTCTCGTCGGAACTCTATCTAGACCCTCCGGTCGAATCCCAGCGAATTCAAGAAGACTACCAGCTCCATGACAACCAGGACTACCATCATTCTTCAAATAAACATATCTTTTCCCTGCAACCAAACCACCAGCAATATTTCCAGCTTGCTTAGATAGAGTAGCAGGAATGCTACCACTCAAGTAATTGCTATTAAGATCCAACCAAATCAAACTCCGACAATCTCCGAGTTCCGCCGGAATTGCACCTCTGAATGAATTGTTCCCTAGCTTGAGAATTGCTAGCTTATTAAGCTTACCAATCCACGACGGAATCTCTCCGTTTAACAAATTACTCGATAACGAAATCCAATTCAAATTAGTACAATTACTTAAACCAGATGGAATACCTCCTGTAAGCCCATTATTATCAAGAATCAAATTCTCAAGTGTTTTGATATTCTCAAGTTCAGTCGGAATCTCACCGGTTAACTGATTCAACCACATTATCAAATCCCGAAGCTGAGATAACGAACCGAAACTCGAAGGTATAGTTCCAGTAAGATAATTTGAACTAAGATCAAGAGTAATCAGTTTAGAACACTTACTCAAACTCGACGGCACAATCCCTGTAAACATATTGTTCTGAAGATACAATTCTTTCAAATTACTTTGTTTATTATCATCACATAGTCCTGAAGGAATCATCCCAGAAAGATTATTTGCACTTAAATCAAGCATCTCCAAATTTGTAAGCTTTGATACAGAATCAGACACCTCACCATCGAAATAATTGTAAGATAATACCAACTTCTTCAATTTAGTCATCTGAATCAGAGTATTAGCAGGAAACTCACCGGAGAAATTGTTGTTGGAGAGATTAATCTCTTGTAATGAAGTACAATAACCTAAACCAGTAGGTAATGAACCAACTAATTGATTAAAAGAAAGATCAATCTCCATCAAAGTACTGCAAGAATCAGTTAACTCCAGAGGAATTTCTCCATGAAAACTATTTGTTGATAACAGAAGATACTGTAAATTTCCACTTGAAATCACTGGAATTCTTCCTGAAAACTCATTGTATGAAAGATTTAAGTAACTTAATGATTTAAACCCACTGAAATATCTGTCAATGTCTCCAGAAAATTTGTTCATAGAAAGATCAAGATGGTTTAAAACACCCAGAGAACTCAAAGGTGGAATTTTTCCAGTGAAATTATTTGAAGAAAGATCAAGTTTTTGTAAACTTGATGATAATTTCAACCCAGTAGTACTTGAATAATCCTTAATTCCTCCTCCCAAGAAATTTCTTGATAAATTTAGAGAAACCAAATTTGAGCAAGAACTTAGAGATGAAATATCTGAGATAGAACCAGTTAAAACATTTCCAGATAGATCCAACTCTTGAAGCTTCTCACTACAAGAGCTTCCAGAAGAAGAAGAAGAAGAAGAAGAAGAGAGATTCCCAGTGAGGTTAGAAAATCTGAGAGATAATTTCTCTAAAGATTCTAAACTCAATAGAAACATAGAAACAAACTTAAAATCCAAATTTAAGTTGATAAAACTAAGATCCAAACTAGAAACAGAGTCTTTATTATTATTACAAGAAACACCAGAGAAGTAACAAGGATCTTGATTCTGCACCCAGTTTTGTAATACACTTGGATTTATTAACTTACTTTTAAAAGCAAGTAATTTTTTAACATCTTTAGAAAAACCAACTCCATTAATAGACGATGATGATGAATGAACTTTTCCTATACTATACAAAAACAACAAGCTGGAAATGAAGAAAAATAAAAACAACTTCTGCTGAAGATAACAGTACTTCTCCATCTTTAGCTGCAGAGATAGATTTCTAGGGTTTCATTTAGAGAGAGCTTTTTAGGGTTTCATAGAGAGCAGACACAGAGTTTTAGAGAGAAGAGAAAGAAGAAACAGAAAAACAGAGTTTACAGAAGGGAGTAAAAAAAAAAGAAGAAAAAAGATCGAGAAATAAGGGATTATATATAGGGAAATGTAAGGCGGGACATAACAGCTGTTTGGTCACATGGTTTATGACCCACTCAGTCCTTCCTTACACACCCTCCTCCTCCCCCTTCTTCTCCTTCTTCTTCTAGAGAACTGGAGGAGGGTGGTGAAGTGAAGTCTGAACAATCATGTTACAGTGGTCCATGTCTCATTGAATTTTGTATGGACCTACTTACAGTAAAAATACACGTGGCGTGTTATATTTCACAACTCACACGTTGATAGGGGGACCTACTACTATTTCATCATGAACTTTTTTTAATTTTTTATTTTTTAATTTTTGCTTATTTTTGAGAACCTTTTTGTAATGAGGACAGGGTGAGACCGCCTGGGCTAGGAAGCTAGCTGTTGTTTGAACTAAATAATAATAATAATAAAGGAGTCTTTTATTTTCGGAGCGGTAAAAAAGAAGTGATGGGGAGTTGTCATTTTGTGTTTCGATTTACGGTATCATCGAGTCGAGTTGGGATTTATAGTTAAATTTTTTATTTATCTCACCATAAAATTCACGGTTAAATTCATTTTTCTAATTTGAGTTTATAATACTTGTATGTAAGTATCTTTTGATAATTTGATAAAAAAGAAATCATAGCAAGGTTTACGATAAGTTTTCTACAAGATTAATATAAATTTATATTGCACCGAATGGAGATAAGTTTTTAAAATAGAGGGTGCAAAATAATTCCTTATCCATATTAGAGGGGTGTGAAATGAGTAGGAGGCCATTGTACACCAAATAAATGCCAAAATTTATAATATTATTATTAGGCTTAGGAACAAGCTAGATTGTTCTAAGCTGACTCCGCCTTGGCACCAAGTGGTAATGGAATATGGCTTTGATCATGAGCTACTAATGCACTTGTGTATTAAGGTAACAAAACCATAAATAACATAGTCTAATAATAAATGTGTCATGAATTAGATAATACTAGATTTATACCCGTGCTACGTAGCGTGCATAATTTTTCGTACCTTTTTGAATATGTTAAGTTTGAAAATTATTTATATCTTTTTGTAATACCCTCTAACCAAGTTTTTATGATTTTATTACGAGGAATTTCACAGTTTTCCAAAGCTAACCCACCGAATATAGTTCTTTGGTAAGAGATTGAGTCTAAGTTCCGAAAGAATGTTTTTAGATTAATTTTATCCCGTACAAATAAAAAGTATATTTAAAATAAATAAATAACGATGATGAAATTGATAGTTATTCGTACCCGTATGTCTAGGATTCACCTTTTTTACAAAGTTTGGTTAGTTAGAAATCACAATGAGTATACATATTTAGTTTTTTTTAATCTTATTTAAGATATATATTTAACGGTAGCCGTTTATTAAAGATTATTAAACGTAGATCATCGATTTACGGTGTTGTCCACCTACTGTAGGAGAAGTTGACCCGGTACAATTAAGTATTGGTGCAAACAAAGTGTAATAATTTTAAAACAAAATAGTCAATAGGATAGTGAGTTTCTTTAACCCCTAAATATTTGCACCAATCAAATTATGCCAACTGTCCTTACCAAAACTCTCCTTTCATAAAAACTTTATTTCGGCCAATAAAAAATAAGGGTTTTCTTACCGTTCAACGTAGGAGCTTTATTTATCTAGGCCTTTAAATCTTTAGATATGGTTCGAACAAGGCTCCCACAAAAAGTTATTAAATTCCACATGAGATTAATTAAATTCCATATCAAACGGTGATTTACTAATTTTTACTTAGTACTGCTGAAGCCTGAAGTTGTAGAATTTGGTAACATCTGTAGCGACTATGAAATTTTACTTCAGTAACCTAGTATAATCACAATTAATAAACACATAGTGGAGTCTAACTTATAAAAGTGTGCACGTATTAAAACTTAAAAGAGTAAGTGTAATTAAGATCGGTCATTGAGCTTTATCGAGGTCTAAAATATGTTAGACACGTAAAACAGAAAAAGGATTATGTCCAGATGAATTAGTACTCTAAAAATATCTTACATAATTATAAGTAAAGTATAATCAAATAAAGTGTATTTTTAATAATATCACATTCATGCACATATGAAGATCATAGAAGAGGCCAGAAAAGAAAAGTTTATATATAAACGAATGGGAACCAAATTTCCAGCCCAAAAGAAAAAGAAACATAGGAAACAAATCAAAACAAAAATGAAAATAAATCAAGATTATGATTAATTAACTTTGAATCAAATGATTATGTCATATATTGGATCATCAATTGAAATATGATTTTTGATGTCTAGATTCATCATCAAAACACAAGATCATTTCAGGTATATTCATGTGGAAACATTAATCAACATTTTTGTGATTGTAGGGTCAAGATGAATATAGTTTGATTCATGGAATCATTCTTTTTTTTAGGTACACCCATTCTTTAAGTAGCACCAAAAAATGTTCAAAAGGCAATATTAAAAGTACTCTACATAGCAGTCAGGCAGGCAGCAGCAGCTACATCCTGATATTTGGCATAATTCTGCCGGAAAATTTCTCTTGTTCCGGTTCTGGATCACCTGAGCAAAATTCTAGGCCGGCTCCAATTTGCTGCATCTTTTAAGGGGATGCAGCAAATAATAACCTTCATAATGTTTTAAAAAATAAATAAATAACCGTCATAACCCTGGTCAGTAAAAAAGGAACACATTTACTACATTTCAAGTGAAATGACCTGTAGTAATAAATTATGTGGGTCCTACAGAAATAAGCTCAAAATACCTGGGACGGGTGATTTGGTTTGTATTTCCTGACAGTAAAAATCTAACAAAGGTAGATTCCACAATCAACAGAGAAATTTCAGCATGTATGGATTTGGAAGAAATGGATATTAGGGTTTATGGCATGAGTTTTTACAGGCTATTATTACAATTACAAGATTTTTTTTTACCTGATCAGGATTGGATTTTATGCAGAAGGGTGTTTTCGCCATGTAATTACACTTGTTTTGACGTTACAAGATCGGACAAACAAAAGAAGACATCAGGTGTTTGTTTTTCAAGGTGCCGAATTTATCCTTCATAACTTCTTCACGTGTTTGATACGTTTACACCATGATATCATCATGGTGCTGCTGCTTTGGACATGGTTATGATTGTGAAAAATGAAAAAACTTTGAGTAACAGTTTGTGCTCCATGCAGGGAATAATGATAAAGAGTGATTCAATTCAACACCATTGACTCGTTGAGAGAAGCTTGGGAAAACTTATAGGAATTTCTTGATAATCATGGTTTTAAGTTAGATATCTATCTTCATTACCTCTGGGTTAAATGTATAAAAAGATTCAGACAACTGGAGGAAAGAACAATCTAATAATTGGTAGGAAGTTCAGACATCTAGAGGAAAGAACAATCTAACAATTGGTAGGAAGTTCAACATCAACGTTATTATAATATAGTTGTAGAATTATTAGGTGATGATATCAATGATCTAATTTTAAAATTCATTAACTTTAAATTTTTTTATCGATAAAAAAAGTACCAACTAAATCGGTCGCCGAGTCATATTTAGACTCCTAATCAGGTCTAAACAAACAACTTCCCAATTGGATCCAAGTTTATAGTTCAATGGTTTTTCATCAAATCCAGTAAAGAGGAAACTAGGAGTTTAATCTCCACCGTAAAGGTTTATATTAATATAGTTGTATAGTTGGGTTGGACGGCATAAATTTGACAATAGGATTAGTCTGTCTTGCTGGTTTCGGTTAGAAGCCCGGGTCCGCTTTCGCGTATAAACAAAAAACTGCCAAAGCTTTTGTTACCCAACATTAGGGTTGCACAGGAACCGACCGGAACCGAAGGATCGAGCCAGAACTGACAGAACCGGACCGAAGCGAGAGTATAGGGTACAAGGTACAGGTACAAAAAAAGAGAAACGAGTACATCCGGATACCAAGTACAGGTTCTACCTAGGAACCGACCTGTACCGGACCGAAGGTACCGAATATTGTTAATCGTTGATCAGATTTTAGAATTTCAATCTCATATGTCTGTTATAAGTTAGGTTACTCGTAATCGTAACTCGAAAGAATAAGAAAACAAATTTCGTCTGTCTAATGTACTGTCTGTGTGTGAAAGAAGAAGAAGACAGTTCTTCTGTACCATTAGGAGAAAAAACCCTTATTTTTTCACTTATACAACAACTACTATTACTACCACAGAGGCGGAGGTATCAGAAACCCATTTCTCACCGTAAGTTCTTCTCTCTGATCTTTACTTTTACTGGTTTTTTTTCTTGATTTTTTTTTGGTTAGTGGGGTTGTTTTCATTATATTGTTAGAGTTTTAGGTGTTTCTGTATTTTTTTAGTGAAAACCCTGTGATAAGATTAAGCTGTGAAGGTTGATTTTGACAACCCTTTTAGTTAATTTTAGGAATTAGGTTGAAATATTATGTTTAAAACCCTAATCTTAGGTTAAGGTTTTGTGTGATTTATGAAATTTGTTATTAGGTTAAATATGTTGGAGACGTAGTTGGTTGAACATGTAATATCTGTTGATTTTTCTGAAGATTCTTTGTTATAATGGTTTGTTGTCTTAGTTTGGTCTGTGTTGGGAGGAAGGGGCAATTTAATGTGTTTATGAGCTAAGTTGAATCAGTTGAAAAATTGGAATTCTAGGTTTTGTATTGTGTTTTTGGTTTCCTTTCAAATATATACATATCTTGAATTGTGTTTGTGTTGTTTGTTGCTTAGTGCATCAAACACCTATTGGATTTGGTAATTTGTGCATCATAAAGTTTTCTGACACATCCTAGGTGCAGTGGTGGTGGAGCAATTAACCATCGGCTTCACACAGAATGCACAAACAACTGCAGAGTTTCTATTTAAGCCAAACCATATGTTGTTTAACTTGATCCCATATCTGACATTCTAGAATCAGATGCATCCTGTTGAGGAGCTTTCCCAGAATCTTTGGATTTGCTTCCCTTTTTTTGAACTCTCAAAGACCTCAATTTTGCTGCATACTTAAAAAAATGTATCAATGGAGCATCCTCCTCATCTTGATCTTCTTCTTATGGACCTTCCTGGTCAGATGCACTAATAGACTCATCTTCCCCTTGATAGTATACCACTAAATTTAGATGTTAAATAACTTATGTGTTTAAGTGAACTGAACTGTTTGCTAGATGAAATCAGACGTTCTTATTAAGAGTCAGACTGACATGCATACTTTTGTTAACAGATTTACATGGTGTCAGCGATATGTTCTGCAACAGATTTAGCACCATCTTTGGGTGCTGCTATAAACTCAGCAGCAGCCCCATGTATCTGTGGTTCATTTGATACAGTATCAACAAAATTTACAGAAACAACATTTTGCAATAGACAAAACATATATTTTTCTCTTTTATTTCAGCTTACTTAGTCTTTCCTATGGAAATAGGATTTGCTATGTTATGTGCGGGTTCAGTAAGGGTTAAAAACACAATGAGTATAATGGTTACTTATGTTTTAGAGATGCTGATGCTGGTGGTTTGTTATATTATCCCAGCCTGTTGACCTCACTCCCCTTGGTCAAGAGTACTGCTCTTTGTATACACTGTATGCATGTGTGTGAGATTATAGGTATTTACAGAATTAGATGATTATTATTGTTGGCTTTCTATTTTGTTGCCAATCTTATAATCAATAAATCAGAACAAAAAAACCATAATACGTTGTTACATTTGATCTCACATGATATATTGATTAGTTTGACTATGATAGCTAGCTATTAACTTAAGTTTTGAGGAAAAAAGAAAAAGGTACAGGATCGGAACCGAATGGAACCCAACCGAAAAGACGGATACGGTTCCAGAATCGAACCGAACCGAACCGAGATTATAAGGTACATGGTACAAGTACACGGGTAGAGAGCCGACTATAGAGAGGTACAGGTACACGATTCTACTAAGAACCGAACCAAACCGACCTTTGTGTACCCCAATGTAGTCCATACCGGATTTCGGTTCGTACCGGTCGAGAGCGATACACTGGTATGCCTTTGTACCGGGGAAATTTATGTTTCAAACATCGGTTCACATATTTTATACCTATAATTATTATATCAAACGTTTTTTCCATATTGAACCTATTAAGATATAAAACTAGTACTCATTTTTCTAAAATACCATAAAAAACATGAGTAACAAATAACAATTGAAAACCCTAGAACAATGATAAGAAATTTTTTTTAAATTTTTTTTTAATTGAAAACCTGCCGTACCGGTCCATATCGGCCATTCGGTCAACTCGTACCGGTCAATATCA
Organism: Papaver californicum; assembly: GCA_023531435.1. NCBI lineage: Eukaryota > Viridiplantae > Streptophyta > Magnoliopsida > Ranunculales > Papaveraceae > Papaver > Papaver californicum. The sequence continues at coordinate 838,613 of JAJJMC010024127.1, read as the reverse complement.
GCCGATATTTAAGATCAAATACCATTCTAACAATATCAGATATTTCGCATCGGGTAAGACCCGATACCAATAAAACCGACGATATTTCGACCGTACCGGCCGGTATGGACTACATTGGTATACCCTACCCAACATCATTCTTAAGAGGGTATTCTTGTGATTGAAAGGGATAAAATATCCTCAAAACTTCGGCTTAAGTTTCGCAAAAATTATCGTCGCCATTAATAGAATAGTCCAGTCAACTGAGCTAGTAGGGTAGTGGGTTAAATAGAGCATTGACCGAACTGTTAAGTGGGGCCCATCTAATAGCTATGGGCACTGAAAATTTCGAATTAGTTGTACGTGGTCACGTCACTAATGATGAGGTGTGTATCTTGATAACCGTTAGATTATACGACTTTGATTATCCATGACTAATCTCCGCCGTCAAAACTTCCATGCTGTGAATGGAGCTAAAAACATTGTTGTAGGTTTGAAGCATCTTAACGTGCACCACCTTTGTCTGATTCATTAATCATCAAGACACTGCACGTGTATCTACACGATCAAACAATTATTTGGAGGAGATGGAGAAGATTAGAAAGTTGGTGGGACCACAGCTGGTTTGAAGACGTGTGGTTGTTGTATAGATTGTTTTCCTTTCCAATGGATGCTAGACCGTTTTTCTACTTCGAAATCTACTGTCAGGTTCTTTTTTTTTTCACTTTTTTCACTTTTTTTTTCACTTTTTCACTCATAAACCTACGGTTGAAGAAATTTAAGCTCGTACTTATTTCCTCGGTGAAAACTATTCTTAGACCCATAATTTTAAAATTATGTTATGTTGTGATTTCTTTTTCACCAAACTATCTTTTTCTTAAGGAAACAGAGAATATAGAGGCGTAAAGAGAAGAAAAATTTTGATTTTCTTTAAGGAAGTAATCTCGATTCTCTCCAAGTTTCATCAAGTTCTCGATTCTAATTTCTACATATATTCTGATTTTTTATCTCCTATTTTTCAGAAGGTTAGCACGATCTCTTCCTCTCCTTAATCACTAGTTGATTTTATAAAAGTGAATTAGGATTTTTTGTCTATATGATGTTGATTTTTGAGTTTCAATTCAATATTTTGGTTTAGTTTTTCGTTAATATCATTCATAGACTCGATACTTTTTCGATCGTAAAAACATTCTCTCAATCCCTTCTTTGAAAGTAAGACCCTAATTCAAGGTTCCGTATATGTTTAAATTATGGCAATTTTGTTTCTCTTTTTAACTTTTCATTCGAATTCTCAATTTTAGGGTTTCATTTGTTCTTATGACCAAAATTTGATTTCAACTTTAGAATCGATTTGGCTTATTTTTGTTAGATTATGTTGATGTTGTGCCAAATTTTGAAGCTAATATTCTTGTTTTGATTTACAGGGGTTCACAAGAACCACAACCACCACCACGTGTGCAAGGAGGACCTGGACAAACTTCATGGTATCCACCGTCAGTAGTTGGTTCTTCTAATTCATCTCGTCCTTCTACTCCATGCGGTGGTGGTTCTTCCATAATTTTTAATATGCAGCAAAGGCCTTCTTCAGATTGACCTCAATCGCAATCTCAAACTCAGCTTTTTCTGGAGTTACAGGAATTATATACCAATTGAAGGACAAAAGGTTTCAAAACTTGCCCATAACATTCAGTTCTTCTTGTTTCTTATTTTTTTGAAGCGTGAGATGCTAATTACTTGTTTGCTTTGGTTTGAAATATAGTGTTGACGAGTCACGGAGGATATTAACTAATAGAGAAGCGTACAATCAATTCTTATTCTCGCTTGATCAAGAGAAAATTCAGAACAATGTAAGTAGCAATAAAAAACCAATAAACTAATATGATGTTGAGCATTTTCACTTTTATGACAGAATTTTACATCTCTTTGAAACTGTAGTTGCAGAAAATCCCACAACACACCTAAATATAATCTTAAAGCTCACTTTTATGTCTTCCACCTAGATCTTATTATCAAAACTCACACAATAATGAACAAACAATGAACACAAGAGATTTACGTGGTTCGTGTTAAAACCTACGTCCATGAGAGGGGTTTCACTATGATATGATGATGATTACAAGCACAAATGATTGACTATGGATTTTCACAGTAGTTCTCTCTTTATTCTCCCTTACAGAATTGATCAACCTATTGCATTTACTCACTGGCCTATTTATAGCCAAGTTACAGAGTTAGGGTTTAATTCATAGAACTTCGAACACAATTCTTCTTGCTTCGAGTATAATTTACTTCAGATGTAGTTTCCTTCGCCGAGATGATCTTACGGTAACTTACTTGGTGATGAACTATAATTCGCTAGCACTTCACTTCGCTGGTAGATTCGTCCAATAGGCCTCGTTATGGATGTCGTTATCCAATGGTAACTCGCCACTTGTCCCGACAGCTAACATGTTGTTGATATAACCGCTCTATTCGTGCAAAAAATGCCCAACTGTCTTATTCAAACTTAGCCATTGATTCTCTGGTAGTTCTTTCCATACGTCTCAATCTTGTGTGCTAGTAGGAGATCCCTATGTTGACTAAGCATTGCTTCTGTGTTCACTTGAAATATGTTTCCCTTGTGTTTATGTGTTGAGATGCGAACACGTGGCGAGATGATTTTTTGTCCCTACATTTTGCCTCTTCTCTTGTCATCCGAACGAGGGTAGGATGGGAAGAAAATTTGAAAAGGTTTTAGCTCTCGCCACGTTTTTGGAATTTTTTGGAAACCGACGCCACGACTTCAATTTTGCACTTTATGACCAACACCTCCAACCAATTTTTAATTTTCCACCTCTTCAGCCGGTTAACCTGGTATAAATATCTCCCTGAACAGTTTTGTCTCCATTAACTTTTATTCCCTTCATATGTTCTCTTCTTCTGTAAGACCTGCAATCCGCCATTAACTTCTTCTGGTTCACTTCCAACATTATTTCTGTGATTCTACCTCTCTGTCTAACTTATTTCCAAAACCTTATTTCTCCAAATCTTCCTCCTATATAAAGATGGTCGTCAATCGAGATGCTGATTCTCTACGGATTCCTACTGTTGGGTAAGTTTTTTCTCCACTATTCTTCTAACTTTTTGTCTTCTGAGTTAACCTAACTTTTATATTGATTTTGATTTTAAGATCCATGCGAACAAAAACTGTCACTGAGTTCAACGTCAAACTTCATCCACGAGGTCTTAGGCTAACCATTCCCGAAGGATCTGGCTCAAGAGTTAACCTGACTCTGAAGATGATTGAGGAAGAGTCTTGGAATGCCAACATGGTTATAATTTCGACCTGCGGACTGGTCTACAATTTACTCTCTACAATAGTGTGAATCCCTTGTTCTACGAGGTTACGACTCGTTTGTTTCCTCAACGAGGTGTACTTCAATTGAGCGGCAATGCTATTCACTTGATCAACAAGTTCGCAGCTCTTTCACAGGGTTACTCCACCATTCCCGATAAATCACATCCATATACTCCATCTGATTATACTGCGAGCTCATTCCTGGAAACTATATCCAGAATCATTTCGATCGTCGAGCCGAAAGATGCGCTATTCGCTTCAACTGTGCGAACATCGCCGATGACAAGAAACTCCTTCTTCCTGATCTTGATTCGAAGATAAACAAAACCAAACAATTCCTTCTTCTGTCCAACGACGAGAACTGAATGAAATATCCTATAATTCTTGAAGTCCCATGGGTTTGGGGTAGACATTCTGATGGTTTCCCTCGTCAGGGTACCTTGGGGGAGCATCAAGACTTTCTTCGATACGAACCGTGGACCTTCGGATAGTCCGATAGAACTCCCGAGGTATTCTTTTTCTTCTTTTGCTCCGCTACCTTTCTTCCTTAATTTCTCCATACTAATCTTCGTGATTTCAGGATGTTGTTGCTGCCAATGAGATGAAGCCTAAATCTCGCAAGCGTTCGTCTTGGGAGCCTAGGAAGGTAAATAGTACATTCTCTCGTTGTTGTATTTCCATTTGTTGCTTCTGTTCTTTATCTGACGTTGGCGACTTTATGTTGCGAAGACAAAATCTGGCAAGGTAAAGGATAACCCTCCGAATAAAAAGTCTCGTCGCTCCGCGAAGACTCAGGATACTCTTGAGGTGTCCATTATAGTAGATGAGAATTTGGATATCTTCGCTTAGCTGAAAACCACTGAGGTAGTTGACACTCAGGCTAAGGAAGAGACCATCCCTCAGGAGGTTGAAAACAAGGCTCTCGAAAAAGAAATCCCTGTGGAGGAACAAAATGAAGATCCAACGGTGTCTTCAAGAATTGGCGAAGTAGTCCCTACGAAGCCTGCCTCTAAAATTCCTTCAGTAATAGAGGTATCTCCGCCCAAATCCGATGCCGTGAAGGTATCTGAGACTGGGGAAGGGTCTTCGCAGGGACCTGAAAAATAAGCTAAATAACAAAATGAGTTGTCTACGCTGGATACTCTCCAAAACAAGTGTTCTCGTGAGGTGAACACTTGGATTCAAATGTTCAAGGATATAAAAGAGGGAGTGGTAGTGGATATCCCCTCACAAGTATGCAATGCAATGATGGTATTGTTCTCTGAATCCTTTTCTTTGCTTGGCTCGGAGGCGAAACGTCAAGTATCTTCCTTCTTAACTCGAGCTCAGCAAGCTGGTCTACTGACATTGGTAATCTCCATTATTTTTTGGTTTATATTTTCGCTCACAACTTTTTGCTAAAAGTATATTTTTTATGTGCAGGAATATAACCTCAAGCTTGCTTCACTAGAGGAGGCTCGTCAGTCAGGACTGGACTGCATAAGGCTGGAAAAAGAGGTGTCGCAGCTGAAAAAAGATAAGGAAACAATGCAAGCAGAATTAGATTTCGAGAAGGCTGCTGCAAATTCTTAAAGGAAGCGAGTTGAAAAACTTCGTTGTAATCTTCGTTACATCTCCTTAGCTTTTAGACTTTTCACTCTTTTGTACTTCACTAATTGATACTTAGGTGTGTTCTGCTCCGAAGAACGTTTCCAAATTCGTCAAAGAGCTGCCGAACAAAGTAATTTAGAAGTTGAAGTTTTGCTCGAACAAAATAGAGAATATAGATAGCGAATTGAGTTTTTGTCCTTTGAGTTAGAGAATAATGTTGGAATGGGTCATCGCGTACATCAACTAGTTCACGAGCTTCAGAACTTAGATGAGTTAAATTTTCATCTTGACGATAATAATATGGAACTGACTCGCCTAAATATGGAGTTTGAAGGTGAACTCGAGTCCCTGCGAGTCGAGAAGAAAAATTTCCTTTCAAGGAAGGATACTACTGCGGAAAAGCTTCGCACTGCTGAGAAGGATCTTCGCACTTTGCAAAATAATCTTCGTATATCCCAAAAAGATCTTTGCACTGTACGAACTGATTTCAAAAGCTGCAAACGGATCAAAGGGATCACGAACAGCTGCAGAAGGATCTGGAAAAGGTTAAATCAGATTTGCGTAAGGTTCGTCTGGAGAACGTAGAAATTATAAAGACGGGTGATATGGTGCTAGCGGTCAGTGCAAAATCTAATATTCGGATGAAGGAAAGGATAAAATAATTGCTCTATACCAAGCATAATTTGGTAATATTTCAGAAAAGGCCATGGATCAGTTGGCTAGTACTCAATCCAAAGTTGCTGAGCTAACAAGTAAAAAGGAAGACTTTGAGAAAACCTTAAAAATTGTTATCTCTCAGAAAGAAGGTTATTTTTTGAAGGCCAATTTTAGCTTCGTAATTCTTCTAATTGCTCTGGACTCTTGGCTAATCACTTTTTATTTTTCTTTGTAGATTCGGAGAGACAAAAGGGATAAAAGCTAAAACAAATACGCCAGGAGCTAGATCAAGTTCGGCAAGATTTGGAGAAGGCTCATGCTGACAGGGACGCCGAAACCCAGAAGTTTGAGGATATTTTGGTGAAGTACAAGAAGGTTGATACAAAGTTTACACAATTTGAAGCAGATCACAAAGCTTCCTTAAAACAACTGAAAAAAGATTACCAAGCATCGTGAAACAATGTTTGTTAGAAGTTCGTCAATGATCTTTGCGATAGGCTTAAGGCCCGCCGAGTTGTCTTGCAATTCCTTGAGATCCTTTCTGATGAAGAAGAAGAAGACAACCAGTTCATCTCATCCCGTTATGCAACAACCAGTTCGTTTTCTTGAACCCCTTATTCCTAAGCCGGATTGGCTTAGGGTTCGAGGTCCACACCCTAGGAGGGGTGTCTTGGGGAGCAGGCATAAACTATCAAGGACTTGGCCATATGGAAATAACCGTTCACGCTTCAAACGTGCAGCGCACCCATGCTCAACCGTGTACCTCGGAGCATCTTGCATAGTCTATACCTCCCGTCGAATGTCTTTCACCAGGCCATGATGCAGCGATAAGCGGCGAACCACAACCCGAGGATATTCAACGAAATTTAGATCTTAACTACCTCTTTCCTATAGTCGAATAAGTCTTATCGTCCTCCTAATGAGGTCTTAAATGCCCCTTATAGGCATTACTCAGTGTGCCTCTTACATTTTTAGGTGAAAGATCCTAGAACCTCACCACATAATATGTCACAGGTCTTATAAGTTTTCCTCTTTCCTCTTGGGCGAATTGTAGGTCTTATGTTTTGACTGCCCTTGCCTTGTAGACAACTTTCAGATCACATCATGTGGGATTCGAGCCTGTTATGCAGGTTTTGTGAATTTTAATGCACTTATTCTAAGTGTACCATCGTACCTTCTTCGTGAATCTTCGTCATCAGCCTTATGGATAATATTCTTTTGATGTATTAAGGATTCCATGGGTGGTCCAACTTCTGTCCTTCATGATCCGCCAGCTCGTATGCTCCACTACCAACAATTTGATTCACAATGTATGGTCCTTCCCATGTTGGTTTTAGCTTCCCTCCAGGTTCCTTTTGATACGATGGTATTTCTCGCAAGACCATCTCACCGGGCTCGTAATCTCGCATCCTGAGTTTCTTATTATATTCCCTCACCAGTTTCCAGTGATAATTTTCCATATGCTACAATGTTCTTTCTCGATTTTCCTCCAAATCATCCAACTTAGATAATATTAGATCTGATGTGAGATTCTTAATCCATGCCTCTCTTTTCGTTATCGATATCATGATTTTCATGGGAAGGACCGCTTCTACCCCGTACGTTAAATGGAATGTAGACATCCATGTTGCACCTCGCTGGGTTGTTCTGTATGCCTATAGCACATTATGCAATTATTCGCACCATTCCTTATGTTTCCCATCCAGTTTTTTCTTTAGATTGTCTGCAATAGTTTTGTTCGTCGCCTCAGCTTGTCCATTACTTTCTGGATAAATTGGTATTGACTTGCCTTGTTGAATCTTGAATGCATTGAACAACATAGAAATGTTTTCCCCTTCGAATTGTTTCTCATTGTCCGAGACAATTTTGTTAGTATGCCAAACCTGCAAATAATATGCTGAAACAGAAAATCAAACACTTCTTTTTCCCCAATGTTTTTCAATGGTTTTGCCTTTACCCACTTGGTGAAGTAATTTGTGGCTAGATAAAATACTTCATTTGCTTTGATCATGGAACCAATGGTACAACAATATAAACATCCCATTTTGCGAATGGTCATTGGCTAAGCACACCAAATACAAACTTGTTGCTGGAGCATGAATCTTTTTACCAAACCTCTGACACGCTTCGCATCTCAGGGTTATTTCCTTTGCATCATCATTCATATAGGGCCAGAAGTATCCTCGAGCCTTCGCCATTTGTGCTAACAATCTAGGACCACTATGATTTCCTGAATCTCCATAATGTATAACTTTCAAAATTTTCATTCCTTCTTCTTTAGATAAGCACCGCAACAATGGCCCATGAAAAGACTGATGATACAAAATGCCTTCGCGCAGCTGATAGTTCGTGGATTTAATTCTGATTTTGTTAGCTCGCAATCTATCTCGGGGCAGTTTTCCTTCGCTCGGGTATTCATGAATTGGGATTCGCCAATCATCCATTCTTTCATCGCCGCCCATATTTATTGCCAATGTCTCCATACTTGCTACCACTTGTTCTTATGACGGATATCATAACCATTCTACTTGCACCGAAGTAGTCTCAGGATCAATCATCATTTCCAATGCATCAGCCAATCTATTATCCTTTTGGCAGATGTGTCGCCACTTGATATTCGGAATCTGAGACACATAATGCCTTGCCACTTTTCGATATCTTACTAGTGACGGGTCAAATGTTTGATATCTTCCTTCTATCTGCCTAACCACCAACTGAAAATCACTTGTAAGCCCGATGTCATCAAGTTTCATTCAATTGCCAATCTAAGTGCTTGTATTACTGCTTCGTACCCAGTCTTATTATTAGTTGCCGAAAATTCCAGTCGGAATGATCAGACAATCCTCGTACCTCCTGGCGAAGTAAATACTATGCCAATTCCTCTTCTTTTGCTGTTTAAGGACCCGTCAGCATATATATCCCATCTACTCGGATGATCTTCTTTAAACAAATATCTGGGATCTGCGAGATCTTCCTCTAGATTTATCATTTCTTCTACATCTTCATCTCCTTCCAAAAGAAAGTCAACCAAAAAGTCAGTAGTAACTTGAGATTTCGCAGATGTCAGTGTTCCATATTCCACACCAAATTGTTTCATTTGTGCATTCCACTTTGATACTCTTCCCACTCGTTGACAAATTTTTAGTATTGACTCAATAGGTGTCTTCGTCATTACTTTGATGGGATGAGCCTGGAAGTAAGTTCGTAACTTCTGAGTCGCATATACTAATGCTAATATCAACTGCTCAATCTTCGTATAGTTTCTTTATGCTGACCCAAGTGTTTTGCTCATATAGTATATTGGATTTTTGACGCCTTCATCCGTTCGGACCAATACTGTGTTGATGGCATCCGAAGTTGCCGCGAGAACACCAAGAGTTGCTCCCCTGGTTCAGGTCTTTGCAACACCGCCAACTTTGCCAAGTACTCTTAAATGCTTTGAAGTACTTGTTCGCAATCTTCTGTCCATGTGAATTTCGCTCCTTTCTTTAACATATCAAGAAATGGCTTGCATTTATCTGAAAATCTAGCGATGAATATTCCTAAAGATGCGAGTGTCCATTAAGATTTTGCACGTTCTTCTGTGTTGATGGTGATGGCATGTCCCTGATTGTTTGTACCTTCGCTGGATCAACTTCTATCCCATTCTTTGACACTATGTATCCCAAGAATTTTCCTGAAGTTATATCAAAGATACACTTTGCAGGATTGATTTTCATTTTGAACTTGGGCATTTGATCAAAAATATCTTTCAAATCTCGCACATGATCTTCAAACTTCTTACTTTTTACCAACATATCGTCTACATATACTTCCAGTGTGGAATGCACCTATTGAGAAAATAATTTATTTACCATTCGTTGGTAAGTAGCCCCTGCATTCTTCAACCTAAAAGACATTCTTGTGTAACAGTATAATTCTCTCGGAATAAAGAAAGAAGTATGCTCCTGATCTTCCTCGGTGAGTGTATTGTATTATAACCTGAGTACCAGTCCATGAGAGAGATATTTTCGTATCCTATCGCTGATTCAACCATTTGAGCTATGTCTGGAAAATGAAAACTATCATTCGGGCAAGCTTTGTTTAAGTCACTGAAGTCAATAAAAATTCTTATTCCTTTATTTTTCTTCGGAACAATTACCATGTTTCCGATCCACTGTGGATCTTTCTCCGGCCTGATAATTCCTGTTTCGCTCATTCTTTTTAGTTCTAATTCAATTGCTTCATGGTAGACTGTTGCTACTTTGCTAATTCTTTGTTGGAAAGGATTTGTTTTTAGGTCAATGTCCAAAATATGGCTAGATACCAATGGATCTATTCCTGGCATGTCCTCCATCTTCCATACGAATACATCAACATACTCTTTCAATAAATTTTCCAACCTTTTCCCCTCGATCTCTCTTAACTTCGTACCTATCTTGACCACCTTTGGATCTTCTTCATATCCCAAGTTTACATCTTGAATAGGTTCTGCTGCTATGAAGTTCATCATTGGATCTCTGAGGGGAGTTGGGCCCTTTAATTGCTATATTGATGAGCCTTCCTTATTTGTATCTTCATTCGGAAATCCATTTCCTTTTGCCGCATTCACTTCCTACACTTGCATTTCTTGCTCCTTCTTGTTCTCTTTAGCTTGCTTCTTATTTAACCTCTTTTCTTCGTCGATCTTGTCAGCCCACTCCTCATATTGGCGAAAATCCACTTCATTGCAATACTTTGCTTCAACAAGATTTCCTTTTACTTCAGCCACCCCATCCGGTGTTGGAAAATGCAGATATTGGTGATAAGTGGAGGTTATTCCTTATATTCCATGGACTCATGGTCTCCTAACGATCGCACTATAGGGTGACTCAACATCAACTACACATAAAGTAGTTCTAGTTTCCAACTTTCCAAGATATATTACCAAGGTGAACTCTCCCTTCGGCCTTGAGGGTGCTCAATTGAATCAGTAAATGTTGTAGGTTGACGGGATGAGTACATAATCTGGGAAATTCACTCGCTCGAACGTAATGTAAAAGAGATGTCCACTAAGCTTCTAGTATCCACCAAGATTTTATCCACTGCCCATTTGTTCATTTTCAGAGTGACCACTATAGGATCCGTATGCGATTTCCCGTTCTCGGGTGCTTCAGATGCTGAAAATACAATTGGCTGCGCCATCCATTTCTCCAAGGTCTGGGATTTCTCAATACTGAAGATCTTTTTTCCATGATGGTCTCGTTTATGCACCCTTCCCATGACGTTGCTGTGGAAGTTTGCATCAGTCCTTGCCGAATGAATGATTGAATTGCATCGCAAAAAATTGGTTCCTCGCTCAATCTCAATTCTATTCATATCTCTGGTTCCGCTCGTAATGGTGGTGGGAGTGGCATATCTCCCAAGAACTCTTAAAGTTTTCCCTGTTCTATCAACCTGAATACTATCCTTTGCACATTCCTGCAATTGTCAGTAGTATGGCCATGGAATTGATGATATTCACAAAATTGATTACAGTACCTGGAGGGGGTGGTTCCACCCCTCTATTGTGTGGGTACGGAATACTTGCAGACGTTGTTCTTTCAATATGTCTCAAGATCGTGGACAATGGTGCACTCAACCTTGGTAGCCTCAGATCCTTGAATCTGGGAGCATTTGGTCTTCTTGCACCAAATATTTGCTCATCGAATCTGACTCCGAGACAGGGATGTTCCCACTATTTCTAGAACCTACCGGAATCATTATCGTTCAATCTCTTCATGTCCGCATATCCTGTTGAGGTGCCCTTCGCTGCTGTTCTCGGTATATGTCCCTGTAATCTACTTGTGGTACATCACCAATTGTATTTTTGTTTCGATGGGCAGTTATTGAGTTTCGGAAGATGGTCTCCTTCATTACTACATGTTGCAAAGCTGCCTCTCTTTGTATCTCCTCCAGAGCTATATATTCTTCATGGAACTCCTGAAGTTCTTGCAAGGTTAACGTATTCTTGTTCTTGAATATTGCTATATACAGCAGATCAGTTGGGAACAACACATTTACGAAACCCCTAACCAAGTTTGTTTCAGACTCGTGACCCATAAATTTGCTACACAATGTCCTCCACCTATTTACTAGGTTTCACATACTTTCACTTGGTCTTCGCTTAAAGCTAAATAATTTTTCAACTCTCGGTCTCAGCAAATTATTATGCATGTAGGCTGCGAGAAACGCTTTTTCCAACTCTCGAATGATGTGATTGAATATTCAGGAAGTGCGTCAAACCATGCCAATGTCTCGCCTTTTAAACTTGACGGAAAGTATTTGCACATCACTACATCTTTGTGTTACCACTGTAGCAACGCTCATTGATATGCTTTAATATGTTGTATAGCGTTCCCAATTCCATCGAAGATGCTTTTAAAAGTAGGCATTGTGCATTTAGGTGGCAGGGATGCATACATAATATCTACAATGAAAGGTGATCGCTTTGCCTCTGCTAATGCATCCGTAAGTTGTTATCCCTTGCCGTTGTTCTTGAAACCTTGAATCATGGCTCTCGTATGTTTTAGTTCCTTCATCACCTCTTGATTCACAGTTGTTTCCTTGGCATCTTCAACTGATGTTCCATTTCTTCTTGACGCTTTCTCGCATCACCTTCTTCCTGGCTATCCCCACGATTTCCTCTTCGCCTCTTATTTGGATCTCGGTACTTGTGCATATATATGCTACTGATGACTTTGGATTCTCAACAATTTCTTCGTGCAACCTTAGGTTATGTTCTTCTAGTTCCAGATTTTTCTTTCGTAGTGATTCTCGATCCTGGGATAATTTCTTCTTTGCCTCTCTAATTTTTACGAGTTTAGCTTTCATTTCTTCCATTGTCAACTCTTGTTCAACATCACACCGATCCCCATCACTACATTCGTGGGATTTCTCTCTAGCTTCTTCATTGCTAATGTTTCGTAAAGAAACACTTCGCTCGGGAACTGCTCTTCTTTCTTCCTCTCTAGTCCTTCCTATTGTCTTTTACACTTGACGGTCCTTCCTTTGGTTCGCTACATTGTTGCTCCTTACCCTAGTACTTCTTCTTTGGACCTATCTTTCTGTTTTTGACACCATTGCTGCTTACTCAAATTTCTGCACAACAAAAATGATATTTATGTACTCCTTTAGCGAGTTCCTATTAGTGCCCCCCATAATTCACGATCTTGAAATTGGATCCAATGATTATGATTAGAAAGATTAAGTTTATAAAACCTAGATCTGACAACCGCCTAACAATAATAAATGTTTAACCTAAACCATTGATTTTTGCAGCAGATCCTAGGTAGATCTCAATAGGATTACCTACCCATTTATGATTTAACCACTAATAGTAATGTTATTCCGAGAATATAATATTTTTTATGTAGACTTGTCAAAAACTGGAAATCTTGTTTTAAAATCCTTTTAAAAGCCAAAATCTTTTTCCTATGTTTTCCTGTAAAGCTCAAAACTTCAATATTTTAAAAAATTGTTACTCAAAATTAAAATCTTATTAGCTTACTGTTTTCCTAAAGATTCGCTCTTAGAAACTCAAATCTTATATATATATATTACGTATGAAGCTATAAAACTCTAGATCTAGAAAAAATCTCTCTCTCTCTATATATTATATATATATATATTTTTTTTAAAGCAAGCAAATGCGAAAATTAAACAAACTCTTATGAAATCTCTTAAAACTTTAAAATAACAAGTAGGATAAATCACAGGTTCAATCCATGTTTTTAGCGCCAAAATGTAATTGCAGGAAATCCCACAACTCACCCAAATACAATCTTAAAGCTCACTTTTGTGTCTTCCACCTAGATCTTATGATCAAAACTCACACAATAATGAACAAACAATGAACACAAGAGATTTACGTGGTTCGGTGTTAAAACCTACGTCCACGGGAGGGGTTTCACTATGATATGATGATGATTACAAGCACAGATGATTGACTATGGATTTTCACATTAATTCTCTCTTTATTCTCCCTTACAGAATTGATCAACCCTATTACATTTACTCACTGGCCTATTTATAGCCAAGTTACAAAATTAGGGTTTAATTCATAGAACTTCGAACATAATTATCCTTGCTTCGAGTACAATTTACTTCAGATGTAGTTTCCTTCGCCTAGATGATCTTACCGTAGTAACTTACTTGGTGATGAACTCTAATTCGCTAGCACTTCACTTCGCTGGTAGATTCATCCAATAGGCCTCGTTATGTTTGTCGTTATCCATATGCTCTTCATCCAATGGTAATTCGCCAATTGTCCCGACAGCTAACATGCTGTTGATATGACCGCTCGATTCGTGCAAAAAATGCCCAGCTGTCTTATTCAAACTTAGCCATTGATTCTCTGGTAGTGCTTTCCACGCGTCTCAATCTTGTGTGCTAGAAGGAGATCACTATGTTGACTAAGTATTGCTTCGGTGTTCACTTGAAATATGTTTCCCTCTTGTTTATGTGTTGAGATGCGAACACTTGGCGAGATGCTTTTCTGTCCCACAGAAACCGTTAAGTTTTTGTTCTCTTCTTTTCTCTTTCTTTGTCCAGAATTTCATTTCTTTGTGAGATGAAATGGTTGGTGAGTTAGAATTAATAATCAAGATACTGCATGCCATTATCTTCTCTTAGCTCTTTGTATGGCATCCGGTACTGTCTATATTGTGGTGGTTTACATTCCTTACTCCGCATATTTACTTGTTTTTCTTTCTTAACTGCTTGGTGCTGACTGCATAGCCTTTTAACCTTACGTGTGCAAGTCATTGTTTGAAATTTGCTTCCTCAGAATTACACTTCATTATCTTCAGATTCAATGGGTTGCAGCAATACATCTCGTACATGTATACTATATGTGAGTTTATTCATCATTTTTCTTTTCGATGGAAGATTGTGCAGCCATCTTTAAAGAACGCTTAACGGGCTATGCGGATTAAAGAGGCTTCATATAAGCCTGCACAGAACTGAACCATAACCATGAACCGAAACCGCAAAAAATAAACCAAACCGAACCCCAATGGGATAGTCACGGTTGTCCGTTTCAGAAAACCGGCATACTCGGTTTCAGTTTCGGTTGTTAGCCAAAACCGAATCGAGATAACCGATAAAACCGAGTATCATACTAATAGTATAGTAGCCATTGATTTACTTATAGTGATCCTATCCTAGCCGTCAATTTTAGGTTCACTCTATTCTATTTCTACTAACAACCTAACTTCTTTTTCTTTTTTACCCGCACATCGTACTTCTCTACCTCTCAACATATTTTCTTCTTCCCCAACCATGATCAGTCGAGCACCACTCCACCCCACTACTGTCTATTGCTTATTCAAGGCTAAAACCAATGCTTCTTCTTCTTCTTCTTCTTTATAAACAAAAAATACCACTAGTAAACAGTAAGCAATAAGCATCATTAACAACCTTAGAAGTTATAGTAGAAGAAATCACTAAGTATCGTTGATTAAAAAGGTATGTTGTATACTATGATCTCTTTATTCTTCTTCAATTGTAATGTTGTGTTAGAATCTACAAAATTGAAAACTATGGTTTATGAAATTAAAAAATATTTGGGGATTTTATAAAATTACTGTTAGTTAGGTTAATTTACATACTACTATGAAATGGGTTAAGGTTAATTTCGTTTAATTTTTTTCAATGCGAGACAAATATTATAAGTATTGGGGAAAGTATGAAAAAACATGAACTCTCTCATGTTCATTGCTGCTTTCTTGATCCACGAGGAAAAATAATTATTCTTAATAAGTTATGTATTACGGATGTGACATTGCGTTATAATTTAGCGACTTATGTAAGAACTGATTTTGAGGATCTTTTAGAAGAGTATAAGTGTCTATACTCAAGTGATGAGAATTTGTCAAGTGTACTAAGTATCGGTGATGACGTTACTCAATCCTATGGAGTTAATGATGATGACGATTCTGCATTGACTAGTCTTTTAGCATAGAGAGCAAGAGAAGATGAGGAGGAGGGTGTTGTTGAGGGGAAATCTGAGTTGGTGTTGTATTTAGAAGAAAAACATGAACCAAAAACCCTTAAATTTGATATATTGAGTTGGTGGAAGACCAATTCCAAAAAGTATCCTATATTGTCATACATGGTAAGGGATATACTAGCTATACCCGTTTTTCTGTTGCATCTGAATGTGCCTTTAGTACTGGAAGGCGCATTCTTGATCCATTTCGAAGTTCATTACTTCCTAAGACAGTTAAGGCGTTGATTTGCTTGCAAAGATGGTTACAGACGCCGAAGATGTCGATCCTTCTACCTTAGGAACCAATGATGTCGAAGATACTGATTCATGTATTATAATATGTTTATTTTTGTTCATGTTAATAAAGTTCAAATTTCTTATTTTACTCTACTGATTGTTTGTCACTTTTCTGCTTGCTGACTTTTTAAGTTCTCTTGCTAACTCCAGGTTCATCCACATTGACATAGATAAAGATTGATCTTTGCGCAGCAGGTAATCTAGTAGTAGTAGTTTGAGTATTGTTGTTTTATTTTGTTGTTTTACTGTCTATTACCATCTCAAATGTGCACAATATTGTTGTTTTACTGTCTATTACCATCAATTTAGTTATAATAAGGTTTTGCAAATTGAATTGGGCAAATGTGCACAATTGTTATTTAGGCAGAATGATAAAGCTTCCTTCAATTTGCCTGTACACAGACAAACTAATGGGTTTTAAAGGTGGCTTTTAAACTTCTCTGAATTTTAAATGTGCACAATATTGTTGTTTTACTGTCTCTAACTTATTCTCTCTTATATGATTATTTTTACATTTTTCACATTTATCTGACTTTCTTTTTTTGATTCTCTTGGCTAGTTTTGCTTTTCTTTATGTAACTTGGTTGTTTTTTTATGTGCAGTCTTTGGATGCTCGTTGTAGAGCCATTCTCATGTCGTCAAGAAGATAAAACTTTACTGAATCTCGTGGATTTTTTGTAGTAGTTATTGTTAAAGGAGTAACTAAAGTGTTTATGTATTTGTGTTTTAGAGTTTTTGATTTGTCTATTGGAATTTATGATTTGGGACTGACCTTGTTTAAGTTATTTAAGTAATTTTAGTAAAGTTGTTTATCAGATTTGTAGAACTGACACTAAATTCGGTTAACCATAACCGGCTAATTCCAAACCGAACCGAACCGAACTTATTAATGGTTATGCATGGTTGCAAAACAAGATAACCGAGAGTATCTGGTTTCGATCCTGGTTGGCTCAATTACCGAACCGAACCATGTGCATCCCTAGATGCATAACATGTTATGCCGCAAACTGAAAGGGTGCATAACAGGTTATGCAGCAAACTGAAAGGGAGCATAACAGGTTATGCATCCATCTTTAAAAGGTTGATGTCATACCAAGAACTGTAAACTACTTTATAACAAAATGTTAGAGTCTAATGTCATAGCTGCCAATGTTTATACAGGGTAGGCTACCAGATGGACAAGAAATAAGATTAAAGCGGCTCTCTAGTAACTTTGGACAAGGTGTACAAAAGTAAAAGAATGAGGTCTTATTAGTGGCTAAGCTGCAACACATGAATCTCGTTAGGCTCATTGTTTTTTACATCAAAGATGAAGAAAAGCTACTCATTTACCAGCTTGTGCCAAACAAAAGCCATGATAACTTCATTTTTGGTTTTGAAACTCTCCCCACATCTCGTTTACATGATTCATATATTTTCCATAAACTTATAAATGATAAACTAGTGTTCTAAATGGTCTTAAAAATACACTTACATGGTAACATGGCTTATTTTTATTTGTAATTATACTCTTGATATTGTGATTGTAAGACTTATCATTCTTTGTAAGTGAAAGATTTTTGTATGTTTGTTTTTTTTACAATGGATAATCTGGTATGCAGCTATAAAAATATCTGCATAATATGCAACTACAAAAATGGATGCATAACCTGTCAAAAAATGGAAGAATAACATGTTATGCAGCTACAAAAATATCTGCATAATCTGTTATGCAGTCGAGAAAATAATTGCATAACGTATTATGCAATTTTTTGTTAGCAGTCAAATAAAAAAATAGCCGCATAATCTATTATGCAACCTGTTATGCATACAGGAAAATGAATGCATAACTTGTTATGCATACGGGAAAATTGTTGCATAACGCATTATGCATCAACTTTATTTTTTAACACTGAAATAAAAAAAAAAATGGTTGCATAACCTGTCATGCAATCGAGAAAGATGATTACATAACTCGTTATACATCCTTTTTTTGTTGGAATGTTATTTTTGACGCATATACATCGTTTTATTGGTTGCATAACCAAATTAGTGGATGCATAAACCAAAATATGACTGCGTAAGCTGTCATGCATTCTTTGTGGTGGCTCCATAATTCGTTATGCATCCTTCTTTTTTGTTAGAATGATATTTTTTAGGCGTATACATCGTTTTAGTGGTTGCAAAGGAAAACTAGGGGATGCATAAACCAAAATATGGCTGCGTAATGTGTTATGCATCTTTTTTGGTGACTTCATAATGGTTATGTATCCAGTTTTCAAAATTTGTGTCTAAAAGAACAAACATCTCCGATGTAAAAAATCTAAATTTGATATTGTTGTTTGTACTCGTTATGTAGATCTCTTTAAAAGCTTTACAACGAGATAAAATTTGTAAAATTCTAAGACACGGATTTTTAGATATGATATATTTTAGTTTGGTTATCAATTATACCCCTCAAAAATATGATGCATAACGAGTTATTCAGATATTTTTTAGAATTTCAAATAATTATGGGTGTCACAGAAACTGAAAATATTTTGGACCTAACAATAATAATAAATTTTTTTTTGGGTCTGAGCCAAAAATCCTCTTTTCTACACGTACGTACGTTCAGGAATAATGTATATTTGCACCATTAGGCCAAGCATTGTGGTAGAGTGTTTCGTTTGGCTTTAGTAACATTGTAGCCAAGGCAAGTGTTATAGCATATCTTGGTTATAAGACTTACTCTTATGGACCTTCAACATTCAATATTCAAGGCAAAAAGTGTTGTCTAAAGTGTGGTTTCCAGATTACGTTCAAGGAGTTACTTGAATGCAATCTGGAATCAACTATGTGGCGCCAAATGGTTTGGCGTTGGAGAATTTACTTTTTGAGATAAACCATTTTGTGGTTTAAATCTCAGCCATCAGAATTTATGCTAGAAATTAAAATCTAACGGTTAAACTTTTTATGCCAAACCATTTGGCGCTTTAAATCTCGGCCATCAGATCTTTTTTAAATTTTAAAATCTAACGGCTCCAACATTTTTGCGCCAAACCATTGGACGCTTCCTTGATTCAACTTTGAATCACGATAGCACTGGGATGTTGATTCAATCTGACGTGTCCAACTATGAATCTTGAATTGTGAACGATGATAAGAGTAAGCCTAATGTAGTCAAAAAAATTGGCTTAGCTAGTGAGGAGAACATCTGATCATCATTCGAGCTAAGAAAAGGATGACGAAAATTCAGTTTTTATAATGTGTGGAAACTCAAATTATATCAATTAATTTACATAACATTTCAGTTTTTAAATTATCTCTTCATATTTTTTATTATTTCCTATATATATTAAAAATTCGAAATATCGAATCTGTAAAACATTTGACGGAAACTGAGTTCCCGTAATGTGCTATTATGACGAAAACTAAGGTTACGTCACTATAAGCCAGGGGAGATGATTTACCAGTGGATGAATTTTTTCTTGCTCTTGTCTTGGCTATAAAATAACTATAGCCAAGAAAAATGGAGCACCATAATGATTGGCTTTAGAGCTAAATTGTTGTGTATTTCTCGATGTAGGGAAGGAGTCAGAAACTTGACTAAGAGAAAGCAGTTTTGCTAAGGTCGGCTCTTATGAAGACTCACAGGTCTTCCACATTTTCGATCCACGTAGGTAAGTTTTTTCACATGGCTCTTGTGGAGATTACACATTTTGTTTGTGCAAAGTATAACCATTATGCAGTTTGAAAAATAATTTAATTCCTATAATAATAAAATGGGACCATATTTTGAATAAATGTCAATATATGATTGAATATGCTAATCATTATGCGTTTTTTCCTTTAAAACACAAACTTTATGCGTTTTCCATGTTTTTAATGCATGACCGTTATGAGCTTGGAGATGTGATTCGAGGAACGAATCAAGTAAAGCAGAGAATCCCACTATGATGGATGATCTTTCGCCACAGTTTCAGAGCCTGTCTAAGGTGCAAGAAAGTAAAAATAGTTTTAAAAGTCACAAACTCTTAGAAATTTTAGCCTTGGAAGCCAGCCAGCCAACCTGAGTGTGCAACTTTACGACCATACTTTTAACTAGCTCCACCCCTAGCTCGGTGCTTATGTTTTTCAAGATTATTGCTGGACATACCCAGAGCTAGAATTACAGGTATAACATATAAGTAGATAAAATCTTGTTAAATTTTATTTTATAGAAAAACAAATAAAAAGATAAATGGGTTTGGCGGCCAGTTTACTAAAAATATATATTTGAAAGCCAGCTGGACTGTATGGACAACTGCCAATCCATATCATGAATCGGCTCCTCCCCTTCTACAAGGGTTACCCGCGTTTAACGGAAGTTACCAAATTCTATCCGATTGAAAAGCCATTTTTGCTTAATTTGGTGACCACTGTAGTGGCTTGATATTTTTAAATCGTGTAGAAATAAATGGAGGGGTTGAAGCTATATTTTGTGATTAGGAGTAACTGAAGGAGGAAGAGGAGAATGAAACTAGAATTAAATAAAGGAAGAGGAAGAGGAGATAAGGTATTTTGGAAATAAACATTAAAAGAAACGAAGAAGATAGATAGCTGGTGGGACCCACATCTTTTTGGTCTTATCAGGAATGAAACGAAGGAAAAAGAAACAAGGATGGCGTTTAGCACGTGAGTCACTATTAAAAAAGAGAATTAATTAAGTTCTTCTTTTAACTCAATTGGAAAGTTTTAATAATCGAGAAAATGAAATTTAGTGTGATAGATAGCACGTGTGTGAAGTTATAAGGACCAAAATATATTCAAGGTACCAAGAAAAGTTTCTACTGGAAGTAAAAAATATAGCTCAGTAAAAATTGGTTTTTAAATTATTTTTCTTTCTCTTTTTAATATGTGAAAGTCGGACCTTGACCCCTATCCAAACCCAACCAGATAAGTTGGTCCCAGTACTAGACTCACCTCACTAAATCCAATTATACAATAATAATAATAGTAATATAAATTTTTTCTGAAATTGATGAAAAACCATTGAGTTATAAATTTAGACATTGTTCTTATTATTATTAGGGCTATCTTTGACTTTGAGTAGTATTATTTAGCTGCTATCACGTGATAGGTAAAGAAAAAAATAAGTAGGTTATAAATTGGAGAAGAAGATGCATAATTCGAGGCTTTATTTTTTAAGCCACGCTACAATCTATACGGTGCATCAACACGCCAGTTAGAAAACTAAGAAACTATGACTATACGATGGAAGTATGGAACCCAACCTTAGCCTCCAACTTAATAGCATAGGTAGAGAGTGTGTGCTGGTGAGTGTTATTAGCACATACACTTCAGTGTTGCACTCACTAGCACACACTCTCTATCTATGCTATTACAACTTGCTATATCTAGTATTTAGGCACCCGCCCGCCGGCACGAGCATGTTCTCAGAGGCCATGAGCTAGTTATGTTCCCCGGTGTGTGTAGCTTATTTCACTTGTTCTTAAATCCAACTCTCGACAGCTGATAAAATTGGTGTTGATGAGGTGCTTGGTCGTTGTGTTTCTAATTACGGTATAACTACTACCTACTAGTACTAGGTAATGACTGCTTTCATAATTGCTTCTTCTTTTTTGGGCCTTTAAATCTTCATACGTAAAATGACCGTTGGCCAGATTAAGCCCCTTACTGACCCCAAGTGGCCCAGTAGACTGAAGCTCTGTTGATCTCTTTAAGTACCACATGTCCACATTCCCAACAACAACAAAAAAAACATTGATAAGCAAGTTCCACATTCCAATTGGTTATTAAGGCAATGCAAAGCTACGAAGATACAATCATCTAAACACGTAAAAGTCTAGCCAAATAAAGTTTTCATGTTAATCGGCATTTCAATTGGTAGAAAAAGGCCTTTTATGATGCGATACTTTTGGTGAAAACATCCGGCAAAGTTTGATCGTAATTACTTTCACAAGTTTAGGTAAAACAAGAATCCTGTTTTTGGGCATACATGAGTTTTACTAGGCATACAAAATCATAAAACAATCTAGGGTGGTTTATAAGGGGTGTTTAATGGATAGATGAATTACTAAGATACCCTTAAATTGTTAGAATTATATAAATACCCTTTACTAATAATTAAACCTAAACAAATAAATTACAAAATTAAACCTGAATTAACCCAAAATCACTTTTAAAAATTTCATCTCTTTTTCTTCCCTTTTTTCTTTTCTTACTAGAAAGAAAAAAAACCGTCGATTTCAATTTTTATCGTCGACCATTAATTATCGATTCATAAAACTTTAATCATTGATTATACATAACTAGACAACTACAAAATAACTCATACGAAAATGTACAAAAGTAGAGGATCTAAGAAACAAATTAAAGAAGAGGAAGAAGAAGTTGAAAGAGTTCAACCACAAATTGAATTAGGAGAAGAATGAGATGGAAAAAATCTCAACGTGTTTATTCGAAGGTATTTCCCACTAACCATATCTTATTTCCTTGCCTTTGATTGACAAATAGGGGTTAAATGGAAAAGACTAGCGATTTAGGCAGTTACAGTTAGAAGTTTGGCTGATAATTGAAACGAATTATCAACCGAACTTCTCATGGTTCTTCTTCTTGAATGTGTCGAAGAATAGTTCGGTTGATAAAAAAATTTCAATTATCATCCAAACTTGTGTTTGCGCACTTCAAAAAATCACAACTATAAAGTTCTGATGATTCGATATTCAAACTATCAGTCGAACCTTGGACTATGTTTTTTCCAGAAATCTAACTATAAGGTTCGGCTGATTTGATATTCAAATTATCAGCCGAACCTTGGACTATTTTTTTCTAGAAATCTAACTATAAGGTTCGGTTGATTCGATATTCAAATTATTAGCCGAACCTTGAACTTGGTTTTTTCCAGAAGATCACACTATAAGGTTCGGCTAATTCGAAGTTCAAATTATCAGCCGAACCTTGAACTGGAGGAATACATAATGATGGTACATCATGTTCGACTGGTTATATGGCACCAAATATTAACCCGAACTTTTAACTTGCTCTTAGCGTAAAAATTACACTTTACAAGTTTGGCTGATATTCGGTGCATATCGCATTATCCGAACTATTCTTCCGAAGGTGGTTTGGCTAACATTATATCAGCCGAACTTGTAACTGGTGCGACGAACCGTTTCGAAAAAGTTACTATTTTTTGATGAATTCAACCTACAAAAACGACATTAAACCTCATATACAAGTATATATGAGTGTTATTAGGATAGGGTTCTTCATCCATGTATTCATCTTCGGGATTTGGCTCATAAAAATCATCATTTTGAGCTTGAAGTTGAGTTTCTGTTTGAGTCTGGGTTTATGAAAAATCATTCTTATAATTCAAATAATCAGCCATATCAGGATCTCCATCGTAGTTGATGTGTATTTTCTGAGCTTTACGTGATGAAGATTTCAGCTTCCTCATTTGAATCATGCATTTTCGTCAAAAACCCTAGGTTTTTCTTTACTTTTCTTTATTTTCTCTTCTACTTTTTGAACAAAAAAAATTTCCCTTACTAATTCAAACTTTTAAAACCAATAATTACATTAACTACTAATAATTAACTTTAACACTAATCACCATTTATTAACTACTAATCATTATTATACCACTAATAGCATAAGAGTAATTTGACCATTATCAAAAACAAGTGGATAATGAGCTTTAGTAATTATTTCCTAGTGACCCTATTGTATCACTACATAATATGCCTAATAAAAATGTTGTACGTCTAAAAACAAAATTATAAAACAACTGGACTTAGTTCTTATTGTTTCCTTTGACTTCGTTGGCAAGATAGTTTCTCTCACTAGACTATGTATATGTATTGTACTTGGAGTAACCTTTTTAGCAATCTTTTTTGTGGTTCACGGAAGATTTTTAGCACTCTTCAAACAGTGGAAGCATCTGTTTCGATAAATTCATTGATCAATTTGGGTATCCAACTATAGGGGAACGTTGTGGTCACGTAGATTTCAAACAATCTGTAGTTGTTAATGGTGTTCTTGCATTTGTTACTCTTTCTCTTATTTTATTTAAACTTCATGTCTACGTGTAGTTTTATTTTCAAAATCCACATAGCCGTAATAGGTTCACTAACTATGTTTATTTGATTGATCTAGGCCATATATTTATTAAATTGAAAGGGGCATTGGTAAAGGTATTAAATCGATGTATATCAATAACCTAAATACTCCAGTTTATTCCTTATTTTACATTGAGAGTTATACACGCTTTCTTTTTTATTGGTCGGTCGACGGAACCCCGATTTCTGATTGGTTGAAAAACAACTTATCCCCTTTATATTTCGTGATCGTTAAAAATTCTTATGAAATCAATTCGATCTCTTGCTCCACGTTGGAAGGTGGTTTTCACCCTCCTTTTATGTTGGTGGTTGGCGAAACCCTTGCTCTTGATTGGTTGAAAATTTATCAATATTCTTACACCACGTTTATATGGTTTTTAAATCCGGGTTGTCGGATTTGCATCAATTGGATTACTACAAATAGATTTTTAAAGCCGACAAATATGGAAAAAATAAAAAATAAAAGGAATATTTTATACACGACATGAATTTGTATTTTAGATAATTTTGGTGTTTTATACAGAAACAGTCTTATTAATTTCTATGTTTGAGATAAAGTTATACCAATTTTTAATCTAAAAATAGATTTTTATTTATTTTTGCCTTTCCCGTTCAATATATTTTAACTAGCAAATCTAGGAATTGCTGGAAGGATTGTTTATCTATATCTATATTTAGATTAAGATCAAATCTTTACGATGATATGAGAATAATGTAGCTATCCAAAATTACAAAAAAATTGTAACTTTTGGGTTGTTGTTTTTTAAACTAGGGATTTTTTTTCATGAAAATTTTGGCTTGGATGCTCTCTATATAAAAGACTCGAGCAAAGGTAAGGTCCCATTGTTTTAATGCTGTTTTTTTTTTCTACTAGGGTTTTGCTTCTTTTTTTTTCCATTTTTTATTAATAAGTATTGGATGTTGATGCCTAAAATTCCATGATTAATGGTGATGTTTTGTTTGCAGATGTTGCTGGTACCTCTTTTTACTATATCGGCGATGAATCAATATGTAGTGATGCCGGGTATGAATGAGGTGATGAATTAGATATTTTCTTCTTTGGTATTTGTGTTTTGTAGATTTTTATTTGCATTACCATGGGCATTTTCTATTTTGCATATTTTGTGATTGGCAGCTGCGGTGGTAGGATTTCATGTATGTTGATATCAATTATTATGGATCTTTGTGGTCGTAACTAGGGATGCACAAACCCGACCCAGACCCGTCAATTTTGACCCGACCCGTACCCAACCCGTCGATAAACGGGTCGGGTGCGGGTGATAATTTTTTTTACCCGCCTTCTATCGGGTCGGGTGTGGGTGACACCTTTTCTCACCCGACCCACCTTCCCAACCCGCCAAAAAAAATCCTTATTTCCTAGCCCTTGGATTAGATAGCTTTTTTTAATCTGAACCATCGACTGGTGATGAAAACAAAACTCTCATCTCCATTTCTCTGCGTATTCTCTCGACCTAACTCCTCTATATTTCTCTTCCTTCTTCTGGTTTTTTACTTGGTTTGGGGGAAGAGTGAAACAAATAAAAAGGGAGTGACCGAGAAAGGTCGAATAATATAGAGGTAATTTGGGTTCTTCTTCTTTACTCTTTGGGTGTTTGATTCTTATATCTAATTTTGCTGTTTTTGATTTTTATGTTTCAGTTTCTTTGCAGATTGTTTGATTCTCATTAAGAATAGAGAGATCTTTTCAGAAAAGAATAGTAGGGATTTATGTCGTCTAGTTCCTCTGATCTGTTGTTGATTTCTTCTCTCGTCACAATCTCCTTCTTTTGTTGTTGTATTTGCATGCGATTCTGCTCTCTTCAACAAAGAAGGAAAATAGCTTCGATGCGTTTGAGATTAATACAGTATGGGGGTTTAAAATTAATTTTGTGTGTACAAATTTTTTTGTGATTTTAGTTTCGATGAGTTTGATGAAATTTGGGTTTGCATTTTTGCAGGACTGGTTCTGGAGTTCAGTATTTTGGGGTTTATCACTTAAAAAAGATTTATACTCAAAAAACAATTTCGAATTTTCACCTGATACTTCTGTTTGGGGGTTTTTGTTAACTTGATTTGATTGTCTAATTGACAAGTTGTCAGCCGGACAATGTTCTTTTTCTCAAATGATCTTTGAATCTGTGTTTTAATGTTATTTGGATTTGTCTATCAGTTTCAGCCATAATCCTATTGATCATGTATTTGTTCATCTCAAGTTGATGTGGTCTGTTTGTGTTGCTTAAAGGAATTTGAAGATGATGTTGGTGGTGACTGGAAGAATTAGAGATGGTGGTTGTTCCAAATGATTAAACAAGAAGTTGGGTGTGTGGTTTGATTGATTCATTCTGGCTAGATGTATGCTAGGAACTTTGCAGGGAAGGAATTGATAAAAGACCTCAATTTGGCCTGGAACTTGCCAGAAAACAGAGGAAACTCTGCCTGATTTCACAGTGTGTTATAATTACGTTTGACGTCACTTCCCGTTTGACGTACAAGAATGTCCCGACATGGCACAGAGATCTCTGCAGGTTTGTTCTGTTTCTAAACTCTTGTTTTGTATAAAGTATTGATATTGTAAGATGTCAGATGTCAGATGCTAATGCAGTTAAATTTACATGGTTGCTATTGTAGGGTGTGTGAAAATATTCCAATTGTTCTTTGTGGAAACAAGGTTGATGTCAAGAACAGGCAAGTGAAAGAAAAGCAAGTTACTTTCCACAGGAAGAAGAATCTGCAATACTATGAGATTTTTGCAAAGAGTAACTACAACTTCGAGAAGCCTTTCTTGTATCTTGCCAGAAAGCTTGCAGGGTACTGTTATAAACTATAAACCTCATTTTGCTGCTCTCTTAAGTACTCCACTGACCTCTTGTTTATTATAATGTTGCTAATATACTGTGTGATAACAGAGATGCAAATCTACACTTTGTTGAGTCACCTGCGCTTGCTCCCCCAGAAGTTTCAATTGATATGGAGGCACAACAGAAGTAAGTTTTTTCTATTTCTAGCTTATTTGTTTTTCCCCTAGCTCGGCTGATCTTTTAGAACCCCTCCCACCTCCCCCATGGTTTATCCATTATTTTGCAGCTTTCCTTTGCCAAGTCTCACTGCTGAACTTGAAAATGTTCTTTTTGTTTCAGGCATGAACAAGAATTGGCTCAAGCTGCAAATGAGCCCCTTCCTGATGTCGATGATGAAGCATTTGATTAAGTTTTTACTTTTTACATCGTGTTCCCCTCCCCCCTTGTTGTGGACCCAGTGATTGCAGGGATTTGTTGAGAGTTTAGAGCGTTTCAGTTATTCCCAGATTATGATGTTTTTTTCTTTTTCAGCGATATGGGATTTGCACTGAATCTGGGCGGGTGACCCGCACCCAACCCGTCGAAATGGCGGATCAGACCCGACACAACCCGCCGAAATGGAGGGTCAGACCCGACGGGTTGGATGCGGGTGAATACTTCAGTCACCCGCCAACTGGCGGTTCGGGTGCGGATGGGGCCAAACCTGACCCACTCGACCCGATGTGCAGCCCTAGCCGTAATAATAAGTACATACAAAGTATAAAATCGTGAAAACTTATTTTTTGTTATTTTTTATTTTGCATATATTTATAATCAATAGTTGCGGCGGTCAAAGGTCATTGGTATTGATATCGGTTTTTTGGAAGCTTCGTGGTCGTAGTAACAAACTCACGCAAGGTATAATAAATGGCAAACCCTGTTTTTGGTATTCTTGTTCTTCTTATTGATTTTGTTTAGATCCCTTATTTTTTGTCTTTCGGAAATCAATAATTCCCCAACCCCATGGAGGCATGGATGCTATGTTATAGTACTTCTTAAAACCGATTAATGTACACCTATCTTGATTTGCATTCTGAATTGTTTTCTAGTCGATGGATTTTCATTTAAGTTCTTGAATCAAGAACCAATCATTTTTGGTGTAAGTATGTTTGTAATCCACTGATCCAGCTTCATTTGCTCCTTGTAGAGCCATTCTCATGTCGTTGTTTTTTTATGTGCAGTCTTTGGATGCTCGTTGTAGAGCCATTCTCATGTCGTCAAGAAGATAAAACTTTACTGAATCTCGTGGATTTTTTGTAGTAGTTATTGTTAAAGGAGTAACTAAAGTGTTTATGTATTTGTGTTTTAGAGTTTTTGATTTGTCTATTGGAATTTATGATTTGGGACTGACCTTGTTTAAGTTATTTAAGTAATTTTAGTAAAGTTGTTTATCAGATTTGTAGAACTGACACTAAATTCGGTTAACCATAACTGGCTAATTCCAAACCGAACCGAACCGAACTTATTAATGGTTATGCATGGTTGCAAAACAAGATAACCGAGAGTATCTGGTTTCGATCCTGGTTGGCTCAATAACCAAACCGAACCATGTGCATCCCTAGATGCATAACATGTTATGCCGCAAACTGAAAGGGTGCATAACAGGTTATGCAGCAAACTGAAAGGGAGCATAACAGGTTATGCATCCATCTTTAAAAGGTTGATGTTATACCAAGAACTGTAAACTACTTTATAACAAAATGTTAGAGTCTAATGTCATAGCTGCCAATGTTTATACATGGTAGGCTACCAGATGGACAAGAAATAAGATTAAAGCGGCTCTCTAGTAACTTTGGACAAGGTGTACAAAAGTAAAAAAATGAGGTCTTATTAGTGGCTAAGCTGCAACACATGAATCTCGTTAGCCTCATTGTTTTTTACATCAAAGATGAAGAGAAGCTACTCATTTACCAGCTTATGCCAAACAAAAGCCATGATAACTTCATTTTTGGTTTTGAAACTCTCCCCACATCTCATTTACATGATTCATATATTTTCCATAAACTTATAAGTGATAAACTAGTGTTCTAAATGGTCTTAAAAATACACTTACATGGTAACATGGCTTATTTTTATTTGTAATTATACTCTTGATATTGTAGTTGTAAGACTTATCATTCTTTGTAAGTGAAAGATTTTTGTATGTTTGTTTTTTTTACAGTGGATAATCTGGTATGCAGCTATAAAAATATCTGCATAATATGCAACTACAAAAATGGATGCATAACGTGTCAAAAAATGGAAGCATAACATGTTATGCAGCTACAAAAATATCTGCATAATTTGTTATGCAGTCGAGAAAATAATTGCATAATGTATTAAGCAATTTTTTGTTAGCAGTCAAATAAAAAAATAGCTGCATAATCTATTATGCAACCTGTTATGCATACGGGAAAATGAATGCATAACTTGTTATGCATACGGGAAAATTGTTGCATAACGCATTATGCATCAACTTTATTTTTTAACACTGAAATCAAAAAAAAAATGGTTGCATAACCTGTCATGCAATCGAGAAAAATGATTACATAACTCGTTATACATCCTTTTTTTGTTGGAATGTTATTTTTGACGCATATACATCGTTTTATTGGTTGCATAACCAAATTAGTGGATGCATAAACCAAAATATGACTGCGTAAGCTGTCATGCATTCTTTGTGGTGGCTCCATAATTCGTTATGTATCCTTCTTTTTTGTTAGAATGATATTTTTAGGCGTATACATCGTTTTAGTGGTTGCAAAGGAAAACTAGGGGATGCATAAACCAAAATATGGCTGCGTAATGTGTTATGCATCTTTTTTGGTGACTTCATAATGGTTATGTATCCAGTTTTCAAAATTTGTGTCTAAAAGAACAAACATCTCTGATGTAAAAAATTTAAGTTTGATATTGTTGTTTGTACTCGTTATGTAGATCTCTTTAAAAGCTTTACAACGAGATAAAATTTGTAAAATTCCAAGACACGGATTTTTAGATATGATATATTTTAGTTTGGTTATCAATTATACCCCTCAAAAATATGATGCATAACGAGTTATTCAGATATTTTTTATAATTTCAAATAATTATGGGTGTCACAGAAACTGAAAATATTTTGGACCTAACAATAATAATAATTTTTTTTTGGGTCTGAGCCAAAAATCCTCTTTTCTACACGTACGTACGTTCAGGAATAATAAGTACGTTCAGGATGCGGGTGAATACTTCAGTCACCCGCCAACTGGCGGTTCGGGTGCGGATGGGGCCAAACCTGACCCACTCGACCCGATGTGCATCCCTAGCCGTAATAATAAGTACATACAAAGTATAAAATCGTGAAAACTTATTTTTTGTTATTTTTTATTTTGTACATATTTATAATCAATAGTTGCGGCGGTCAAAGGTCATTGGTATTGATATCGGTTTTTTGGAAGCTTCGTGGTCGTAGTAACAAACTCACGCAAGGTATAATAACTGGCAAACCCTGTTTTTGGTATTCTTGTTCTTCTTATTGATTTTGTTTAGATCCCTTATTTTTTGTCTTTCGGAAATCAATAATTCCCCAACCCCATGGAGGCATGGATGCTATGTTATAGTACTTCTTAAAACCGATTAATGTACACCTATCTTGATTTGCATTCTGAATTGTTTTCTAGTCGATGGATTTTCATTTAAGTTCTTGAATCAAGAACCAATCATTTTTGGTGTAAGTATGTTTGTAATCCACTGATCCAGCTTCATTTGCTCCTTATGAGCGTCAAGCTTTGACTAAAGCTTATTCGTTCCCCAAGGATAAAAATCCAGCTCGATTACCTATAAGAATTAAGTGTTTTATGTTGCTCTTACTTCTTTTTACTATTTGAATTTTATTAGTCAGAGAATCTATATTGTGTGACTTATAAATTATCTGGATTTAACTATAATAGGGTTTCCATACTTTTGTTAGATCTGTTGGGGAAAGGCAGACTCCTGATTGGTATAAACAACAGGGCATTAAGGTTCAATTATAAAATATATGTTTGTATATTCATTTTAGACCGTTGAGAACAAGAACTAAATATAGTAAGCAAAAGAACTTCAGTTTGATTATAAATTCAAGTTGGTATCATAATGATTTTTCTACACAATAAGATATCTTATAGGTTCACATGTCTGCACAAAGTTGTTATTAAATGTACTAATTTTCATTAGTTTTGGTAAAGAAAGTATTTTACAGTTGATCAGTAGAGCCTGTCGGACTCTGACTAATGGACAAAAGTGTGATTTGGTTGTTTATGAACATTATAGGTTTACTGTAGCATGGATTCTTCTTTTTTTTTTCTGGGTTAATTAATGTTTAGTACTCAGGTTTTGTCCAATTTTTAGTCTTTGGTCTAACATTTGTCCAATGTTAAGGCTACCTACCTGAAACCGACGTTGACCTACACTGACTAGTTAAGTTTAATTTTAATTTAATAAAAATTCAGGATTTTATGTTATTTTTTAAACCGTTGATCTAATGACACGTGGACGGCCATGATTCGTTATTATAACATTAATCCTAATAACATCTCTTCTTCCTCTTTAACATCAGACCACAACTCATCTTCCTTCTCTTCTGTGTTCTCATCTCTATACTCAAAATTAAATTTATTCAGTACCAACATCTGCAAACAACATCATTTCTTGGCATCAGTTACACCAATTGATCCAAAATAATAAACCCTAATTCTTCTGCAACTTAATAGCGTAGCCACCATTCAATCAAGACCAAGATTAGGTAGAAACCCTTCATCCAATTACAATTTCCTTAAAGCCACAGAACCCTTAGCACCATCTTCACCTATTCACTTAGAGCAGTAACCAACAGACCCATACTCATTTTTGCCTTAACTTTCATTTGTTCTTCATACTAACCCATGTATTTGATTTCTTTTCAATTTCTGAAAAGGGGATGTGCTGTGGCCGGAAAATAAAGAAGAAAAAAAGGAAATTAAGTTTGTCAATTTGGGGATTTTAGGTTTGTTATATGTTCATGATTGTATCCAAAATTCATCAGTAGATTCATTTGTAATTCAATTTAAATTTATTTAAGTTAGGGTTTTGATTTGGGTCAGTTCAGTTGCAAGAAATGAAGAATCTAAAGATTTGATTTTTTGTATTTGGAATTGAGTTCATAAAGTGGATTTCTGATTTGTTCTTGTAATAAATGTATAGGGAAAAGATTGGATTAAGATGAATTTGAGTTATTTTGAAAGGAGCTTGAGAATTTGTTGATGATGGATCGAAAGGGAACATTGGAATTGTTCGGAGTGATTTGAGGGAAAGAAGAAGAGAAGTTAGAGACTTAACCTAGTCATAGGAAGAGGTGGTGGTTGAAGGATGAAAGAAATAAGAAGAATATAATGGTTATGATTGAGCTCGATTTAGCAGTGAAGGGGTTTTGGGGGTTTTGTTTGGAGCCGTTGGTTTAAGGCCCCTGTTTGGATCTTACTAACAAGGGTCCACACTTGGGGTGAAATCTTAATGTCATAAAAAAATAATACAAAGTTAATTAATATTTCACTTTAACTTCGTCAACGCGGGTCAACGTCCAGTCCAGGTACCCAGCAATAACATTGGACAAATGTTAGGCCAAAAACAAAACTTAGACAAAACTTGAGTACCAAAGTCCAAGTATCCCTTTTGTTTTTACTAGAGAAAGGTCTCACATTGTGGCTAGGCTAGGCTGTGTTGCGGTTAATTTCGCTTGATTTTGTGTTGATGTGATTTTATATAGTGGTAAAAAGAGGTTCGATTCTCGAACTTGTGAAGGTAATGATTTTAGAAAATATTGGACTAAATCTAAACTAATAAAAATCAGGAAAATAAACTAGAGATGATTTTTAGAAAATATGGGGAAAACCAGGAATCAGGAATCAGTTATTTCTAACAATTTATGTGATTAATCGGGTAATTCTTTTAAATAAATTAAGCTCAAATATTGCCAAAATAGGTTTTATGCAAACAAGTAAAGGTAAATCATAAGCATGGGACATCAGAGGTTGTTAACCCAGCATGACCCATCAAACAAAAACACCACTACTGAATGAAAACCGTTTTTTCTATTTCAAAACTATGCAATTTTAATAAGTAAAGAATTATAATTAATTAATTAAAAATAGACTTACCACATAAAATTGAGAGAAAAACCTCCTCCATCATCCCAGTAAATATACTTAGCTCATGGTGAAGAAAACTTGTTCAAAAGATCTTTTCATTGCTCAAAAAGTTGATTACAATGTGAAATAATAGTGCAACAGCTGAACAGATACGTTTATAAATGTCACAGAACAGGGTTCAGCCGTTACAGAAGTGTTTCTAAGCAATAAATGGTTGAAAGAATAGGCAACAGGAGCAGTTTGAATCAGCAACAGATATAAATGTTGCTGAGTCGTCTTCTCCGATGGTGCTGATGAAGAACACGCCTGCCGGACCAGCAGCAGGTGACCGGCGGCGACCGGAAGTTGCCGGAATTGCTCTGATTTCTTCTCTAGGTTTTTGTTTTTATTTTTCTTGGCTTCTCTTCATATATATAGGCTCTACAAACCCTAGGGAGAGTTCTAAACCTAATAGAACTCTTTAAAATCTATCCAAATCTTCACAAATCCGATTCCAAGCCGGATTCCATTTTTCCGTCCAAATTCATGATTGTGCAATATTCTCCGGCGTAAATCACTCTAACTTGATGTGTTTGAGTTGGTCTTGGACTCTTGTAGCTTTTGGAACAAATTAGAATCGAAAACAACTTGAAAATCTCGTAAAAATTGTACACAGTTGAACACAGTTCTTCCCGATGAGTTGGATCGGTGACTCGCCGATCCAGCCGAGTTGACCCGCTGAGTTGGCCCGATCCAACTCAGCCCGATCCAAGGGTGTCCCTTATCCATTCTTGGGGTGCCAATAACACTTGTCCTTGGGTGCCTTTATCACTTTTTGAGCCAATTTTTCCACAAATCTTTATTCTTCAAATGTACCTACAAAAGCATAAAAACACGTAATATTTGCAAAATCGAATACTAACTTAATAGAAACTAAGGTGCAATCTAGACACTAAAATGTGTCTATCAAATACCCCAAACTTACTATTTTGCTAGTCCTCGAGCAAACTACTCTAAAAATAAAGTAAAAATCCTAACTCACTTTCGCAGGAATCGCGACTACATTTAGCATATGCAGTAAGCCGTTAAACCCCTAGGTGTCCCTAGTGGACAAGTTTTGTCTCGTGAGGGTTTACAAGAGGTATACCCACAAAACCTGGATCTAGATCTTAGCAACACGTGAACGATTAAGGATAGACACTAAACAAGCTAGTTAGTTGGCTACTTAGATATTCGGCTATAGGGACCATTACCCTTAATGGGTCCAATCACTGTACACGAGTGTTAACTCAAGCGTACTAAAATTCATATCTAAGACAACAGAGTTCTACTCAGACAGCTATCTAACCACCCATCACATGAAAAGACTTAGAAGATGAACGTAGACTGTAGAAAGTCGCAAATGTTGACCAAGGCGAACGATGTGTCCCATATCTGTCTGAAGGTCAGTACCGAGATGAAACCTAGTGTGTCGAGATACTCCCCATTTATTTTCAACGGTTACTACTTACTAAAATATTTACAAGTTCTCATGGATCCTGCGTTCCACGCTTGCTTAGGCGACGGAGACAGGGAGAACTTTAAAATACCAAATACTATTTTTTTTTCTTCAATTTTTTCTAATTTTTTTTTCGATTTTTTTTTTTTTTTTTGACTCCTAATACATGTGTGTTCCCATGGATCCTGCGTTCCACGCTTGCTTAGGCGACGGAGACAGGAGGACCACACACGTAACTCTAAGACAATAACATATTATTCATACTGGGGCATGATCTCAACACACTAAATGTCATTCCACGCTAATTAACACGTCGATGCTAGGACCCACCAATACTCTCAGAGAAACACGAAATTGCAAATAATAAAACAGAACGTGATATGGTGGTGACAACTATCATGTTATTTCTAACACTTGAACTCTGTCTCCTTTATGAATAGACCATCTAGCTGGGCACACCAATCCTTATAGCAAAATGGCTAAGTTTCCATCTACCTAGAGTGGTTAGTGTCACCCTGAATTGTTCACATGCTTCTAAATTCCAAATCTTATTAAACCTAAAAAGTCTCCCAATACCCCCAAACTTAAATTAAACAGTGTCCTCAATGTTTCTAAGTAAAAAACAATACCAAAAGAGTAAAAGTAAGGGAGTCAGAAAGATAGTACCTGAATGCCTGAGCATGGGTTACCTCCCAAGAAGTGCTAAGTTTAAAGTCTTCAGCCAGACTAGAAAAGAATTAGTCACCCCCTTAAATCATATAACAATAATCGGAACAACTGTGGGTCATCTGAATCAAATAGTGTGCCCCACGGTAGAAGTAAACTGCAGCAAGCTAAGAGGATAAACGATCTGAGTACACCTTGATCCTTATCTAGGTAAACCACATCGACCAGAGGATGGATTTCTGGCAACTGAGGATCGGTAAATCTAACTGGAGGATGATCTCGTAAAATTGCAGCGGTGCCTATGTCAGGTCCCAAGCTAGGGACCTTTCTAAGAGTTAATGGTACAACACATGGAGTATGATAGTCACCCCCAAACTTAAAGTTTTCAGTGTCTCTAGATAGACTAATAATAATTTCACTCGTTTCCAGATCGTTAGATTCTCGAAAATAGTCAACTGCTTCTTCTAAATTACAATCCGGTGGTGCAAAGCCTAACAAAGTACGCACCTCATCAATAACCCTATCATTATTGCCATTAAATTTGTAGTTGGTTAGGCATTTTTCTAATGAATCTTCTAATGGGTTGGGCCTAAGCTCCATCTCACTAGACGGTTTGGATTCCTCTTCTGATGGGCCTAACTTACTACTTATCAGGGTATCTGGTGGGTCATGCTTAACGTCCAACTCATGAAAATCTAATCCAAAGTGGGCTCGACATTTCTCTAATGGGTCTTCTATCAAAGTGTTTGGTAATGTCTCCTGAACTAGGGTCTCTATCATGTTGACAGTTTCTAAGCTGGGGTCCTTCCTAGTAGGTGCTAACAACCTTGGATAAGGGGCTCTAGGCATAAAATCGGTGGCCCGATGGGTTTCCTCAGGCTCATCAGAGACTTTATCTGTCTCTTCGGCTATTGGGTCAGGGTGAACTACAGTATGTCCACTATCAGGCCCAGTTACCCCGTTGTCCACCAATTTACCATTCCTGAGGGTCGTGACTGCATTCACGTGACTGGATGATTTCTCACCTGTCGTCATTTCATTGACGCCTCTTAGATTGGATTGGGGCTCTAAACTACTAGCTTGATTCATTTCGACCAGTTCTATTCTTCTAGATAATGATTCTAATGGGTTGGGATTTCTATTGCTCTCCCACTGCTGGGTTTTCTCGGCGATGTCTCTCAGAAATTGCATCGCCTCAGCAGGAGTCTCCAAACCAATAAGAGTATGCAACAGTATGTTTGTTTCGCTCTAACCTAAACTTTTTTATATTTTTCTACAGATGATGCAGACCAAGACCATTTTGTTCCCAAAAAAAGTAATTTGGAGCTTTTCCAGGTTGGTTGGTTTAACTGGTTCTGGCACGTGTGTTGTCATGGGCACTGATTCAAGCTTTACTTGATCAAAAAAGGATTTTTGCCTTTAAATGTTAATTGGATCTGCTGATCTATTCATATTGTTTAGGTGTTGAAGTTGGGCAACAGTTCTTGGCGCGGTGTGAGATGGTTGCACTTGGTTTGCATGGTCACTGGATTAATAGAATTGACTATATGTCAACGTCCTATGTAGATAATGTGATGCATGTTAAAAGTTTCCATCTTTTTTATTTTTATTTGTGTTGAATGTTGTGGTTAATGGTGATTACATCATTCTAGCATGGTAGGTATGAAGAATTGTCATCCTAATTTCATGGTAACATGCGTTGTTCTTGACATACTTTATAACTAAGGAAAATGTCTATAAAGATTAATAAGTCATTGACACATTTGTGGAGACATAATTATGGACAATTCATAATTACAACTAATAGGATGTTTTAAAGGTTGATCTCTTTATTTTTGCAAGTGCATTTTATGTATATATTTGTGAATACTTTCAATAACATTGTTTATTTTTTTTCTATTTTCTAGATGCTATATGAGAATCTAGTAACAGGCCTTGATAACGAAAAACAGACTCTGACTACATCTTCAGGAACAAACAAAGGTTGAGTTTGTGCATCCTAAAGGTTAAATAGGGATTTATATCAGAAACATCGAAACCATAAGATCTACACAAGAGGTCGAGAATGACAAGGAATACACAAGGGTTAAGAACAAAAGAGGTACGAAATTTCCTTTGTTACAGCAGTACAAGTATCTATATTTGACAAACCGTACAGGAGACTCTCTAATTTATAATGAGAGTAGTATTTTACATTAGGTAGGAGATCTTAAAACAAATCTTAAAGATAATGGGAAATCCTAAACATAAAAGAAAATCTACTCAAATCCTAAAAGAATATATTCCTGACAAATCCTAAAGACTAATAGTTGACAGGTGTATTAGGACTCTGACTACAGCCAGAACCGGTCTTCTGACTGTATGGTACAACACTTCCCCTCAAGTTGAAGGGTAGCTGGCGAACATTCAACTTGCTTCTCATGCTTCGCTTGGTAAAGGTGGATACTTGTCCACTTTTTTAGTTTTTATGGAGCTTGATCGTCGTAGATTCAGAGTCTTCTCCTTGATGAGTTGTCACGAAACTTAACCATTTAACAGGTTCAGAGGTTCCGCCTTAAACCGAAAATCTTCATTCTTTAATCTTAAAATTTCCTTCAACCGTTGTATAAGAAAATTGGTGTTTCTCTTCAAATCCATAGTGTGAATAGTCAAAATACCTCTTTAAATGGTAGTATTGATCTGTGTTGGTTAACAAACATAATTGGTATTGATCTGTGCTGGTTAACAGATATAATTGGTATTGACCTGTGTTGAGTAACAAACATAATTGGTATTGATTTGTGTTTGATGAGAAGTTGATGGTAGTTCACGATAGAGCTGTTGGTTGTAGTTTGAATGGTGATCGATGAAGTTCATTGGCTGAGATAGCTTGAGTTCGAGTGATTTAATGGGTATTACTGGTTGTTGGAGCTCAAGTCGATGATTGGCAGTCGATGGTAACGGGAGGAGGTATTGAGGAGCTCGTAGTTGGGTTTTCTGCCATTGTTGATGTTCAGGGGAGTTGATTGAGATGTGTTGATCTTCGATGGTCTGTTGAAGAGAAGAAATCGAACTGAGTTTGTTGACGGAGATGGATGTAATGAGCTTGATTGATTGATGGGTTTGTAGTTGATGAAATATGGTGTGTTGCTTGGTCTTTGAAGCACCCAGTGATCATGGAAGAGTGGTTGATGCCACTGATGGGTTTGTGATGAAGCCAGAGCAGAGCGTTCGATGGCTCAGTTTAATGATTGGCAGTGATTGGAGTTGATGGTGAATCGATGGAGGCAGTGATGATGGTCGACTGAGATAGGGATTGAGTCAGGCTTTTTTTGATAAGAAGAGAATGGACGGATTAATAGGGACCGACCAAAAGAGAGAATATATCCTCTTTGAGATATCAAATACGAAGTATGGAATGAGTTTAATAAAAACTCAAAAAGAAATATTTGTCTCAATGGCCTGAGAAGAACTGGTTGGACGTGATTCTATGATGGAGATGATGGAGGCTGGAAAAAAAATGGTGGTAGTTCAGCGAGAAAAAAGCTCGCTGAACTTAGGGTTGTGAGCAGCCGAAAAGGGAGTGTATGGTGGCTATTGCAGCGGCGGAAGAGTGAGAGGATCAAACCCTCTGATACCAAGTTGAAACAAAAATTCTGATGCTTTTATTTTTCTTAATTAACAAACCGTACAGGAGACTCTCTAATTTATAATGAGAATAGTCTTTTACATTAGGTAGGAGATCTTAAAACAAATCTTAAAGATAAAGGGAGATCCTAAACATAAAAGAAAATTTACTCAAATCCTAAAAGAATATATTCTTGACAAATCCTAAAGATTAATAGTTGGCAGGTGTATCAGGACTCTGACTACAGCCAGAACCGGTCTTCTGGCTTTATGGTTCAACATCTATACTTTGGAGTCCATTACATGCTGGTTTTGGAATACAAATTTATTGTGCATAAATCAGGAATCGTGAATAAATTTATTCTTCATGGGTTCTGATTTTATTTTATTTTGTAGCTGCAATACAATATTTGAAGAAGAGGAGATTTTGCCAATAACTAGTTAGTTGAACAACTTGGAAATTTCCAATTGCGAATTCATGATTAGGTACCCGTGGTTTACTATTAGTAAATTTCAAATGCTGGCCATAATAAACCCATTTCTTAAAAAGATTCTAATCTTGCTTTACCTTTTTCTGAAATTTTAATGATTATGTTGGAAGGAGCAAAAGCTACAACGGAGACGGTTGATGCGTTAAGAAGTGGAGATGCTGCAACGAAGGCTATGCAAAAAACAACGTAAGTAGATGCTTCCCATCTCACTCATTGCACAAAAGTAGATGGCACCTTCTCATTCGGATATATATATATATATATATATATATATATCAATATCAATACACCTTATCATTTACACTCAAAAGGTCTTTTACTCAAATCTTAAGTGTATTACAGAAACAACGATGATGTAGATAAGACGATGGATGAGATTAATGAGCAGACTGAGAATATAAAGCAGATTTAGGAGGCGTTGTCAAGCCCCATTGGAGCAGCTGCTGACTTTGATGAGGTTACCTTTTAACTTTTATTTGTATTTGTTCAGACTAAAATCAATCTTATTTCTTTAGGGTATGCTTTAATCTCTATTTTTTGATCTTCAACCTTTCTTTTTTATTTATTTACAAATGAGTTTATTTTGTGTTTGTGATTCCTGATGTCGCCTCTGGTAAGGGTTTCTCAATAATGTTGTTATTTTTTTTTAGTTTCATGTATTTCTGATTTTTTAGGTTTATTAATTTCTTTCATGTATCAGTCTCTTCCCTTCAGAAGGTTCTTCTTCTTCATCGCTTCCTAAACGACCAAAGGTATTTCCTTATTCACATCCATATTATGGGTTTTGTTTTTTCGAATCTGGGGTTTTGGATTTTTTATTTGAATTATTTTGAAAGTTTGAGGTTTTTAATGATAAACACTAGGTATAAGAAGTATCCGAGGAGGCTTCATCAACTAATGAGTTGATCATGTTGTTGTTAAAATCCTTGGGGTGATAAACATACTTGAACAGGTATACAGTTCACCTCACTAATATGGGTCACGATCTCATTCAGAACCTTATAGGTATAACCATACGAGGGTTTCTATATGTTTTGAATATGTGATTGGCAGGAAGTTATAGATCCTCTTTATCATTAGTTAATTTTGACAATTACATATGGATGTTGTTATGAATAACCAGATGGTTTTTTGAACAATGTGAGACACCATATAGTAATTGAGAATGTTTCTCCTATCCACAATCAATTCAAAATTAATCAATTTTATACTTGAAATTAGCATCTACCACTGCCAATGCTCTTAACCAATAATCAAGCAAGTCTGTTTGAACTGTGAGTGAACAGAACATACCAAGCTCTTTATTTTTTTGAAACATTTGATTCTATATAATTATAATAATAATGAATTAGTATTGCTCCACAATTGGTCCATTTTGTACCAAGTTATTTGAATTCTCTATATTGTTTTTTAGATAGATCGTGAGTATCGTAACTCAACTTATTTTGTTCTATTTTTTAATGATATTTTTTTGTTGTTATTGTAGACTATTTGTGTTGTCTCATACAGTCGGGTTAATATCACAACAGGTTCTCACAAACCACGCAAATATGCTTGAAGGTGACATCTTTAGTTTTTCTAAATGTAACTTTCATATATGTTGTGGTTGTGGGTTAATGTACTTTCATGTTTTTAAATCTTTTTACATATTTTAACCTGAATGTTTCACTATTTTGGTGATATTCCCCTCGTATATTTGTGAAAAGGTCCCGATCATCGGTGATTTGATAGCTATGCAAATGGAAGCTTTAGACAAATATGAAAAGAGTGAATGTTGTTTGACTTTGTGGATATGTCCATTATTGTTGCAGCCCAATGATAAAAAATTATACAACATAGATTGACATTAAAGTTAAAATAACTCTTTTTAGTTTGGTGTGCTATATTATATTTTTAGTTTATCCAATTAAAAAAAAAATTATTAGTTCTTTTTAAAATATTTTAATATTATTTTAGTTCTTCGTTCAGGTAGACCTGTAAAAGAGCAGAGGTTCTATTGTTTTGATTGTTTCATTTCAGCTTATTTAATGAAAGACGGTGCAAAAAAAACTCGGGAAATTGACTTTTTCATTGGTTATTATTACTTTTTGTTTCATCTTTTATCCTTGGTGTGTTTCTTTCTTATGTAGGTACATATTTTGACCAAAAATCTATTATATGCTAATGAATTACAATTACTAACTCAACCGAAATATGATATAACACCATTCTACATTTATTTATTCTTTTTCTCAGGTATCCCCTTAAACAAATTAATATGGTTATAGACAGTGGTAAGAAAGTATCGTTCACTCGGACTTGTGAAGAAAGATTTTAGACCTAAATTTCTAATGCTAAAATAGAAAACTCAAACAAAAGGTTGTAGCAAATTTATTGAAAAGACTGAGACAAAGGATTCTATCATTAAAAAATTTAAGTGAATCTATGTTGATAATAATACAAATATTTTACATTTAAATTGATTTTAATTATTGCTTAGACAAGTAGATTTTCAAAATAATAGTTGTAAATCGAAAGCATAGAACATCAATAGCCCTAAACTAAGCATGATCCATAAAAAAAAAACACAACTATTTAATTAAAATTATATATTCAAATTTCATTCAATGCAAATAATTATATAAAAAATTGTTAAATTAATTAAATTAAAATTACCATTTTATTATTAAAATAATAACTTCCTCTATTTTTCCAGAGATTTGGGATTTAACTACCCATTATAAAACAAAGAAGAAAAGAAAGAAAGAATAAACCTAAAACTAGGGTTGTACATGGTAATGGGTTTCCACGGAAACCCGCCAAAACCGAACCGAATTGGCCAAAACCGAACCGAACCGTTTACTAATGGAACGGTTATGGAAAAAATGTATGGAAACCGGTAGTCACGGTTTCGGTTTTGGTTTAGCCAAAAACCGAACCGTTATACCATGGAAAACCGACTATTTAAGACCCTTGATCTAATTTTTGATAGATCTAATCTGAACCCTTCATTACCCTTGATATATAACCCCACCCTAACTTTCTAACCCTAGTTCTCTTCTAGATTTTGAGCAGCAGCCTTCTCTTCGGTCTTCTCTTCTTCTTCTCCGCCTCCAGTCTCTTCAGTCTTCTCTTCTTCTTCTCCCCCTCGAGTCTTTCTTGTTCACAGCAGTAGCACCACCCTCTCGTCCACTATCACCACCACCACCACCTTTTGTAGCACAACCTTCTCTTCCACCATCAAAGCCACCACCTTCTCGTTCTTCTTCTTCATCCTCTGCTTCCTCTAAGAGTAATAGCGCCATCGGGTTATTATTGTATCAGAGAGATTTGGGGGAAAAACAAACGAAAACAAGTTCCAAGTCT
The DNA here is from genome assembly GCA_023531435.1 of Papaver californicum. Taxonomy (NCBI): domain Eukaryota; kingdom Viridiplantae; phylum Streptophyta; class Magnoliopsida; order Ranunculales; family Papaveraceae; genus Papaver; species Papaver californicum. The sequence continues at coordinate 796,137 of JAJJMC010024127.1, read as the reverse complement.
TGGAGAGCGAAAGAGTGATCATCGAAAATGGCAGGGAGATTAGCATCACAAATACTAGGAGGAGGAGAAAGAAATGGTTTAGTCGGTAGTTCCATTGCTTCATCTCTTCGTACTCGTGCTGGTATGGGTCTTCCAGTCGGCAAACACATCGTTCCTGACAAACCCGTAAGCATTTCATTTTTCTTTTTCTTATACAATTTTTCTAAATTCAAAAACCCTAAAATCAAATCCTAAGTTTTTCTCTATATGTTTCATCTTCCAGAGAACGATGAACTTGTTTGGGATAATAGAACTTCTTATCCTGAACCTTGTATAGATCGAGTCGCTGATACCGTCGGAAAGGTATTGTCAAATTTAATTAGGGATTTTATTTTTGTTCGGTTACAGATTGTGAAATGTTGAATGTTTTTATTTTTGTATGTATGTATGTACCAAAGTATGAGGCATTGGCGTGGTTGTGTGGAGGATTAGGGTTTTTTGCATCTCTTGGATTGGCAGCTGTCTTGAATGATAAGGCTTCAACTATCATTTATAAGTTTACTTTTATTTAGATTAATGAATAGATTACTGATTTTTTGTTGATTGTTGGTATTGTCTGATTTAGAGCTATTTGTGATTATGTGGAACGCCCATCTGCTTTGAAATCATAGATTGTTATACTTGACATCAGGTTTACAGTGGAGCTCTATTGTGATATACGAATCCATTGAGAATTTAACCCTTGTACTGTCACTATATCATATAGGGTTTTCGAGAAGATTCAATAGTACACTGCAACTTAGCTGATATTAGTGATTAGTGTTAATCTCAACAAAACTTCACCGGTTTGATCATAGATACTTCAATAGAATGAGAAATTTAACTAGTGATCTATAATAGTGTAGTACGTGTAACTATTGTGGATAAAAATAAAAACTGCGGAGCAGTTTCACTAAGAGTTAGTTTAACTCTGATGTAGTATTTTATGTGGGTTTCTTTTTTTTTCAATTTCTTATATTTGTGTTTTGAATTGCAGGTTGAAGACTGCTTCTTGTGGTGGTGAAGTTTTACGCACTGTGATATTCGACTCCTCTCTTTTGTAGTACTTGGTCTGAGTTTTCTCATTTAGAAACCTTCTTTTTTTTGGTAGTTGATAAACAAATTGGAATTTGCTGTATACTTGTGAACAAATTTTGTGCTGGTGTTTTCAGTTAATCTTTAAAATATTATCATCCTTTGCAGTCAATTGTTACAATGAAGAATGAATTTCTTAAAAGTCCGACATGATTCACAGTTTAAAAGTCACATTGAAGAATGATTTCTTTTCTTTTTTTTGATTTTTTTTTTAATTTTTTTTTTTAATTTTAGTTTTCTAAACGGTTAACCGAAACCCGTTGGAAAAAATCGAAACCGAAAGAAAACCGAGTAAAATCGAAACCGACGGTACACTGAATGATTATGGAAAAATAATTGGAAAACCGACTTTGCCGGTTTCGGTTTTGGTTTGGCACAAAACCAAACCGAAACCGACCATGAACAACCCTACCTAAAACTAATCCGCTGTTTTTGTGTTATTGGCCACCGGCCTCTCCCCTATAGTCCACTGAGCAGAGGTTTTTATAGGTTTAATATTTCGAAAACCTAGCCTCCGTTGATTGAACCAAATCTCCCGTGGAAGAATCAGATAGGTGACGGTATTATGGCGTAGCGTGAAGTAGCATACAACTTCATTACTCGGACATGATTGGCTTAAAGCTAAAAGGGTCCCACGTGGCAGTCCTTAGTGAATAAGTACATCGAATTTGATGTCCCAAGAATACTACAAAACTTGTTCCATATAATTTTTATCTAAAAAGCGTCACGTTGAATACATACACCACGCATAATTCCCTCCCACTAATGTGTTTTGCATTTGTACGTCATGTGGGGTCGCACCTCACTATATTCACGTGCTCATAATTGCAAGAGCATACCGGATCCTTTTATACATCACCTATTTGCCGTTTTCTGCTTCAACCAATTTATAAGGCACTCAAACTTCATTCCTCAACCAGCCGTTTATATCTTGTCACGTCAACCATTAACATCTCTTCTCTTTAATTAATGGATTAAAAACGCACTCTTGGTTAGACCTGTACTTTCTGATCCAAATCCCCACAAAAGAAGTTCGCTCACTTTTATAGTTGAATAAAAAAGAGGGTGCCCCAATCTAAGAGTTGAGTGTCTTTACCACTTTTTCGAATCAATTTTTTTAAAAATATTTATTTTTTAAAAATATCCACACATAAATAAAATAATTAATACAAAAATAAGCACTAATAATATATAGGATTGAGACAAATCAGTCATAAAAATATGTTTATCACAAATCTTGATACACAATCAGTTATATGCTACTTACATCTTCTTCCGCTGGAATCATTTTTTATGCTTTGTACATACTGGTAAGCTGAAAATAAAAGTCTATTATTATATGACTGCTTAATTTTAATTGAAAGATAGAGATCAAAGAAGCCCATACATCCCTGTATTCCTACTCCGTAAATGATATTTGGGCTAGGGTCTGTTGGTAACATTACATGGATCCACTAATTTCTTTCCAATAGTTGTTTGACGACTTTAAGAGCACTAATTAAATGTTGTTTAGCCTATTCTTTTGATGATTACTCAATACATAGATTTCATATTACCATCATTGTTCAGTCTGGATACCAAATTCTTCTATCATTGGCTATTTGTCACTATGCTTTCAGACTTATAGGTTTTATTTTTGATTGGATGATTCTTTCTTTGTCAGCTGTACTGAAATGGTGTGTTTTCAAAATAGAAATTACCTGTGGTCATTAATACGGTGAAAGAAAATTGGAACATTGTCTTCCAAAGTAAAGCTATCATTATTTTTAGTGACGACTTAGTAATTCATTTTCTAAAATTGTCGATACTCATCGGAGGAAAAAAAATTAAGCCAATTTATTTGGTAAAAATCGTTAATTCTCTGCTTATATATACAGAGCGCACTTAGGAAAAATATACTAAGCGTTCCTTAGCTTTTTTTTCCTGATGGTAATAAATTTCTCATTGTATGATTGAGGCCTGCTGTAGTAGCTAAGGTATGAATATACTATGAATCGTTATTAGAAATGTTATATCAGTTTAATTGGAATTGTTATATCAGTATAATGATGGTTATTCATTTAAAGTTGTCATGCCAAATGATAGTCCGAATTTACCCCGTGCAGCAGGTATCAGAAGTTAGCTGCTTTTGGGAAAAGCTGATACTGCCGGGATTGGTAAGGCAGTAGAGGTTTTGGACACTCTTGGAAGTAGTATGAAAAATCTGAACCTCAGTAGTGGATCATTTTAATTCATTTTATCGTTTTAGTGTTGGGGGCTAAATTTATTTCGCATACTGAAAGACTATTCATATTGCGTTGTTGTATTGTGATACATGGAGGAACTGAAAATATTTTCAGGTGAAGTTATCCGATTTGGGAACCGTTGTAAAGATCCTCAATGGCATCACTTAGATCGGTACTTTGAGAGGTAATGGTTAATGACATCTTAAGTTTTCATCATTGCTGCGTTATTGATAGGTAACTCATGTTTTCCTTTTGCTTTTGTATTGATGGTTTGCTAGGGAGGCTTCAGAACTTGCCGCTCAAAAGCACCTCAAAGTGGAAGCTGAAACAGTCATGCATCACCTGATGACTATGGTTCAGAATATTGTTGTGAGTATTTTTTTATTATATCGAAACTACTTAGTATTTGTCTTGCAGGTTGTTATTGAACCTCTCCATAAAAGATGACTTGGGGATGCAGTGCTATAACCATTGGTAGAACAACTTAAAAGATAGTTGGGATGAATCTAAGGACAATAAAGGAACTTTTCGATGAAGATTAGGTAAAAGATAATATTCTCTCAGTTTGTTAGTATTCGGTTTATAGGTCCTAAAACATTTATCAAAACTCTTAGAGAAAGAATGTTTTAAGCCCTATCTCTTAACTATTATTTTAAAAATAAAATCAAACTAAATAATATGTAGTTCTGTTTTAAGGCTAGTAAACTAATTTTTATGTTGGAAGTATCTAGCTAACTTTGGAAGTTCTATAATTATTTCTTAACATGAATGAAAATATGGCGACCAGAGGCTTGGTTTTGCTGCCTCGGTATATAAGTTGCGGAGAAACCCTAGCCCTAATCTTTCCTCTGTCTTCCCATTTCCTCTTAAATTTTCCTCTTTTTTATTATCGTTCAAAATTTGCTTCACCTTTTTATTTTAAGGAAAATTTGGATTTTAGGTCTCATTAAATGATAACTCTTAGTATTTAGGTCCCAACTTTATCCAGTTTTACGTTTAGGTCCCGGGTAACTAAATGATCAACGTTGACCGGCCATTTGATGGTTAAAAAAGTGACGTCCTTTAGGTCCGTTAACGGCCGTTAACATTATAGTAGAAAAAGAAGGCCATTAATGGCAGTACTCGAGCACCATCACAGACTTGAGCTTCATCTTCACCATCAGACAGCCAAACCCATCACTACATCACAGTTCTATTTCCTCAATCCTTCTCTTCAGTTTCTTCCTATTTCGAAACCAACAATTCAACAGCGATCATTACTTCACTGCCCTCCATTCATCACCGAGAGTCACAGACTCCACTATCATCATGCTTCCTCTCGAAATCAGACTATGGCCCAAAATTTGTTTCATATGCATGAACACGCTGAGCCATTCAAACTCGAAATCAGATTCACTCAACATCTCGATCATCATGGTCGCTCCATCCGATCAGATCTTTTCTCATTCACTGCCTCTGACCCATTACTTCCAACAATGCCCTTAAACCCATCGATTAAACACCACCATCAGCAACACAGAACCGAGCTCAAGGATCAGCATCCATCATCGCCATCATGATCATCACAGATCGAGCTCCTCCTTTGAAACCATAAACTACCATCACAGAATCGAGCTAGCATGAACTAATCGAGCCACAACACCATCAGGAACTCAATCAGGCTCTATCTCCTCAAGCTGCCATTTAATCACGATGAAAAACCCTAGTTCTATTTGATTTGAATTTGTGAAGAAGAAGGTGTCTCTTAACAAATTACCAGGCTCCTATAACAAGATTCAAATTATTAGGCAGCCCTTAACAGAAGCACAGGTTCCTTTAGTAGTTCATTTGTCAATTATCTCTACCGTCCAACTTTGAAAGGTTAAGATTATGCCACGTGTTTAACGTGGTAAAGTTAGTAAATATTTCAAAAAATGGATTTCAGTTGGTCATTTCACTTTTTTAACCATCAAATGGACGGTCAAGGGAGTCAACGGTGGTCATTTGGTTGACCGGGACCTAAACACAAAGCTGAACAAAGTTGAGACCTAAACGCTTATGGGTACCATTTAATGGGACCTAAAATCCAAAATCCCTTATTTTAATTAGTCAAAAGTTTAAGATTTTTGTGTATTTATTCGCTAAAAAAGGATTCTAAAAGATGTTGATCGTAAACGAAAAGATTGTTTACGGAGAAAAACTACTATGGATTCACATTCATATACATGAGAATTACATAGGAAGAAGAAAAAGCGTTGATTCTCCTTTGAAACAATTTCGTTTTTTGATTATTTTGTTATTGTTTTATTGATGTTTATATATGCCTGTTTGCAAAATATGTACATAAGCGATAAATAATCTAATTATCTCATCTTCAATCCATGACAAGGTAATTAATTATTGTTTTTTTTTTTTGTTAGGGTTTTATAGCTTTTGTTGTTGTTTTTTTCCATATTTTTCTGATTCTTAGGTTTACTGATTCAATTTGTCCCTGTAAAATATCTCAACTTTTTGCTTTGCCACTATTTATGTATGTATGTCAGAATAATACACTTGAATAATTTCACTTGGGATTAACCAAAAAATGTGTCTGCAGAAACATGTAGTATATCCTATTGTTATTGTTCTTTTGATTGTTGATTTGGTGGTTCTGCGGAAATATATTAATATATCCCTTTCGCCTATTATTTTCTACGTAGAATCTATCCTTGGATGCTTAATGTTTATTTTTCAGGACATCTGCAAAGGCGAACAGTGGAACTAATTGCTTTGAAGATAGAAAAACTATTATTATTTACTTTTAGAAACACTGAAGTTTGTAAAGTGTATATATTCACATGTGTGAGGTTAGTAGATTTGTTATGCATTCTATATCTCCTGTATATGATGCACTCTCCTGTTAATCTAGATATAACACAGATGACTACATAAAAGTATTTTGTATGTATTTTTTGATATTAATCCGGTAGTTTTTTTTTTTTTTGATGTTTTTGTTTGTAATGCTTATTTTAGGTACCTAAAGGTGTTGAGTTAGGAATCAGTGCACTGGAACAATGGCGCTTGGCGGGAAGGCAATGTTATATGTTTAAGTTGTTGATACCTAACAAAATCTCTTTTCATGCCAAATGTAGAAGGTTTTTAAAATGTCCAGTTTGATGTGGAATTAGTTTACTTTATTCAGGTACTTTTGATAATATCCTTTGTTCAAACCAATTCCCGGCCAAGTCCTACTATAAAACTCAATTTGGTGATATCCTTTCTTCTTAGGCATCGTCTATTCTAGCTTATATCTGATTTTTTTTCTTGGATTAACAGGAAAATGATATTCCAAGAATGGAAGCTAGGATTATAGCAAAGACAAGCTTTGGTAATAAAATTGTTAATGACGAGAATAGATAGAAACTATTTGTGAAGCTGAGAGCAATTCAATTAGCAATGTTCAAGTCTAACATATTAGGTATACCATTTAGAAAGTTCATTTAAAGAATGATGTTTGATCCTTAGTTGAGGCCTGAAGGGTGTCATGTACATTACACCGAAAATCCTAATTCTAACTGCTCTGACCACTGTTTTTAGCAAAATTTATGTCAGAAGCTTGATTGGCTGTGCATCCCGCGATTTGATGTACATCTATAATTTCTGTAACATCTTAGCTGGGAGATTTGTTGTGGGTGGTACAATATAAAGTGATAAATTCTTAAGGTCTCTTTTTTGCCATTTTTTTACTCCAAATTTTGGTTAGTACTGGTAATGTTGAAATTTAATCTTGAGATTTGAACTAAAGCATTTACCAAATTCATTCTCAATCATTAATCTTAAAATATTGATGAATGATGTTGTAATATGGAAGTACGTATTTCAAGATTAGACACTTACATATTAAGTATATCTTTTAAAAAAGTAAACAACTTCTTCAGTTGATTCAGATTGGTAAGACCTTCACTTATACAACGAGGAAAAAGATCAGAACCGTAATAACAATTGATAAAAACAACCACCACCAACTTGGAAATCCATCTATGCATGAACGACAGACGGAAGAATCGCCAATAAACATCAGTCAGACTCTCAGGTGCTTGCTCTGTGACCCACCCAGTGGGATTATCTGACTGACGCATGTCGGAGGCAATTGCAGAACCATAGCGGGTTTTGAAGGAAACAAATGATGCTGGTACTTTCTGCCAAAACAGATATAAAATGGAAGGGGACATTTAGTATTACTCAATGTAAAAGAACCGTGAACATGACATATAAAGATTCTGGAAAATAAATAATAGGTCGTTCTTTTGAATTACATTTTCAGGAAATCATACTGACCGATAACATGTGGATATCAAATTAGATTGAAAACTGAAAATGCACAACTACCAGATGAGCGACTCAATGAAATTTTTGTCAAAACATTTTTTGTGGAAAACTTATCCTTTTAAAGGACAACCACTCTGTAACAAATTAGATGACCCAAGATGTTACTTAGTGCGCACATAACTCTTTTCCCACTGAAACGTGAGTTTTATCGACCTGTGCTACTGCACATGTCGGGTTGCATGGTTTGAATGGTCTGGTCTTCCCACACAGGAGAATCCTAGGTATCCTTTACATCAATATTCAACATATTCTTTAATTTGTAGGTTTAGCCCTTCTTTTTGTTTTGTATTTGAATTATGTTATAATATATTATTTTTATTAATGTCGCAGGTTTTAATCTTTTGAGCATCACATTGGATTTTAAGATTCATGGGAATAAATGGAAGGATATGGTGATGTCCTTTGTAATCCACCTGATACAAAACAACCAAATAAGATGTAGTAGTGGCATTCGTAATGGTAACTTTAATTCCTTAACTTTCCTCACCTATGAATTCTCTTTCGGAAAACTGCTTATAGCTTCGTTGGTACCAATATGATAAAAGTTTGGAGGAAACATTTACTTAGTCAGTTTGAGTCTTAGAAATGTTCTTATGTACCTACAGAAACAAATGATGTTGTTGATCAGCTTGCAAAAGTGGCAAGACTTAGGAAAAGTCCAATATTTTTGGGGAAATGAGTTTCCTAGATGGTTAAAAACTTCCGTAAGAAAGAAAATGAATATCACTCTGCTTTATATAATCTTTTAGATAAAATTGTTTTGCTCCAAAAGAAAAAAAAATTCCACTTAAAAAAGATACGTGTTAATTCAATTTTAGGCACCTTTAAAAAGTGTTAATTTGACATTTTCGGTTATTTGCTTAAGTGATTTCACCAAGTAATCTCATTACCTTGCAATTACTTGCTAAAATTTATGTTTTCTTTACATTACTATCGAAATCAAATCAAAGAAAGAAATTCAAATAACATGTGAATATTTTAGATGAAGGAGATTTTTTTTTCAAGTACCAAATTAGATGAAAATTTTCATATTTTTACCAAGTTTTTTCTTATTTGTTTCTGAATTGGAATCAGACACTAGAAACAAAAAACAAAAAACTAGGAGATTTAAATATTTAAAAATTAATATTAAGGGGTATATTTGAAAAAAATTAGTCTCTTATTTTTTTTAATCTACATAAAAATACATAACCTTCATCTAAATTAGGAGGGAGTAGTATATACAAAATCAGACTTTCGTGAGAGTCTAATTTTGTGCATACTCTCTAGAGAATGTCGGTGCGGTTACAATGCGGCCCATCTTTATATGCTGACACGTATTATAAAGTATAATTTTTTTTCCAAAACAGTTTTATTACCTACTAACTGTTTATTTTTATTTTTTGTTAACCTGCTATTTTTTCTCAAAGTAAAGCATTTAACGGGATTTAGAGGGGACGAATTTTTAAATTAAATATGTGTCAAAAAATAAAGATGGGCCACGTCTTAGACAAAGGGAACGAATCTATACGTGATAATTTTAATTTCCACCAATAATTTAATTTTTGAAGTTATATAACAAGAGTCAAAATTCTAAACATAGATGTAGCAGGGTCATCCTTTGACTAAACAACCAATCAAATTAACATGCTAAATATACAAGAGTGGACTCCTCTCATGATAGAATGTCACGGATCACTAGAACGGGCGTTCGTTTTGAACGGCTGATATTTCGCCACATGTAAGAATCAACTGTATACGAAGCATTCTTGGATTGCATAGTCATCAAAGAAGAGAACCCTTTAAGTAGAGGTGTAGTACACGTAAGATCTTCGTGTCACTTGCTTTCTGGCTTCTGCTATAACTTCCGCCATAAAAGTAGAAAACCCCCGTATCTCCCCCAAACCAAAACCAATTCAGTCTCTTTCTCTTCTACGAAATTAGGGTTTTGAGAGAAAGAAAATTAGATTGAGAGGAGTTAATTGTTGTATTGATGGGGAAAAAGAGGAAATCAATTGCTACTCGTCTCGATGAAGTTGATCGAACCATGTATTCAACTTTCTGTAATGCAGCAAATTCATTATCTCAGCTTTATACACAAGCCATGAATCAACAAAAACTTTCATTTCAAGCGGGAGAAAGAAATGCACTGGTTTGTAACTTAATCTCCTTATTAACAACCCCTTAAGTTTTAAACTTGATTGGGTTTTTTGGTAATAGGTTTTGTTGATTGAAAAATGAAAAAAGTCATTTTTTTATATAGGTTGTTTGGATGTTGGATTAGTGAGGATGATATTAGACATCTATTCGCATGTGGGTTTTGTGATTCATATTGACTTATGGCTGTTTCGTGTTGTTTAATGGATTGGAGATAATGGTGTCCTTGTTTTATGTTAATATTTGATTTTGGTTGTGGGGATTGTGTATTTTGATGATTGAATAAGTGATGTTGTGAATTAGGTGTTATTTGATTATTGAACTTTATGCTGTTAACTGCTTGTATGTGTCATTGGTCGTGTAAGAGATTGTTTTTGGTGATGGGATTTCAGAAGCATTAGAGTGAGATTTCATCACTTGATAGCATGTTTTCCACTACTCCACCTTCACAGTTTTGAATGAGGTATTTGGTTGTCTTTAGTTTAACCTGCACTGAACTTCTTTGCATCACACTGGGTTGCACACGCGTGCTTGTCCATGCTTAACAGTTGATCATCCACAATAGGAAGTCAATTACGTTCTTTGTTGCTTATTCTGAAGACAATATATTCGACTTAATAAGTGTAGAATATAGATAGGATTACATATTGGATTTTCCATCCCTAGGATTCCTTGAATGTATAAGTGTTATGGTTGTGTTCGAGCATTCATGTCAATGTTTTTCTTACTTTCACACATGCACTCTGCTTATTTCTGTCTTCCTGAATACACCCAGTTATGTCAAACATGGTAATGATTTGATAGAGATGTGACTTCACAGACCTTATTTGCTGACAGATAGTACTACATTTAGTTTCATATATTTGGTCACACTTTCTAGTATGTCTTTCTTTTATCTGGTATGGAATAGAGCAGTTCAAATATTTTGACACATATCAGAATCACGTAATGATATTCATTTCCGATGTTCTTGACTCCACATGCTGAGTTACAGTCTTTAGTGTGGTACAGCCATAAGTCAAGGAAGTAATAGCAATGACATACCCATCTTTCGCCTTCCATCTGTACTATTGTACATAAACATACTTTTTGTATTGTTCTAGATTGGGACTCTGCCAGAGCCATTAATATCAGAAGTGAGGGCAGTTTACATCATGCAAATGATTTTAACTTTTTGTTTCAGATTCTTAGTTAAAATCTAAAAATCGTTAAGGCTGTATAGTCTGGATCAAGATCCATAAACTTGAGTCCACATAAAATCCATACTTAGCTCCATTTTTGTGATGTTTTGGAATGCTAAATGCTATGCTCCTTAAAGCTGTACTGGAGTTACTGTTAATAATATTCGGCCATCTGTTACCTCTTTTGCGAACGTTGTACACTTAAATCTGCAGCTCATCATCTTCTTTTATCCTAAACTTGTAAGTCCTCCATCAACTTTTGATGAACTAAAAAATGGTGTGGCACTGGTTGGAAATTCAGCCAACTCCATAGTCTTGCAATCATTTCATAGACCAAGACAGTCTTCCTTCTGGATAAGGATCATAGCATTGTCTGAATTTTACAGCTGGTTAATAATCACAGTCAGCCGCTATACTGATAAGGTAATACGTCTTAAGAGTCCAATGTTTATGCAGTTAGCCCAGCGGCCCTACTCCTGCTGCAGTAATATAGTGAACTCAAATTTTAAGTTTTCTTTTGACATTTATTGCTTTTACTCTTTTAGCTCACCCTATTGCTTTGCGCAGGAGAAACTCTATGATTGGATCCGGCGGCAACAACAGGAAGGGTCAAGAGTTGTAACTTCGGATATACTCGCTTACTTGCAGGTTATCTTTGTTTTCCATTCCTTACTTTGTGTTTCTTTTTCTGTCTAGCTATAATTTGTTTCTAGAGAGTTGTACATTTCGCTTTTTTCTGGTGACACTCAGTTAATATAAAAATAATGGCATATATTTAGATTGATGATGCACAAATCATTGTATGCTTTATAAGACAATATCTTCTGCTCTATTTGTAGAATGAGCTTGATTATGGTGGAGAAGAGCTCCCTATGTCTCCCAACCTTCTGTTCCCGCAACAGCACCATCATTTGACTTTCATGAATCCAAGTATCCAAGTATCCTCCGGTTCATTAAGCTCCGCGACTGTTGGACAGGTTTCTAGGTCAGGTCAGTTTGATAACCAGGTTAAGAACACAAGTTTCTCAAATGCTTTATCGAGCCCAGTTCGTAGGAGCTTTCAGAACTGTCAATTGGCTCAGGGAGGCGATAATATAAACAACGTTATACCTTCTAAAAATGGAGTTAGGAATGAAGCCCAGTCTAATGACACCTTCATGGACATGCGTTCAGATAGTCCCACTTCTTCTTCCTGATTAGTTGAAATATGTCTCGCGAGGTTATTCTTCCATGTGACAGAGTTCTTAAAAGGTTTTGAAGTCTTGTTTGTTGTGGTGATCCAACCTCCATGTGGAAGAGAAGCATGATATTGATGTGTCAATAGTTCCCAGAAAATAAACACACGATGCTTGGTTAGTTCTTGACCATATAGAGGAGACAAATTATTTGATAGAATACCAGAATCCATCATTCGATTTGTTCATAAGGCTTTCTATGATCTTTTGCTTAGGGGGCTCTCAATATATGAAATGTAAACTTGTTATTTTTCTTTTTTAGTAGGAGTCTTAATATCTCATTTTAGTTATATTTACAGATTAATCTACATATAGAAACTGTTTGTTACTTGTAATTTGGACAATTTTTGGTCATTCTTTCTGTTTGTCTTGAATTCCGTATATTTACGGTAGGAGTCTTAATATCTCATTCCGTATACATTGTGAACTTGAAATCTATAAATCTTTGAATTCTGCACACAACTAGATCTCGTGGTTATCACGCCTTACTCATTCACAATTTTAAGATGTTTTTTTTTTTTGACATTTCTTTATGCGTGATTTGTTGTCCTGCCTTGACGATTAGGTTTTGTGGCCTCTCTGCTGGATTTGTAGGTTTTTGGCTTTTCACTTCCTGTTAAACAATATAGATACATTGTACTTTTGCCACTCAAATTCAATGATAATTTGATCTTATTGTCTGTGAGCAAGATTTTCTTGTTTTCTATTTGGGGGTTTCCAAGTTCTATTGTTATCTTAAGTATTGCTTTAGAAGTACAAAACCACAATCTTAAAGTACTTAACATGTTGGTTTTCTTTTCTTTGCTTGTTTACTTTCATATGATTAGGTATCTTGTTTATGATGTCTTCCATAAACAAGATTACTCCCACATGGACAGTTAAACCGTTGAAAGTTGGAAGAATATACTCTTTGCTTCTTTTTTTTTTTGCAGTAGTAGTAATCTATTGCAGATTACCATTCCGACAAATGATGGAAAGCACATGTTGAGTGCAGACTGGAATAATTTCTGCAATACTGCAGAGTGCAGATTATCTTAATGACGATCAGTTGGATGCTGATTTCGACAAAAATGAAACCAAAACCTTTAAACTACACGTTAATTCATTCACTAAATGCGCTACCGAAATATAATATCTGAACTTACGGATTGCTGTTTAAGATCTGATTCAAAAGCTAGTTGTTTTCGAATTCAAAATAGCCCAAAGCACAACTTATTAGATTGGGCAAACAGAACCAGACTGAAAAAAGGCAATGGGAATACCCCAATCACAAGATAGGCTGAAGTCAGTCTTCATACCCTTGGGCTACACTTATATTATCCTTTCCCAGTCATATTCTGAACGATCCAGCCAGATTGGAAACCTTATGGACTCCCTAGTGTTTCTGTTGTAATAAAAAATGCTGTCTGAATATTCATAATGTAGGAGGCTTAGATGTGTCCCTGTAACTGTAAGAGCTTCAATTGAAAGATCTGGTTTCCCATTCCAGTGGGGAGGCATATCGATAATCTCTTCTGTCCACTCAATGTTACCATCTGCATCTTCATGAATCTTCCATAGAGAAATTTGGAGTAACGTATCCAATCTAATACAGCTATGCACCCATCAATTCCTGTTAGCTCAACAGTTTGTGTAAACTTATGTCTCTCCGAATCAACGATGAAATCAGGAATTGGAATAACTCTGAACTTTTCAGTTACAGTATCAAATCTCAGTATTAGTTCCAGTTCCTATGGTTCATCCATATCCGGCAGGAACCGCCAATATATACAACCATCTACATAGAAAGGAGCTTGATCATAACGTATAGCTATGGGTGGAATTGCATCGATTCTTCTCCACGTATTTTTTCTAACAGTAAAGACTTTAACAACTTTATTATTATCAAGTATCCGAGTCAGAATTACTACTTGATATGCAGATAACTTCATGCTCACCACTCTGCGGATTAAACCCAAATGCAATGCAGTTTCCTGCCTGCTTATTAGTTTCGATCAAGGTGATTTTTCTCCAGTGATAGGGTTATATATAAGAAATGCATCATCCCTGGAGGTGGTAATATATAGCGAACCATTCACAGTTTGTCTTGGCAACGAGAAAGCTGAATAAGAACCACGATCTTATACTAATCTGTTAATACTTACTAATCAATCCTCTATCAGGGGAACCAATACTGAATTCCACGATTCCTTGTGATGAGTTTTTGTTAACAGGAGGATATTCGATAACTTTTACTGACAGTAGTAATATATGATTACTGGTTTCAATTCCTTGACGATGCAATAAATCTTTCAAGTATTTCCATCGCATATCTATTTCTCTCCGCTGTTCTTCTTCATTCTTTTCCTTCCACAACTCATGGCTCGAATGCACCCAATTCTACCACCTCCTGTCTATTACGTCGTCTTTCCCACCATGTTGAACTTCATAACACCACTCGTCCATCGTTCTTTTCCTAACTTTGGACCCAATTTTTAATATCATTTCCAGATCAAAAACCACACCTTCGTTATTAAGATGGTCTCTTCTATATTCTACAGTACTGCTAAAGCAACGAGCAGGAACCCTTATTCCTTCCATAAATCGGATATTAGTAGGAGAAATCTTCATAATTGCTCTCATCGCCATTTTTCTCCCTCCCTTCTCTCTGTCTAGCTCTCGAGAACCCTCTAATACCCTAGTAAAAAATGCCTCATGGGTTTGGACCCAAAGTTTTTCTCATGTATTGGACTAGGTATGACCCATGCCACTTTATGTTATCAAGTCTAATAGTTTTCAGATCATCCACGCTTTTTCCAAAACATGTTCAAAGGTTTTATGGAAGATAGTTTAAAATCCAAATTAAAACGTCAATCCGAATTAGAATGAGTTCCATTACGAATTGCATTCAATTTTGAGTTGATTTTGTTTCTGAATCTAACTGCCCCTTCTTGGCCATTGATTTTGTGGGCCAAGATTTGACATGATTTGAAATGATGCTCAGCCCAATTCAGATTGGTATTTTCAACTCTTTTTATTTTCCAAACTTGAACTGCCATGATCTATTCCAAGTGCTGAGGTGTCATGGAACTTGGAAGATGAAATTTTCCACCATAAAATTCATGAGATTCAGAATTATGTGGTAATTATGAACTTGGCGTCTTGAATATAAATTTTTTACGAATTCTTTAGACAACTAGTTCTCTATGTTATAACATCATACTCATTTATACTTTAAAAAAAAATCACTCATTTACAACTTTTAAATATATATTTTCATGTATTTTTTCGTATTTTGTTCATCTGTTTAGCATTGTTTTACTTTTTGGTTATTATAATGTTCCACATTGGTATTAGAGTTTTGATTATCTTGTATTTTGATGTTTTTGTTATTCTTGTAAACGATTGATGAGTGTGTAAACACCACATTGTTTTACATTTTAATTTATTTTTATTAGTTCTCTATTTTATACATATTGATAACTTTGTTTAGTTTTATAGAATTTAATTAATAAAGCTCGACTGGACTAAAATACCGTACTTTGCCCGGAAAATGGATAATCTCAAGTTCTTCCGTGACCATCTCGGGACACGAACAAACATGGTATATGAATTGTGGAAGTCATAGAAATCCAAGAAGTCAAAACGTAATCCAATGGGTCCTGGGCCTCATGGCAGATGATGTTAATTTGGGCTTGATCCGATTCTGTAAGAGGTGCTGGCATAA
Source organism: Papaver californicum (assembly GCA_023531435.1). Taxonomy (NCBI): domain Eukaryota; kingdom Viridiplantae; phylum Streptophyta; class Magnoliopsida; order Ranunculales; family Papaveraceae; genus Papaver; species Papaver californicum. The sequence continues at coordinate 780,194 of JAJJMC010024127.1, read as the reverse complement.
GATAGATACTTAGAAATCTCTGTTGTGAATGTGGAAGGAAAAATATATATCAGAGAATGTCGAAATCATGGCAAGATATGAAGATATCATAATAATTTTTCTCATTTGGAAATTTCCAATGCTTAAAATGAAAGGGAATCTTGTGCATGTGAGGTGGCAAGCATAAAAGGAAACAGTATCTTAACTTTCCTTGGCAAAAATGGCAAGCACTATGAACGTTTAGAAATGAAACAATTGTGTTTCATTGGCTTCACGTGGAAGAATATTTTACTTCCAAAGATAAATGTATTGGCTGACGTAGAAGGTGGCATGATAAAAGGTCCATCAAGTTCCTAAATGTGAATTACCGGGGTTGGTTTGTAAATTTGATTTTGAGAAAGCCTTTGATAATGTGAATTGGAATTTTTTAAATGAAGTTTATACAAAATGGGGTTTAGTGGTGTTTGGAGGGCTTGAATTAGAAATTGTTTAACTTTTTCCAAGTTCTCGGTTCTTGTTAATGGATCATCTTACGGTTACTTCGGTAGTGAAAAGGGTCTTCGTCAAAGGGACCCGCTCTTTCCTTTTCTTTTCACTATCGTTGGTGAAGTTTTAAGTTGTATGTTGAGCAAAGCTCAAGAATACGAGTAAATTTCGGGTTTTTCGGCCAAGAAAGGGGGAACAAAAATAAATCATTTGCAATTCGCCGATGATACTATCATCTTTCTTGATGCGAAGACAAAACAAGTTGATGCCCTCCGTTATTTACTCATTTGCTTCGAACTAACTTCGGGTTTGAAAATAAATTTCTCCAAGAGTAGCTTATACAGGGTCGCGGTCGAAGAGGGAGTTGAAACCTTTGCAAACATGTTGGGTTGCAAGTATGCTAGTTTTCCTAGTATTTATCTTGGTCTTACTTTGGGAGATAAGGTAGGAGGTACTCAAAAATGGGAAAAGACACTCGAAATTTGCTCGAAAAGAATTACTTCTTGGCATGGAAAAACAATAGCAAAAGGAGGTAAGCTACCTCTCATCAAAAGTGTTCTAGCTAGTTTATCAATTTATTTCCTCTCCATTTTCTTACTCCATGCTCCATAATTAAGAAAATCGATAAAATGGTGAAAAACTTCTTATGGGATGATGGTCAAGATTAGAAAATAATACACAATATTGGTTGGACTTTGGTTTCAAAACCAAAGAATAAAGGTGGTCTTGGCATAAGAAGAACCAAGCAAGCGAAGTCGGCTTTATTACAAAAATGGTGGTGGCGCTTTAGCATAGTGAAAGACTCGTTGTGGAGGAAGATTATAGTTGAAAAATTTGGCGAAACTTCTTCCGGATGGGAAACCCTTCAACCAAAAGGATCAAAAGGTGGGAGCTTTTGGTTTAATATATATAAAGAGCTTGAGAACTTCAACAAAAATATTGATTTAAGATAGGTGCGGGCAAGAAAACTAAGTTTTGGGAAGATTATTGGCTCTGTGAAGGTAGATTATGTGATTTGTTTCCTTTGACTTACAATGCTTCAAGGACCAAGGAGTTTGTGGAGGCAAGCATGTATGAAGTGGTTGATGGTGGCTTGAGATGGAGGTTTATGTCTAGACAAAGATACTATCAAACCATTTCAAGTGAAGTTTTATCCATATTAAATCTTCTTTCTTCCATCTCTATTCAAGAAGGCGTCCCAGATAGCCGATTTTGGGTCGGAAATGATCATGGACATTACACGGTTAAGGATGGCATTAGGAATGAATAATATCAAGATGAGTCTACTTTTCCAACCAACGTCATATGGAACCGTAAATACCCTTACAAAATCAACTTTTTTCTTTGGCTACTCTCTCATGATAGGATAATGACAAAGGATAAATTACGAAGAAGGGGTATGGATGTTTCTAGCTTATGTTTCTTTTGTGGTGAAGATGATGAAAATAACTCGCATTTATTTTATGATTGTTGGAGGACCCGAAGAATTTGGGATTACTTTGCGGAAGGCTTTAGTAGAAATCCGCATGAATGAAGCAAAATCTTGTATTCTAGCAGAAATCCGCATGAATGAAGAGCGACAACAACAACAACGAAATAAGAAAAAAGAACAAAAGATGAAGGATAAAGAAGAATCCCTAAGCCAATATATGATTAAGACTGCGGGAAGTAAGGCAGTAAATGAAACAAATGAAGGTATTTCAATAATGGAAAGCATACCAAAAATTGATGAAGGCAGTCTTCTAGCATAGCAGTTAAAGGGGGATCCCACACTACTAGGAGCTCCCAAATCCACTTTTACATCCATTGAAGAAACCAAAATTGTCAACATAGGAACAGAGGAACTCCCCAGAATGATTAAGATTGGAATGCTGATGGAAACAGAAAGGGAGTATAATTTGGTCATTCTACTTAGAAACTATGTGGACATTTTCGCATAGAAGATGAAGGACATGCCAGGTATCGATCCAAGTATTGTTCAACATGAGTTGCACATACATCCAAGAACTACACCTTTTCGACAACGTATACGCAAGGTAGCACCTCAATATCATTTTTCAGTTGAAAAGGAATTGAAAAAGCTTATGGATGCAGGGTTTATTCGAGAGGTGCAATACCCAACTTGGATTTAAAACATGGTGATTGTACCAAAGAAGAATGGCGGATTAAGAATTTGCATAGACTTCACTAACTTAAACAAAGCATGCCCAAAAGATAGTTATCCACTTCCCAGCATTGATCATTTGGTGGACGCTGTTGAAGGACATGAGGCTTTATCCTTCATGGACGGGCATTCCGGATACAATCAGATTGCACTAGATGAAGAAGATCAAGAACACACTGCATTTTTCACTCCACACGGTTTGTACTGTTATACCAGAATGCCATTTGGCTAAGAAATGCAGGAGCAACTTATCAGCGGTTGGTAGACGCAATTTTTAAACCATGGATAGGCCGCACTCTTGAAGTTTATGTAGATGACATGCTGATAAAAACTAAATTTTCAAAGGATCATTTACAAGATTTGCAAGAGATATTTGAAGCCTTGCGGAAATTCAGAATGAAAGTTAATCCCGATAATGCTTTTTTGGGGTTACGTCAGGAAAGTTTTTGGGGTACTTAGTTACCAAAAAAGGGATTGAAGTTGATACAACAAAAATTCAGGCGATTGTTGATATGCCGTCTCCAAGGAATGTTAAAGAAGTACATAAATTAAATGGTTGTTTGGCAGCACTCGGAAGATTTATTGCTAAATCATCGGACAAATGCAAGCCCTTTTTTGACACTTTGAAAAAGAAAAATAAATTTGTATGGAACGAGAATTGTGAGAAAGCCTTCCTAAGTATTAAAGCTTATCTCGCCACATTGCCTGCACTACAAAAGCCAGAACCTGAAGAAGTGCTCGCCTTGCACATAGCCGCAACAGAAGATGTTGTAAGTGCAGTATTGGTACGAACAAATGAAAAAGTAGAAAAATCAGTATATTACATCAGCAAAACTCTTAACCTTGCAGAAAGAAACTATACCAAAATTGAACAATTAGTTTTAGCACTGGTTTTTGCTACTCAGAAATTACGCACGTATTTTCTGGCGCATTATGTGCGGGTACCAAGCAAAGCTCCGCTGAAGTCTGTACTGAAGAATGTGGGAAAAGTAGGAAGAATAGCAAAATGGAATGCACAACTGGAACAGTACCACATCATATTTGAAATACAAACCGCGCAAAAGTCACAAGTCCTAGCAGATTTCCTTGTGGATTTACCAATAGATGATGATTTTGAAATCCAAGGTTTGCTCGGAATAAAAGATGATGATTCCTAAAATATTTTAAGCTTTGTAAATTCCCGCAGATGGGAAGTATTTGTTGATGGGGCACGGAATAAAGAAGGTGCGGGAATTGGGATTGTGATTACAACTCCTACATGAGACCGAATGGTACATGTATTTCGTCTTGAGTTTGGCGAACATACAAATAATATACTGGAATATGAGGCTATGATTCATGCTCTACGACTCATCATTGAATTGTGAATTTGTGATGTGCGGTTCACAAGTGATACACAATTAATAATTCGACAGGTTGAGTTGAAATATCAAGAACTTGATGAAGACCTGATAGAATACAAGAATCTTGTACAAAAATTGGCGCTTCAAATCCCAAATATAACCTTTCGGCATTTATCCAGGGATAAGAATCGCTATGCTGATGCACTAGCATTTATTTCTTCAATGATAAAGGATCAAAACATTTCAGTAGTCAAAATTGGGCGCATTTATGAGCCGTCAATTAAGTTGTGGGCATTTGAAAACATGGAAGAAGAAGTTGAAGAATATATTGAAGATGCAGCTGATAAAGATGATACAAATTTTCCACAAAAATCAAAAAAGAAATTATCCAGAAAAGATTGGAGGGTTTCAATACATCAATATTTACAAGATGGGATTTTGCCCGCAAACACTAAAGAGGCAAGAAAGGTGCAAACAAAATCTGTGAATTATCAGTTGCGGGATAAAATTCTATACCGCAGATCTTTTTTGGGACCATTACTTCGATGTCTATCACAAGAAGAAGGGCATCAAATTTTCAAAGATATACATTATGGTGATGCGGGAAATCATAGTGGAAGACGGTCACTTGCATTAAAAGAAAAAACGCAAGGATATTACTGGCTATTTATACATAAAGATGCGGAGAATATGGTAAAAAGATGTGAAGAATGTCAGTGTTACGCGAAAAGAATAAAAACACCCGCAACAGAACTTAATTCTGTGCTAAGTCCCTGGCCATTTGCAAAATGGGGGATAGACATTGTTGGACCATTAGTGGAAGGTATTCAAAAAATAAAATATTTGATTGTAGCCACAGATTATTTCACCAAATGGGTTGAGGCCAAAGCTCTTGCACATATTAGAGATACCGATGTCTTCAAATTTTTATTTGAGAATATAATCTGTAGATTTGGGATTCCGGTAGTCATAGTCTCGGATAATGGACAACAATTCTAAGGGAAAAATATTGACATGCTTTTCGAAGCATTTAATATTCAAAAGAATAAGTCTACTCCACTATATCCACAAAGCAATGGACAAGCTGAAGCAACAAATAAATCAATTTCCATGAATTTAAAGAAAACTCTCGATGACCATCATAAACGATGGTGTGAACAGCTTCATAATACATTATGGGAATATCGCACAACAAGAAGGGAGTCCACTGGAGAGTCACCATTTCTTCTCACATATGGAGCAGAAGCAGTTTTTCCAACGGAAGTCATTTTACCCACAACAAGAACAGAAGCATGGGAGAAGAACTTGAATTCAGACTTAATGCTTGAAAAGTTGGATGACTTAGAAGAAAGAAGAGAGGTTACACTTCAAAGAATGAAAAATTATCAAAGAAGATTGGAAAAAGAATATAATAAAAAAATGAAATTGCGGAACTTTGTGGAAGGACAGTACGTTTTACGGCAAATCCCGGAATACCAAAGGGATAAAAAAACAGGAAATTTTGCACCTACATGGGGAGGACCTTATGTTATACAAGATATTGCGGGACAAGGATCATACCATCTGCGAAATATGGATGGGGAAATTCTACAACATCCTTGGAACGCACAATATCTCAAACCATATTATCCATGACCAACAATGCAATTCTACAATAGTTTACGCTCATAATAGGTAAAGCAAATCAAACGCAATCTCTCTAGAAAGTCCAAATGAATATTTATTACTGTTGGATTTTTCACCACAGAGATGCCTATCATGACATTAACTATTGTATCAGGTACTCTCCACTTCAGGAAGTGCTCACAACCAGCAATGCAATTATACAACAATTTGGATTCATACTAGGTAAAGCAGCAGAATGTAATCTCTCTAGGAAGTCCATGTAAATGTTTATGGGTGTATGACTATTGGGTCTTTCGCTATAGAGATTCCTAACATGACATTAATTGTTGTATCACTCTCAGTTTCAGGAGACATACTAGGGACCGCATCCTAATTTCCTCATGGCCAGAGAGAAGTTAGATATGCGCTTCAACCCTCAATGTAACTCAAGGTACAAAATTTCCTTGTGGTTAATAAATTCACACTCATACAATGAACTAACAATCAATATATATATATTCTTGAATTGTTTTGCAGGGATAAAAATACAAAGCAAAATAAAAGTGCAAATACAATTTGGAAGTAAAAAAATAATAAAGTAACTTCAAAGAAAGCTAAGGAGCGGGAATATCATCTTCAAAAGGAGGATTATCCGGGACATCTTTGCGCTTGTAAATTTAAGGAAATCCATCAGATTGTACTTGGTCAAGAGTATTGTTGAATGCTTTTGCAATTAAAACTCGAGCTTCGGCTCTTAACCATGAAATATAAGCTTTTCTATTTTCAATTTCCATTTTGTACTGATTTACTTCGGTTTCACAATTTTGGACTTTTTTTTTCCAAATTTTTTTTCCCTCTCTCAGAAGATAAGTCCCGAACAAGGCTTTCATTCTTCGCAGCTTCATGTCTTAAGTTATCTTCAGCTCCTTTAACTTTAGAAGATAAAAGCTCAAGTTGAGCGAGCGCTTCATTGGCCTTGGTAGAGGCAAGCTCTAGCTGATTTTACGTTTCATTAGCCTTGATAGAACTAGCTCTAGCTGCTTATTGAGTTCTTCTACCCTAGTATTAGCCGCACCAAGCTCTCCCTCAGCCTTAGCAGCTCTTGCGGCTGCATCCTTAAACTTTTCTTCAAAACCTGAAACAAAAGCAATGGGTTCATCAATGCGGGAATAATATTAAAATTCAAATATACGGTAAAATAGGATACCTCTTGCGAGGAATTCAAATTCTGCTAATTCGCGACCCATTGCATCTTTAGTAACATCGAGAAAATCGTATTCTCCTGAAAGCTTATTATAATTGGCATTGAGTTGTTGAAGATTTTGATGACACTGATTTAATTTTGCTTCATTATCCCGCAATCAATTCAATTTATATGTACACCTGGCTACTTCTTTGTGCAAACGGAAAATGTCGCTCTCACGATGAAGAATAAAATCAGATAAATTACGGATCTTAGCTTGAGAATCCGCAAGGGCTTTTCCATTAGCATGAGCTTTTGAAGCCGAGTTGTCTCTGTCCTTAATGAGATGAGCTATGTACAAAGAAAGTTGTGAATTGTGATACGATCTGGGACGGGAAAATCCCGCAAGGATATTCTGGCGTTTTACACAAAGCTTGCGGTTCTCTTCTTCCAATCTATCAGATCATTCCCGCGCTTCAAGAACGCAATCTTTCGTCCATGATAAAGTAGCATCAATCTCCACTTTCTTACGGATTTTCTCCCCAAATAAAGCCGATGCTGCGATTCCAATTCACTCAAGGCGATTCCACATTCTCATTGTTAAACCTCACTACATGATCTCTCAACTGCGTATACGCCGCATCCTAGATATAAGTTCTGAATCCCCCGTTGATCCCATGAAGTAATTCAGAAAACAAGTAAAAAATTTAAGAAAACTGACGAGATAGAATTAAACCTCGATTTTGAGGGTCAAGCAATTTTTGGCGAAGCATGTCATTCTCCCGCTTCAAGCCTGTAGCTTCCTCTTCTACAGTCCTAAATTGGGACTCCATCATTGTGGATCGCGCCTTGAAGAATTTGTACGCGGTATGTGCGGCGTTTTGACCCCGTGCAAGCTGCAGAATTAAATTTATAAATAGAACTAAAAATAAAAAGAAATCAAAGGGTATAAAAACAAAAAGAATACCTGTAGAAGGGCTTGTTGCGGGAAAGAATATACTTGTCTGTCCGCAAGCGCAATTGTTTCCGCAAGAGAAGAAGGTTCGTTAATACGGAATGGGGGGTCAACAGCTTCACCTTGATCTTTTAGCCAAGCATCTTTAACCATTTCGTATGGTACAGCCCGCATGCACTTTCGCAAGCGTGAGACCTAAGCACTATCCGATTTCACTGGCAAAGAATTGCTTGGAACAGATAAAAGCTCCCTTGACATGAACCAATGGAAGGATTCTTCTTCTTTTTCCAAGAGATTTGAATCTTCTGCAATCTCCTTCCCTTTACTCATTTGCAGGATCTCTACGTTTGGTTGTTTTGCATCAGCAACAACCACACTCGTAATATTAACAATGGCAGGTCCAGTTTCTGCCATGGTATTTATGGGCACACTACCCGTTGCTCTAGAATCCGCTAACTCATCCGCTTCCGCAACATGTGCTTGCGTATCCACTTCCGTTGAAGTAATTTTAGGATCACCTTGAGTGATGTGATCCTCTTCATCAGTTGAATCATCTTCACTTGTGGCAGCTTCAAGTGGCTCATCAACGACCAAAGGAGAGAATTGAAGGAAAAAAAATGGATCGGGAACGACAGTTTGGTGCGAGAAATTGATGGCAGCATTTGAAATTTCTTCCGCAGCACCAACTTGTTACGCAGACTCAAAGTTTATTATTTGAAGAGTTATATTCTTCTCTTCTTCTTGTCTCTCTGGAGCGGAGCTTCCTTCACCTTTCAAGAGTGGACGATGAAGGGGAGAATCTCAAATTTCTCTCTTTTTCATGTCCGTGGAAGCACGAGGTGCGCCCTTAACCTTCTTCTGACCCTATTAATGAACCACAATAATTCATTAAATGAAATTCCTAAGGAATATTAGAATTCATCGGATTAAAACAATACCTTTTCTACAGGGATTGCATCCTTGCGCTTCACTCCCGTCACCTTTTGTGCTTTCATCAGCTTGCGGCTCATCTTGCGGCTAACAAAAATAATAAAAAAATAAAAAAATTAACTACCAAAGAGAAATTTTTACCATTAAGCAATACATAAAAAGACAGAGAGAAACTTTACATACCACGGTGACAAGTGCAAACTTGAAATCAGTGAAATTTAACCGCCAGGGGCAGTAACCATCAAAACGAGTGAGGAGGTTGTAGGCCACGTTATCGGGGACGGACCCAAAGACCCACAGACTTTCAATAACCAAAGGAGTGCGGTACCATTTAAAATCATGATCTACGCGGAGTCTTTCCTTTAAAGGAGTCTGCGTTCCGGGAGCGAATTTTAATTTGGAATTATCAATCTCATGAAGCAAGCGGAATCCCTCACCACCTTTGCGGCCCGGACCAACGCTCCACTTATTATAATTCTTCGCAGCAATATTGTCCGAATATGTAGCATGAAAGTTTTCGAATGTGTAATGCTTACATTCCGCAGGGTCAGGAATGTAACAGGTAAAGTTGGTTCTTCCTTGGTTTCGCATGCTGCATTCATCTAATATACGCCACCAATTTCCATTATATTGAGTAATGGATCGAGCTAAACCGTGTGGGGATTTGCTGCGGGATCAAATTGAAAAGGATTTTTGCTCTGGTACAAAGGAAGTTGTAGACCCGTATCCAACGCTCCCGCAGGAATTAATAACTTAGTGTTACTATATTTAAATCCTTCCATCATCTCCAACGAAATTTCATCTTCAGCATGGTTGAAGAAGAAAATTCTGAATTGATGAAGATAATGCTTCCTTTTAAAATCTTCAAGATTTATTGATCTAAAGCTCGAGCTTTCATGAGCCCGTTTATTCTTAGGAGATGGATTATTGACCGCAGCAGGAACATTTGCGGGCCTTGCTACATCAGAAGGATGACCTCTTGAGCTACCAGATTCATCCACTCCAATCTTTTTCGATGTAGCATAGCGGGATGACTTCCTGATTAAAGACTGGTCATCATGGTGAGAAGCATCAACAGTAACTTTGGCATTATTCTTTACAACCATGATGAATTTCTATTTACACAGGAAAGCAAGAAAAAAAATAAGTTTATTACGATCAAAAGCAAGAACAAAGTAGGAAAGTTGCAAAGCAAAAGAACGACAAGATGATCATCACATCAAAATGCAAATCAGCCAATAGATCATGAATTAGTAACTGCATCCAATATCCAAAAAAATTCTGATCAGAAGAAAGAAGGGATCATGATAAAAGAACCAATCATCAAAAATAGAGAACATCATCATCATCAATGATTAATCCAAAAAGGTTCATATAGAGAGATTGATAAACAAACAAGTACGAAAAGGAAAAAGCAAAAGGATTACTTACAATAAAGTGAAAGACAGAAGAAAAATTTGTTGATTGAAAAGAGAAAAAACTTGATCCCGATGCAAAAATCCTTGATCACAGAAGTTAAGGAAAATGAAAAGGTGTTGAAGAATCTTTGAAAAGTTCAAAGGACTGAAAAGCACTAAAACTTTAAGAAGGAGAAGACAAAAGGTGTAAAGAATGGAATGAGGGAAATAATCGGCATTAAATAGGAGAAAGCTGAAACGAACGAAACCGTCAAAAAATAAAAAGGGAGAAACTTTATCAGAGAATTAATTGCCTCAAAACCGCCAACTAAAAAGAATGTGGGAAAAGATGTTACTGCTAGCGAGAAAATCGGAAAAAAGTGAAACTAAACGTGGGAAGAGAAGTTATTGCATGTGTAAAAGTAATAATTACTATTTTTCTTTTTCTAAATTCTTGCCATGTGTCAATATTTGAAAGAAAAAAGGGGGCAAATTGTGAGGGAATAAAATCCAAGCTACACGTGTCCAAAAACTATTAGAGAAGGATCGAGTTACGGTGGGACGAGAAACAATGAAACAAAACCTTTGGAGAAGTGCTGAACTGACATCTGAAAATTCGATGAGATTTGAACCTGACAGCGTTAATGCATGATCGACACGTGGGTTGTGGGAAAGCCTGGCACAGTAAAGAGTAATGATGAGTGTTGATGCATGAAAAACACGTATCAACTTTATAAGTTGCGGATCAAAAAGAACTAAAGCATGAAAAGTCACTTTTAAGAACCACGTGTCAGACATGCTATAATTCTTGTAAGACCGCAACGTTCATCCAAATCCAAAAACAATAACTTAAATACAAGACCGCAGAAGAGTTGCGGGATAACCAGTGAGAAACTACGGGAAACAAGCAAAACGCATGATAAGACTTGCGGGAGGCATGATCAAGTCTTTCGGAAAGTGCAAATAAGTTTTGCGGGACTACATTTCACACCAAGGATGAATAAGAATAATAGGTGGAAAGGTAAATTGGAGGGACCCATCAAATTGGCCATAAATACCAAGCTCATAAACATGAAAAGGGACTGGAAATTCTGGAGAAAAATAGGACTTAAGGCATAGAATCATAGCAAGAGTTTAGGTATGAGACTTGTGTAAATTTTTAGTTCAATTGATCCTTGATTAATATGATTATGATTTAATAATATACTTTTCTTCTGTAATGTATGATGATGAATAATAAACATGATACAAATCTTTTTACCCGTGGATGTAGAAAACTTGATTGTCGAACCACGTTAAATGTTTGGGTCAATTCATTTCTAGTTGTGATTGATTACCATCTACTAAATGTTAATATGAGTTGATTTTATGATAAGGAATAGAGTTTTACTATGCTTCAAATTCTATTGGTTGTGATCCAAAGACACCATATTTTTGGTAATCACACATATGTTGCATTATAATGATAGATAATAGGATTTTTTACATATCTTTTGACACATGATATATTCTGGGTCCTAGAATAAATTTTTGGTCACAATTCATGACGATGAATTTCATGTCATGATATTGATTTGGGCTATCATAATCATTTTTTTTCCTTTTAAGATGTAAATTTTGAATGTTTAAATCGTGATATGATATTCTGTCATGATCCAAAACTTTTTTTGTTAGGCTTAGTCTTATGCAGTCGGGAAAATTGGCTAGTTTTCCATGTCAGGTGGCAGGGAAAACTAGCCACGCCACTATGGAAAAGTTAGTAAGCTACCTAAATTTTATCGAGTAACAGAGTCTTGGTCACTGCGACCAAGACTCTGTCGCTCAGTAGAATCTAGGTCTTCACCGTCCAACTCTCCTCCGCATATAAACACGTTAGTTTTTACATAATTTCACTTAAAACCCTTAATTATTTTTTTTTCTTTAAATGACAGATATTGCAACCCAACTTGATTTTTCCGCAGTCATACTTGAAGTTTCTATTAGCAAGATATGTGATGGTTGTAAAAAAAATAAAGAATGGTATTAACCAAGTTAAATCTGCAGCTAGCTAAAAGACAAAGAAGAGTTCAAGGCAAGAAAAATCAAGCCAAAGAAAAGTTTGAAAGTTAACCATATTACTGGTTACAAAAACTAAGAAAAATCTTCTCAAGAGCGCATCGATTGGAAGTTACGTCAAATGAAGATAAACAAGAGGCCAAAGATATAATTAAAATTAAACATTATATTAGAAGTGATTAGTGTTAAATTAGGTAAAATAAAAAATAGTCGTTGGATTTACAGTAATGAGAGTCTATGATCAGTATTAAAAGTTATATGGGGATCCTAAGATAGAAAATTAATAAACGAATGAAATTAAAACTCGACGATGGAGTTTTGGTACCTAGTGGCTCAGACTAAGACGCGTGATCAAATCTCTATTAAGCGACAGAGTCTCTATCGCTCGATAAAGACTCTGCCGCAGTGAGCAAATATTCAAATATGCCGGTTTATCCATCCAATTTGCCTATTTACCCTGTCCATAGGACTTGGCCTTATGAACCCTTATCCCAAAACTCTTTCTCCCCCTAAAAATCGCTGAAACCCTTGCAGCTTGAGCTTTCTCATGCTCGTATTGCCTTCTAGAGATGATCTGTGAAGGAGAATCTCAACCCAACTTCAACATATCTTATTTTCTTTGATTTTTTACCATTTTCTTTATATTTATGCTAGTTTCTAGCTCTAGATTTGGATTTAATTGTTTTCACTTTTCTGACTTATTTCCTCGTATCTTTTAATTTGTTGATTTATTCTTCTAGAGCTTTTACTTTACCCTGGTCTTAATTTTAGTAACAGTATTTAGGTTTGTTAACGTTGTTTTCAATTTGGGTCATATAGCTTTAGATTATTAGTGTTTATCTTTAGTCTACTAAAGATTTAACTTAAATGGAAGATAATGTGTCTTTACGAAGGAAACTCCTCATTAGCAACAAGAATAACAACAAACCAAGCTATATGGAAACAAAGGCAACAACAACTTAATCAAGATCATTATCGAGTTCATCAACTATTACAATTGTTATCGTATCTCAAAAGCCGAGTCATCCTGATTCGTCCCGATCCAGACCATTAAAGACCGATTCATATTACTACTGCTACTTAGATATTGTTACTATTATTTTCATTGTTACTTTGATTGATTTTATGCAATATTATGTTAAAAACATCAAATCATGGTATTTACATATTTTCAGAAACATTTGGATGTATTTGATCCAATCATTGCTTTGTGCAGTGATACATACTGGTTTTGTTTCAAAATAAGTTTGGCCCCTTAACCTCCAACTTTATTATTATTTTCAATTAATCTCTTCAGTTTTTTTTTATGGTTTGTATTTACGTTTTTTCTTCTATTCTTCTCTTCAAATTATATATACAATTTTCAATTGATCTCTTCACTTGTTGTTTTTTTGGTGATGTGATCTTTATGATACAAAGAAGCAAATTAGAAAAATCCAGTTTCTTCTATTCCTGTTGACCTTGATGTTATTTCATCACATAATGATGATAATGAGGATGTCCTATTAAATGGATTATGTGAAACTTAAAAAGATAATAATGGTGGTGTTTGTGGGGAAAAATAAATTGAGGGCTAATTAAGAAAAAGTGGGGTGAGCAGGTGATAATTCGTCAATCCTTAAACATTTGTATTGTTGAAGTATTTTGTTTAGATTCGAGAGATCAATCTATACATCCTGGTCTAAACCAAGCAATGGTCGTTCCAGTCTTGCTTCAGTCACAAAATGAGAAAGAAATGTGTTGGTCTTAGGGAGGGAAGTGAGAGTAAAATTGAGGTCAGAGTATCAGACTCTGTAGGATGTAATTAGTGTGAATAAATATGAATAATTCTCTGTGTGAGAAGGTTGAATGATCGCGTTCAACTTGTGTTATTCTATATTAGTCTTAGGCTTGGAACTGTCGTATTTCAAACTTGTAGTCCAACAGATTAAAAATCTATTTATATCATAGTTATTGTAACCACCTGGCCCCTTCTCTGGAAGAAGCTATCGATGGTTGAGCAGTGAAGAAGTGAAGAAGGTGTTGACAACTGCTCCCCACTTCAATTGAGGTTGAATGGACGGTTGCTCAACTTACCACTCCTTTACTCAACTGCTGATTGAACTTTGCAGAGTTTCTCTTTAGTGGGTGCGTTGTTGCACCACATGTCATAGACCACCACACCAAAACCCTAATGAGTATCCCCCATTTATGACATTTGATGTATCATGTTGATTCTGTAGTATTGAATACTACTAATATCATTAAGTCGAACAAGACTTACTTAGTCTTTTGAATGAAAACTTGTCTTGCTTGAATAGGCTGATGATCTAGCAGACTAAAAATAAATAAATATGTATTTATTTTTGTATAAGGAGAAGTGCGTCCAACTTGGTCAATTTTGCATTGACATGCTTGTTTTGTAAAAATAAGTATATGCTGCTGAGCATGAAAAATTGTAGTGAGGCCACATACAAAAATATATGTGTGAGAGGCCACACGTAAAAATATATATGTGTGAGGCCACACATGAAAATATATTTGTGAGGCCATACATGAAAATAATTGTGTGTGAGGCCACACATGAAAATATGTGTGAGAGGCCACACATATGAATGAGACCTAGCATGGCCTTTTTATAAGCAAATTAGGATTTTGAAATTTGTATGTGAAGCAAACCCTAATAAGCTGACGTTAAGGCTTAATGTTGGAAAGATTATCTAAGCTGCACGAGTTTGCCAATTGAAAGAAAATACTCGTGAGCTTGCCTCTAGGTCCAAGAGACATAAGCTCTCCTCTTTTACGTTTTTATTCTTTGTACTAAGCCTCACACATTGAGGGTAAAAGAGTAAAACACCCAGATTTGGAAAGAAGCAAGAGTTCAACCGTGGCCTCTGATCAGACGTGCAAGCTTTTCCTTAGAAGCAAAACATATATGTTAGAAAGCCGCACACGTTGGGGGAATTAGGGTTAGGAGAGCTTCCCTTTTTCAACTTAGGGTTTGAAATTATTAATTAGCGTTTGAACTTTGATCATTTAAGACACTTATAAGTGTTGCAAATCCTATTTTTAAGCGTTTCAAAAAACCTAAATTGAATTCTTTTCACTCATTCACATTAGTTGTCTCTTTAAGCAAGGATTAATGTGACTGAGGCTGAATTTTTATCTAGTAGAAGCTATGAAATTATGTCTACACAATTTTAACTTTGAATCTAAGCACATCTGTGGTACTTTAATCGAATAGATTCATATATAAAGCTATATAGGTGTTTTAGTAGGTTAATATTCCTCAGTTGAGCGTGAATATCAACATGGGTAATTTTAGGGAATTCAGTTGTGGAATATAACACCAAAATAATACTCAAATTGCTCTATAGTAGTGAGCAATCCATTTTAGGAGCTTGAGATTTTATGCAAAAAATCATAAAACATCTGGGAATGTTGTAGTAAGCACCAGTGCTGTTCTGATGATTTTGTACAGTACTAAATGATTGATTCATTTAGTAATTTTAATCATATATGTATTTGGTCATACATACAGAGAGAAGACAGGGATGAACACCTGAGAGGGCGCAAGGATGAACACCTACTTAAGAATTCTTTTGCAGAACTTTAAAGTTTATTTCTCAGACCTGAGTCTTGAGATATAATTTACTATTTTATCCTTGTCAAAAACCCACCCTCTACAGGTGGTTATGAAATTAGTTTGACTTTTCTTACTCTATTTTATACTATTTTTTAATTTGTTTTTTATTTAGGTTTTTAAAATTTTATATTTCGGTATTTGTATATGAAAACGTAGATGAACCCCATTTTTGTTTCATGATTATGTTTAACGCATCAGTTTATAAGAGCATGATAAAAAAGCCATGATGATTGCGCTGAATATCAAACAAAACAGACAAAAGAGGTTCAAGAAAATAAGAGACTGGAACCTCTATGGTGCACTTTCGTTTCTTCATCTATATCATAACATGCGCCATCGAAAAAAGCCAAATTTATTTTAATAGAAAATCATAAAAAACAAAGAGAATGGAGAAGAACGGTAAGTTGAACAAACATCGAGGAAGATAAAAGAAGCGGAAAATGAGAAAATAGGGATGTTTGGTCATCTCCTTTGCGATAGAGAAGGTCTACTAAATTTTTTTCTTAGGTATGAAGAGGTATAATTTTTAGGCAAGAGTTAGTAGAGATACTATAACTTGGATGATTGTATTATGATCTTGAATTTTTTTTTATAAAGTTTCTGATTTCCAAAATCAGCTCTATCAATAAATCAGATAAGGTTAGCCTATTTATAAAAAAAAGAAAAAGAAAAATATTTAAATTCACAAGGTAATTTTTAAGTCAGTAAGGAAGGATTTGAGTCACATGACCAATTTTGAATCACAATGATAAATTTAAGGTCACAAAGTACATTTTGGGTTGAGGTGCACTTTTTTTTATCACAGTGTCGATTTGAATCAAAGTGCATATTTAAACTTAAATAGCAAACAATTTTTGGGTCATAAGGGAGACTTTAAATCATACACTAGCTTTCTGATCACGTGATAAATATTAGGTCATGAGACAAATTTTAAATGACAACGCTAAATTTTGAGTAACTAGGAATTACTAGTTAATCCAATATTCAAGACCCGTTTAATATCTAACCCATCCATTAAACCATGTTTAATCTCTGGTCCAAAAATATTGTTTTTGACCGATTTTTTTACTCGCTGGTCCATCCCACGTGTGAGCATCTAATGTGTTTTTTTAATTCCCGTTTTACCCTTCTGCAACTAGCGTATTAAAGGAGAAGAAGATAATGATTTAGGTTTTTAGTTTCAGATCTGTTTTTTCCTCTCTGTTTCTGCTAGTGTTATGTAATTTAGGTTTTTAATTTCATATATGTAAGAAGGAGAAGAAGATGATTTTGGTAAAGAAGAAGAAGATTCGAGAATATACAAAATATAGAGAAGAAGAAGAAGAAGAAGAAGAAGAAGAAGAAGGAGATACAAATTCATAAATTTTTGGGTTTTGTTTAAACTTTTTAATCTTCTTCATCTTGATTTGATATTCAATGTTGGAAGATGACGGTTGTCTATTCTAACGAAATGATATAGTCGATTAAAGTGATGATTACTCATATTTTCTGTTTCTGGTTAGTGTTACTTCATTTTATTTTTTTATGATTAAAGGTTGTTTATTTCAACATGTATTGTGGGATTATACTCTTTTTCCTTCGGTACATATTTTCTTGAGTACATATCAATATATACAGTTGGATCATCTACTCTATTTCCTTCAATACATTTTTTCTTCAGTACATATCAATATATACAGTTGGATCAATATGTACTGTTGGATCATCTACTTTATTTCCTTCAGTACATATTTTCCTCCAGTATATACCAATATGTACTTTCGGATCAATATGTATTGTGGGATCATACACATTTTCCTTCAATACCTATTTTCCTTCAGTACATACCAACATGTACTGTGGGATCATAAACTTTTTCTATCTATCAGTACATATTTTCTATCAATATGTACTGAAGAAAAATATGTATCGTGGGATCATACACTTTTCTCTTCAGTACATATTTTCCCTCAAATCATATCAATATGTATTGAAGGATAAATATGTACTAAACGATCAATATGTACTGTTCTTGACGACTAATAAAGATCTTCTTCTTTTTTGTTGATGATTTGTTTGAATCTTCGGTTTTAATTTTTGATTTTGAATCTTTGATTTTTGATTTTGAATTTTCGGTTTTGATTTTGATTTCAGAAAAATGATATTGAATCTTCGGTTTTGATTTTCGATTTTAAATCTTCGGTTTTGATTTTGGTTTGAGAAGAATAATATTGAATCTTCGGTTCGTTTTGATTTTCGATTTGGTTTTAATGCCCGAGATTTTAGTTTCAGTAACACCCTAAATTTCAGTTTTATGTTGTTTTTGATTTCACACGTTTGATTTCGATGGGTAGGTAAGTAATTACTCTTTTTAAAACTTTTTTAGACCTCCGGATAAACTATATTTTCTGCTGGATCCTAAATTAAATGGATCATGCATTTTTGGACCATCCAACAAATCTCCCTTTAAGTAATCGTGTAGACTTTGACCCGTAGTAATTTTTTTTTTTTTTACTTAGAGAAAGGCAAAATGGATTAAGAAAAAACAGCAAGCTTCACAAAGAAGTGAAACTACTTTTAACATATTATAAACTACTTTTCGACCTAATAGATCATTTATACAGTAAACACTTAACGTCATCAATTAGCCTATCAGTTGTTCTATACTTTCCCTGAAATGGTCTCCTGTTTCTATGAAGCCAAATTGTCCACCAGATCGCGAAAGGGATGAGATCCCAAACCTGCAATTTCCTCGCATTTCTCTTCTTTCTTTTCCATTCCCACAAAAAGCTTCTGAGAGACTTTTGAAAAACCAGCTGCACCTTGTAACAAGATAAGAAATAATTCCAAATTTGCCTCACTGTCTCACAATGCATGAAAATATGAGAGTTTGATTCAGCTGCCTTCTTACACATAATACAACCATTGATTAAAACAGTATTCTTCAATCTATCAAGAGTAGGAGCTGCTTTATAGAACAAAGTCCATGTGAAAAAGGTCACTTTTTGAGGGACCCTTGGATTCCATAGAATTTCATGAGGAAAAACTAATAAGCCTTCATTTACCATCTGAGAATAAGAGCTTGCAACAAAAAAAATGTTAGCAGGTCTCCAGATTTATTTATTTTTTTGATAAAAAGGGAGATTTTATTAGAGATTAAGAGAATATACAAAAGTTATACCATCTACAAGGAGTAGAAAAAGTGTAATTTTCTTTTATAAAAATATAGAATCCCAGACCGGAAGCGAGAAATTTATGTGTAAAGGATGATCAGATGCCTTTGCCCGAGAGAGCAACATTGTTCTCGCCTCAAAACTGAGATCTTCGTCTGTTTTGTAAATAAAATCCTTGTTAAAAGTACATCTATTGTGTTCTTTCCAAAGCACCCATGAAACATCCGCCGGAATGAGTGGCCAAATCACACGACCTGAATGTGATAAACCCCGCTGGTGCCAGCAACAACTAAGATCATACATAGTTTTAGGAAAAACCCATGACCACCCTTCTTTAGCAGTTAAGTTCTGCCATATTCTTCTTGCCACTTTGCAATGCATCAAGATATGGTCAATGGATTCTTCACTGTCACCGCATAAAATACATGAATTATGCAAATGTATCCATTTAAGAATAACCTGTCTATCGTGTTTAACCTTCCGTGAACAGCCGTCCACATAAAAAAAATTAATCCTTGGTGGAATTGAATTATTCCAAACAAAATTATGTGGAAAGTTAGCAAAAGTATTACCAGGTCCAGGTCCAAAAAATTGGTGTGAATACAGTGATTTTACGTTGAAACAACCATCATTTGAAAGGCTCCAGTACCTCACGCACCCTCCAAATCTAACAAAGGTGGGTTTTCTCCTACTAACAATAACAAGCCTTGAAATTCAACTACCTCATCTTCTTTAAAATCCCGTCTGATGGTACAAAATACTGAAACTTTACATTCCGAAGTAGCATATTTGATCTCCAAAATACTGAAACTTTACATTCCGTCAAAAGCCCAAAAATTCTATTAATAATCCTAATAAATGATACTCCCTCCATCCGAGAATATGTGACCTAGTTTAAATTTGTACAATTCTTAAAACAAGGATGAGAGACGAGAATTTTTAAATATTTTTTACAATTATACCCTTATGGATAATAACTAATAAAATTTAGATTTAATTTATCTCTCAAAATATACAACGGATTTTTTAAACTTTATACCGTGAAAAACATTTTAAAACACCTAAGTAACGAATATAAACATGAGTATCAAATTATACATATTTCTTGTATTAAAAATAATCAATAAAAATGATAGTTTTAGAAATATCTTCTTGTTTAATGATATAGATCATCTAATAGCGGATAAAATTTAATGATGAATAAATCATCTATTTTCCGGACGGAGGGAATAATTTAGTACATCA
Source organism: Papaver californicum (assembly GCA_023531435.1). Lineage (NCBI taxonomy): Eukaryota > Viridiplantae > Streptophyta > Magnoliopsida > Ranunculales > Papaveraceae > Papaver > Papaver californicum. Next base: position 760,075 of record JAJJMC010024127.1, on the reverse strand, counting down.
ATTAAAGATTAATCGGTTAAACTAGAAATGCGGAACGCATTGGTTTGGTTGAATAGGAAAACTAGATGGTTTGGTTTAGTAATCATAACGTTATTTCCTTTCTATTAGGTTGGCTACGTCTCATTAATTTAGTCAAGAGATGATGTACCATAAAAGATGATATATCATAGTGCTTGCTCTCAGACATCTCACCTCTTTACACATTGTCTCACAAGTGTAAAGTTGCAGTCGCTCATATTATTGGGTCATCCTTCGTTTAATTTCCTTTTGGCATTCGGCAAAACATGTTTTTTTGGACAACAACTCGCGCAACAAACGATTCGGTAGATGGCATTTTCTGTTTAAATTTAAGCTAAGGGAATTTGGTGATAAACAAGGTTGGATCCCATTGATGATTAGCGTTTTTTAGCTTCAATTGCCAAAACACCCACATGGATTTAACTGATATCATGCCCTAACTTTTAAAGCTCATTGGTCAGATCTAATTGATATTATTAAAACTTTGTTATTATCACATGATCCTATTTTAGCTCACTAAATCACAAGCAGATAATATAGTTTATTTATTTATTATTAATTGATTGATTGGGGCTTGGGACGTTGAACAACACATGTTTGCCCACATGCACTATTGTGTTGGACCCTAGGGTTGGCCGTTGGCCATGCCAAACGTCTAGTCTTGTTTACGATATTCTTGTCTCTCAATCTCTGATTCATCTTATGCGTCTAGATCTGATGAAGTGTGACACATTTTGACTGCTTGGTTTGGTTGAACAGGAAAGCTAGATGCTAGCTAATATCAAAAGTGCTAGGCCCTAGTTTTGAGTCTTTTGACAAATTCTGGACCGTCATTGCTTGTGCAGCTTGAGTGCTAAACGAGTAGAGAGGTATATAGGTTATGATCTAAAAATTTACATCGTGACAAATTAACTTTTACTAACAAAATATGTTGAAATTGTGAGAAAATATGTTTTGGTTGCTAACAAAATAAAACTCATTGTTTGTTTGGAATTCGAGTAGCACTCCCGGCAATTTTATTAGTTCCGATAAGCAACCACACAATTTTACGGTTGTTTCGTCACTGATTTTGTCATTCTGAGCTAAATTTTCCATGATTTGATACACTCATTACAGATTTTCTTTCACCTCCAAAAGATATTTATGGGGGCATAGTCGTGTATTGTTCATTAACATATTAGGCTGTTGTGATGTTAAGCCCTAAAATATATTGCGTTTGTATTCTTCCAATCTACCACACAAAGTGTGTATGTCCTTTACTGTTAATAGGAATCTAATGGATGTTTTAGGCTTCTAGGGCACTAGAAAACGAAAATGATAGATGCAATATATTGTGTATAGGATTGATAGGTCCTAGACTAGTAAAGGATTATTATTACCACCAAATAGTGCTATATTGCAGTGGCCAGTAGGCTTTAATAGCCGACATAACGTACACGTAGAGACGTACGTCAGTAACTTTTCTTATATACAGTCATTTTTTTAACTATCCAATACATTAATCGGAGTACTATTATTCATCGAGTTTATTAAACTAACGGCGTTACTAATTTTTATTTATAACTACTCCTTCATTAAATGTAACCTTACTCTTATAAAATTATTACAGAAAATACGAATGGACCATCGCTAATAATGCGCCACGGTGTCCGTGTCATCATCTCCAACTCCCCTTCTCTCTTCTCTCTTTTTGCCTTCTTCTTCTTCTTCCTCGCTCTTTCCTCCCCTTAATATTCAAACACAGTTTTATCGAAAGATAAAATCTACAGTCCCTCGCCGGTTCATACTTTTTCTTTCCTTGTTTTCTATACATCAAGCTGGTTAAGTTTCATTTATCACTCGGTAAAGAATCGGTTACGCCGATTATATCGGAATGCAACTTAAACGAGTTGAATCAGTCAGTAGAGATCTCTGACAGATCTAAGTCTCTCTACATTGTTCACTTCAGGTGTCGTGTTTTTCTTTTATCCTTTTGAATATCACTACTTTTATTTATGCTTGGATTGGTTGGTTTTAGGGTTGTTTAAATTTTGTAAAATTTAGCAAAATGGTGTATAATTTCAGCTCATAATTTGATTTCTTGTTTTGATCTGTATGAAACTATTTATTTGGATACAAAATCTAGTAAATTATGTTAGGAAAACGGGTGTAATTTCAGCTCAATTTTGAGGAGAAAACTGATCCAGCTTCTTAGATTAGTTAGGTGAAGTGAAGTTAGGCTTCATGAATTTTTTTTAGCGTAATGTGTGCTAAATTCCAGCTCGCATTGTCGCCTTTTTTTGGGTTCATAATACTCTTGTTGCCGAATAAGTGAGCAGATTTTGTTTTCACTTGAGCTATAGCCTATATGTTCTCTACTAAAATACGTCTTCTGTTGATCCATTGTTCTATCTTGAAAGCAAGTTCTTGCCATCTTAAAGTGACTCGATTTAAGCAACTTGGGTGTGATTGTTTTTAAGAATTTTAAATAGTCCTATTGTTTTTAAACGACATATTCAAGATATAAGTATACATAGTTTCATGGTAAATTAGCATTATCATCTTGTTTACTGTTTATTATGAAGTCTCTGACTGTTTAAAGTGTCTGACTGTAGGGATTGGTTGCCGTGATTGAAGGAAAAGAGGATAATGGTATAGAATTTCTTATATGTCACGCACATGCACATAACTGATGTTATTGGCAGTGGAAGGTGGAGGATTCTTCTCTTCTTCGGCTACTGGGTATAGCAAGGGTCTGGCCTTGCTGTTCTTAGGCCGGAAAAGCGAGGAAAGACCCATGAGAGTTTCACCGTGGAATCAGTATCAGTTGGTGGAAGAAGAAACTGAACCTGATTTCCAACTGGCTTCTGATAAGACTCGTGCTTCCCGCGGTTGCGCTTGTTTTGGTCGCGCTTCCGCAGGACTAGAGGACCCGTCACCTCCAAAAGTAGGTCCCCTCCAACAGCAGGACGGCTTAGCTAAGTCTTCCTCTGTTTCTGAAAATGCTGATGATTCTGTTATTGAGAATGGGGCTGATAAGAATATGGGGAATTTTTATCTCAAGAGTAGCTTAAAGAAGCCTTGTTGTGCTTCAGTAGTTCGCAAAGATGTTGACTTACATGTGGCATCAGGGGAAGATGATAGCAACGGCCCTGGCTGTACTGGAAAGAGAAAAGTACAATGGACCGACACATGTGGAAAAGAGCTGGCTGAGATCAGGGAATTTGAAGTCAGGTATGGTCGGAATAAATGTTTTTATTTACTTTCATGGATTAAATGGTAACTTCATTTTTCATTAATATTTAACAAATATAGTTTGATCTGCGCTCATTCATTTGCACCATTTATTTTGATTTAAACTATATAGTACTTGCAATGCATCAGCATATATTCATGCAACTTCTAAGCCCATTCTGAAATCTTTGATATGGATGTCTAATTAATGAACTAGATTAATTTACTCTAATTTCTGCATAGATTCTCTTTGACTTCCTACATTAGTTTTTTATGTTTCTTAAAAACAGATGTATTTTTAGTTATTTTCGGTCGTATTAGGATTTACTCGGTTCAACATGTACTCATCCAGCATCTATGTTTTCATGCATTTTCTTTTTATCGTGTATGTGACTCAGTTGTTTCTACAATATGGTACTGGGAAAACCCAACTTACTTGAAGTATTCTTTATAGTTGCATGGCAGCAGAATAAGGGGAATGGGTTGGAATGTGTTAAGTAACTTCTTGAATAAACCACTCGGGAAATATGCATTTGACTGGCGATTATAACTTGACACTGTATGTGATGACTCCAATCGAAGTATGATGTTGCACCTAATTCTGTAGTTGAGCCTCAGTGGCAATGAGACAATGTACAAAACATCGTTCAAAAGAATGACCAAGTGAGATGAGTTTAATAGGTATAAGGCACAGCCAAGGGAGCTGCATGCTTTGATACTACCAGGATAACAAGTCCACCTATCTTACAAAGGCCAGTTGGTAAATAAATTAGCTTTTTACAAACACTAGACAAACACAAAAGAAACTGCTAAGAGTCCCCAGCAAGCAAGCTCCTTCTATTGCCAATTCACAAGCTATGCCAATTCCACTCTGACTTTCTGACCTCCAAACGAACTAGAGAAACCTTCTCCAGCTCCAGGATGTTTTATTTTTTTCTCTTTAGAACATCACTATTGGACCCTTTGTTGTTCAACCAGCCTCTGTCGTTTTATTCTTCTGCTGCATGATTATTATTGCTGTTTCACATTTTACCCCTTTTCTACATTCTTCTCCGTATACATTCACCCTGTTATTTTTATCATTTGATTTGTAAAATAGTGTGTAGACAAGTTGCAATCTCAAAGTCGTGGGTATCAACACCCAACGACTTCTATCATTCTACTAGATAGGCATTTAGTATGCTATCTTTTATTGACAGCGCCTTATGCATTTTTAATGACACTAAATCCATCTTGTTAGAGCACTTGATTAATTACACCTCTTTATTTTGAATATCTGAACTTTGTATTCGTGTAAACTGTAGTTGCGTATCATTGGTCTCTTAATATGTTAACATTTGCATATGGTTTACTCACAACCTAGATCTCAGAACCTTAAGGGCATATTGTGCGCTGAACTACTTTGTGCTCACTAGCTAGATAATAAAAACTGAATGGTACACACAAGGAAAAATTACATTTTTGGTGACACGTGATATGGCTAAAAGATGTGTCGGTAGGCTGAGCCTGGTAAGAGGAAACATGATGTTAGATCTTCTCCCAGTCCAGCAATATATTAGTTACTGAAACGAGATATAAAAAGGACCAGGTTGTGGCCATAATTGTTTGTTGGTGTTAACACAAATAAAAAAAAATCCGCAAGAGTTCCAGTTTGTTGGTTGAAAATTTTGAACTTATTGGATGCTACTTGTCCTCAGATAGTTTAGTATTGCAAGTTAGTGGCTATTGGCATGCTTTTTAGCTTGGTTCTTTAGTGATTTCTTTTTCTTTTTATTATCTTCATCTCAATCTCATTGTCTTTAATGATGATATTGAAATTCCTTCTCCTGTTTTTTTTTTTTTTTTTTTTTTTTTTTTTTTACTTTACTCTTTAAGATTATAACATGCAAATAATTTACTGTTTTTATCTTTAAGTTGCTGACATGAATTGTATCTGATGATAGTGAAATATCGTCAGACGACGAGTTCGATCAAGATAATGAAAGGACATGTGCATGTGCGATAATGTAAGTCTGGATTAGAAGAATTTTTGTATGCAGCTCATCCCTGATCAATTTGGTGAGGAGACCTTAACCATCCATATACTACTACTACTATGATCAGGATCAAGGAACTAAAGCGTTTGACAAAGGGTTTTGCCAAAATTTTGTAACCTTTAGATGCAGTCTAATCTAATGGTTCCACAAACTGCCCAAGTGGTAAAATTTCTCATGGAATTGGTTTTCCACACCAGGCAAACTAGCCGATCCATGCTGGTTATAAATTCGTCGATTTTCATGTATAAGAATTTAGGTGTTTTCTAATTCGATTTTTGATTCCATTACCTTTTAATTTACCTTTTGTTTGGATTTCACATGTATAGAAGCCCTAGATTTCTAAAAGGGAGTTTCAAATCTGTTTGAAATATGAGTTACTTGTCTGCTTTTTTACCTCTTCAAAGATCATATATGGTTATGCCAAACCGAATTTGGGATTTCGGGGTTTTGGAGAGATTAACGTTGTGACCATATAAGTTACTTGAGTAGAGAAAGCAAAAGAAGCTCTGCATTACGCTTTCGTTTTGTATCAACTCCTCTTTGAAACTGAAATGGTCAAGTGTTTTCAGATGGAGTTTATCACCATAGCAAACTGAAATGATCCGAAGTGACATCTCCCCCATTGAGCTAGACATCAATGAGGGGTCTTCTAATGGAAACTTTATAAGTTGTGCATTGCCATTGGTTGTGGCAAAAAAAAATTTTATGGAAAGTTTGTGGCAACTCAATTAGACTATTCTTGACATTTTTGCTTGCTTCTCAAGTGCATATTTGCACCAAGTTTCACCTTTTGATAGCCTTTATACAAAACAGTGTAAGTGGAGTGTAAGAATATGACATGTGACCACACAAGAGAAGAAGAAAAGGATGTACTAGTTCATACTGAGTTTTCAGTTGTTCTCTTTGAAAAACTTGGCAGTTTCTTATCCACAGCTTTCTGAGTTGTCTGATAACTCATCCATTCCAAGTCATCTTCTTCAACCTCTCTTCACATCTCTCTCTTTCTCTCTAAAATCTAAACTGAAAAACAAAACAAAAGAATCTTACAGTACAGAATCATCATGTCTATAGCATCAACAGTACCTTGCATCAAACTCTCATCATCATCATCATGTTCTTCAACAGCATCTTCAAATTCCTCCTCATCAACAGCTTCTTCTACTTTCGGATTATTTACTCATACTAAACCTTTTACAGTAAGGTGTTCTAATGCTGATGGACCTCTTAGAAGACCATCATCTCCTTCATTGAAAGAACCAACTCCTCCTATGAAACCCATTGCTCCTAATTCTCCACCATCTCTATCTCCATCTCCATCTCTATCTCCTTCTCCTTCTCCTTCTCCTTCTTTCTCTAAACCAACTGTTGCTAATGGGGTTTCATCATCTCAGAATGTTGTTACTATGGAATTTCAGAGGAAAATGGCTATTGAACTTCAAGAATATTTTCGTAAAAAGAAACTTGAAGAAGCTAGTCAAGGACCCTTCTTTGGATGGGTTGCCAAGAATGAAATTGGGAATGGAAGGTAATCAATCATATTCTTCTTATTTGAAATTGTGATAAAGTTCTCTTTTTTATGGCCAATTTTAGATGATTTATAATCTATTAGTCTTAATTTGAAGTTTTTTTGGTGCAAAAATGTGATTGTATAAACCCCTAATTTTCCATTAGTACTGAATTTGCAAACACAATTTGTTCATATGATGGGTATCCAAATTTAGTTTTGTGCACAATTTGAAGCTCAACTCAATGAATACTAGAGTCTAGAATTGCATTTGAAGTGAATCTGTTTTCATAACCCAAGCACACAAAGCTTAGATTATGTAGTTCATACTCAGATATATGATTTTTATGATCTTTGTGCAGATGGGCAATGTTTGGTTTTGCGGTGGGGTTACTAACGGAATATGCAACTGGTACTGATTTTGTGGATCAAATGAAGATCCTTCTCTCCAATTTTGGAATAGTAGACCTGGATTGATGAATTACTTATATATATCTCCATTCCTGTAATTGTTGTAGTTACATCCAATGTTTTTCTTCCTTCCTTCTATATTAATTTCTTGGGGATCATTTATAGTGATGAATCTATTTGTATAATGTAACTTTACCCTATCAATGATCTATGTGAAACATAAACTTTCCTTCAATTGTTCTATTCAAATGGAGAGATTTCAACTTTCTTTAGATGTAACATTAAGCAACAACGGAAAGCCTGGTTGATAGCGCTCCAAATCTTGGTGTAGTCCGCGCCTTCGATGTGCTGGAATTTATCTCGTTATATAGAGCCTCATACCATAGCGGCATTGTGGGCAAGTAGCAACAGTGTTGAGCCAAGGTATCAGACATCTATAGTGAAATGCATGCCCGCAGCATATCTTGATAATATCACTACATTTTTTTTAGCTTACGCAAACAAATTGCGGAAGTTTGCCCATGAAAATGAACGAAATCTTCGAATGCTAAACTCCCATATATGCGGAGCAGAATAGAAAAGCTCTTTCTGAGAGACTGGTGGCACCATAAAGGTTTTCTTTCCTTGTAATACAACTCATCAGCAACCTCTCCTCCTCCCCCGACTTATGCGTTTCCTCCTCTACTGGCACCACCATAAGGTGGAATCAGAGTTGAAACATCGAGGCAATTCTTGTCGTGCATTCTTAAAATTCAATGCATACTTCAAGGGAAGTTGTTATTTCAATGGAGAATACTAAGAGGCAAAGATCCAACAACCAAACCTCTCTCTCTAAATTTCTGACGGTCCATCAAACACTAATTAAATGTACAGTCTTTCTGGTTTCCTTCCAATGTAATGTCTAGCAAATCAAGTTTTCCAATTGTACTGGTATCTTTATTTCTTCTTTGCTGAAAATGCTAACTGAGCTGTCTTCAACTTCTCGATTCATTTGGAAGATTGATAACTTTTCAAAGTTGAACTCTCAACATGGGTTTTATTCTGATGTTTTTATCGTTGGTGGTCATAAATGGTACGCCTTGTATTTTGTCTTATTTTTTTTTCTTTTGTTGTTGAGTTGATCATTTTTCGTTTGATTAATCCTTGAGGTTTTAACTAATAGGAAGGCACAGATTTATTCGAAGGGATACAAGCATGTGTACGATCACTTATCAGTATTCCTTGTTCCTGACGACTCTACCAAATTCCCATATGAAGCAGTGTTCAGTGTTGCCATTACTAGTCAAACAAATCCCCATAACACTGAGATTTGGTATGAGTTCCATCTCTTTTCCATGCTGTCCAATGATGAAATTAAACCTGGAGCTAGAAACTTATTTGGATCTTAATTTTGGACTCACATAACCTGATACCCTTGTAACTTTTTTTTGTATTCCACAGTGGAAAAACACACTTTCGCGATGGGTTGGGGTAAATGGTTAGCATTGCGCCTTACTGAACTTCATGACCCGGAGAAAGGATATATCGTGAATGATAGTTGTGTCATTACATTTGAGGTTTCTTGTAGGACGGACAAGGATTCAGCGGATAATGATATCAAAGAGAGCAGTCTAGACAAAAGTCTTGTAGACGTCATGGAGCATTTGGCTGGACAACTCTTTAATGAAGGGCGCAAAGGTGGTTTTTGTGAAGGTGAGGAATTTGAAGACATTGGAGGCTTCAGTATTATGAAAACATAAGCCTTATTATATCAAAAGATATGGGCTAAATATGGTCACGTTCCTTCGACCAAAGTTCTGTCAATCTCATCTTATTCCGTCCTAGTTATGGTTGTCAAAGACTTGATGAATTCTGTCATTGATGCATACCAACGCCGTTTTGTGGAGTTGTCTACATTCAGGTTTGGGAAAAGAAGATAAAGATGGCTGAGAAGCTAGAATTGAACATCAGCTGGCTTCGAGAACGTTTTGAAACTGTGAAAGAAGGTATTTGTGGGATGCAGAAATTTAAGGCTGAGTTGTAGAAACTTGATAATGATATATCAAAATTGGAGGCCTTCGAGGATGAGTTGAAGAAGGCAGAGATTGAACTAAATGCAGCAAAGGATTATGGGCGAGAGAAGGCATCTGGATTACTCTCAGAATCAGATATGGAAATGTATCTAGAAATAGGTGAAAATTTACTGTTTGATGGAATGTTTTGAAATTTGAATTAACTAGGTACTAATTTGGTTCAACGTATCAAATGTTTGCAAGTCCATATATCTCTATTTCTGTAATATAGTTTCCAACAGTTGTTTAGTCATTCCCTTCGCTATAAAAACTACTCCCTTCCTTTTTAAATGATGGACTTGTTTTGTTTAGTACAAAAAATAACAAAATCAATTATTTATATATTTTTTTATATCTTTTACTTATTTTTCATTGGAAAATAAGTGGTCCATTTAAATAATAAAAATAGGAGAGAGAAACAGTTTCTATAGGGCAAACTAGTAATCTCAAAATATATAATTTTCTATTTAAAAAAATAAACCTATCTTTTTGACATACCCAAATTTAGTAACCTTGCCTATCATTTTAAAACTAAGGAAGTTGCACATTTTGTAGTAATTCTTATCGACTTCACCTACATTAAAGCTTTTTATTTCTGATTCGGTTTTTGTTTTTCTCACAAACTTTTACGGATGAAACCTTTTTTTCTATGGGCAACCATAATTCAGCCATAGTCCACCCACCATATTTGTTTAGATGTGACTCGCGATCTGAATATGATTTGATTCAACTCAACCCGAGTCAAATGTTAGATAGTTTGTTTTCTCATTTTTTTAATGTTTGGTTTGAGATTTGATTAGACTCAAATATCTGATTCGGAGTTATTTGAGTCGCATATATCTGAATAGATTCAAAGTCTCCTATAGCTTTACTATTTTTGAGTCAGATCTAACGAGTCAGAGTTGAATTCAGTTAAGTAAGAAAAAAAACAAACAACATGTTAGATGCTTGAATCTTAGCTTAGCTGTCTGTTACCCGTTAGCCTCGCTTGTTATTTTCAGTCATGTTAGTAGCACGTGCTTTGAAAATTAGTAGATAGAATTGTTGTGTTAGCTGTAATTTGTGGATCAGGAAATGAATTGACTCATTGAGCTAGATCTTTCTCCTTTCTCTTGATTCTCCCTCATATTTCCACCTCTTTCTATGTCTCCTTCTTCTTCTTCTTCTTAATTCTTTCCTTCTGTCCCTAATCTAATCTCTATCCTTAGAGATCTAGAGCTGTCTACTACAAAAAAAAAAAAATTGACGAAAAGTTTAAATTGTCTACTACAAATGTTAACTGAGGTGTATGCATCTTCTGTATTTATTTGGAAGATTGATAATGTTTCAAAATTGGACATTCTAGACGGATTAGACTCTGATGTTTTTGTTGTCGGTGGTAGAACATGGTATGCATTTGCTCACAAAATTCACTTCAATTTCTCTGCTGTTGATTAATTCTAGTATATTTTTATTATAGGAAAGCACAGGTTTACCCTACAGACTTCTTATTGGTGTCCCTTATCCCTGCTGATGATGACTCCATCGAATTTCCAGAGGATGCAGTTAAGTTCAGTGTTGCCATTCATAGTCAAACAAATGGCCTTGCCACAATGACATCTGGTATTGCATTTGATATTCATTTGATATGCATTTCAATTGCTGCTATTGCCTATTGCATCTAGACATTTGTGTGGGGTTATTGAATTGAGGAACTTAACCTTCTGAGTTTCTTGTGTTTTACAGAACTGAAAGATGCTTTTGCTGAACAATCTTGTGTGGGTTATGGTCGACCATTATCCTTCCCATTTAGTGAACTCCATGATTCTAGTAAAGGATATATCGTGAACGATAGTTGCGTCATCAAATTCGAGGTTTCGTGCAGTGTGAACAACGACTCGATGGATAGTGATAACAAAGAGAGTGACCCTGCAGACAGTAGTTCAGAGTCAGTGTCTAATATGCAAACAGATCGTAGTACCATAGGGGAGCATTCAGGTCAGACCTTCAAAGAAGGGCAACATAGCAGCAAAAGTGGTTTTTGTGAAGCTGAGGAGTATGAAGACATTGGAGGCTTCCGCATTTTGAAAACGCAAGCCTCGTTGTATAAACAGATATTGGCTAAATATGGTCATATCCCTCCGACGCGCGATTCTGTCCTAGTTATGGTTGTCAAAGACTTGATGAGTTCTGTCATTGATATGCACCAATGCCGTTTCGTGGAGTTGTCTACTGAAATGATTCAGGTTTGGGAAAAGAAGATAAAGATGGCTGAGAAGCTAGAATTGAACATCAGCTGGCTTCGAGAACGTTTTGAGACGGTGAAAAAAAATGTGTCTGGGATGCAGAAATTGAAAACTGAGTTGCTGGAGCATGGCCAACCTTTGCGTGCTGCGAAATCAAAGATGAAGGCCTTAGAGGATGAGTTGAAGAAGGCAGAGACTGAACTAAATGCAGCAAAGAATCATGTGAATGCGTCTGGATTACTCTCAGAATCAGATATGGAAATATATCTAGAAATAGGTGAAAATCTATTGTTTGATGGACTCTTTTGAAATTTGAATTTACTAGGTTCTAATTTTTTTTTTTTGAAGGTGTCAAATGTTTGCAAGTGCATATATCTCAGTTGTCTTCATGTTGTTTCCAACCGTTGTTTAGTCAATCTTATGCCGTAAAAAGTCACACATTTTTTAGTATTTCTTGGATGAACTCATAATCTCACACAAGTGATTCTCAATCTGACTTCATTAAGTTATTTATTTCTGTTAAGAAAAACATGGTTCAAAACAATGGATTTGGGTAGATTACTTATCTGTGAAAAATCCAAAATACTTAGGATCAATTGATTATTGTTACGAGCTTCTTTAAAAATCCTTCTTCGTTCTTTAATTACTGTGAAGCCTTGAATATAATCTACCAGAGATTATATTACTTGTTCACACCCTAATCTCCCTGGAGAAGTAATGGAATAGAGAGTAATTTTTGTGTAAAACCTTGTCTCCAATTCTCATAACCCAAATGAAAATAACTTAAACTCTTATATATATGGGTAGAGAAGTGGAGGAAGTGGAAGTAGTTATCTTTATAACTACCCAGGGAAGTGGAGGTAGTTATCCCAATATATGTGGGCATATAAGTAGATTTGGTCCAGGGTCAAGATAGTTAACTTGACCCACCAACCGACCAAATACTAACATCTTCCAGTTGCACGCACATGTTATAATACTATTTGTGTCACATTACCAAACTCTTCATATTGGATATAGGGTGTGCGACCTCACGAGCGTTACACAATTGTAAGAAATATAATGATTAAGTTTTCATCAAACTAACCAAAGTACATCACTTACTAATTTCTCGTCTTTACCTCAAATAATTTGACTGCACCTGATGCAGTACTCTTAATCCCTCTAAGAAGTAGCATTGCACCTACATATATAAATTGTATTCATGATTTTCGACAGATGAAAAACGTTGGCCAGTAATGAATCACAATCCATGGTATATCATCAAATTGTCTTCCAAGAATTTCATATCAGTCCAATTCAACTTAATAACTTTCCTAGACATATATCATATTTGTATCGTATTAGAAAACATGCTAAAGTAGCATCATTAAATATCCTATTTATGATATAAACCCAAGTTAAAGGGGTAAAAGAATTGGATGTTAATCCAGTGGATCACACAACAATAAAGCAGGGAACCATTCATTGCTCTCACATAAGGTCGACTAAGCACATATAATATGTGTCTTCTATGGTGTTTCTCCCATTCAAATGGGCGTGTCATATGTTTTTAAAAAAAACTTACGACATACATATCTTAGTCTAGTCGCTACAAAGCGCCTAACCTGAATTTCTAACCCAGTCACTCTCATAGTGACTGTTCAGAAAATCACATCTGGCTTTATAACAAGCTTTATTAAGTGGTGGTCAAACTTAATGGTTGATCTCTTTTAGATCTCATCCTAGACATACTACGAAGACTTATACAGTTTAGAAAAAAATAAAAAGACTTTTACAAAAACAGGTAATTTCCGAAATACAAATTCCAAAAATACTTCTTTTCTTTTGTCTCATCTTGCTCGCTATACTAAGCGCCAAGGCGAATCACCTGTGTGAGTAGGCCGATTCTTGCTTGCAGACAACTTCAATTTAGATGTACACTTAAAAGTATATATGAATTCTATAAAACACATTTGATCAAGAAAACAATAATACCCATTCATTCAAAAATAAAATAATATCATCAAACATAAATCAAATGTTCTACATATCAAATCCTACTTAATCCCATGTTCTCTACATGAGATTGGAAAAAAAATCTCGGCATTGGCTTGGTCAAAGGGTCAGCCAACATCTTATTCGTGGAGATACGTCTAAGAACAACCTTTCTTTGTGCAACTAATCACGTATGAAATGGAATCGCCTACCAATATGTTTGGTTTTTCTATGGTATTTGGGATCCTTTACATATGCAAGAGCTGATGTTTTATCACTATGTAGCAACACCGACTCCTTTGCATTTTCAGAGACACCGAGACTCTTAAGAAATCTCCTTAACCACACAGCTTCTTGGACAGTTCCCGCAAATGCAATATACTCTGCTTCCATATAGTAGATAGAGAAATGAAATTTTAATTCTTATTCTACCAAGTGACTGCACCACCTCCAACTTTAAGAATATATCCTGAAGTAGACTTACAATCATCTTTGTCGTTGCCCCAATCGACATCGCTAAATCCCTTAAGTCTAATGTCTTCACCACAGTAACAGAGATGAAGATCAGAAGTCCCTTTAGGATATCTAAATATCCTTTTGACCGCTTTCCAGTGATCCGGTCCAGAGTTACTTTAGTAACGACTTATTATACCCACTACGAATCTTATGTAGGTCTAATACACAACATAACATACATTAGACTCCCAACCGCAGAAGCATAAGGTACTTTGGTCATATAATTCTTTTCTTCTACATTCTTTGGGCATTGATCTTTACTTAGGACTAATGTTTCATCCATAAGAGTGTCAATGGGTTTGCAATCATGCATTCGAAAACGTTTAAGAATCTTGTTTATGTAAGTCTCTTGAGACTAACTAAGAATCTTTATTGAGCGATCTCGTGTGATCTTAACACCTAATACATAATTTCACCCATGTTCGGCATTTCAAAATTAGAGGATAACCACTTCTTAGTGGCGACAATACCTTTGAGATTATTACCATCTAATAGAATATCATCGACATACAATGCTAGGATAAAAATACTTTTTTGGATCATTTAATGTACACACAATATTCTTCCTCAATCATCTCATAACCAACAGAGGTGATAGACTGATGGAAACGCATATACCATTGTCTAGACGATTGCTTAAGGCCATAAATAAAACGTTTGGGATGATATACTTTACGCTCTTGTCTCTTGACCTCAAAACCCGTTGGTTGAGACATGTAAATCTCTTCGTCTAGTTCTCCATTGAGAAATGCAGTTTTAACATCCATTTGGTATAATTATAAATCCAAATGTGCAACTATAGCAAGCATGAGGCGAATTGAGGCAAACCTCACCACAAGGAGAAAAGTTTCCTCATAGTCCATACCCTCTTGTTGGGTATATCTCTTTGCTACTATATGAGCCTTGTATTTGTCAATTGAACCATCTTCCTTGCGTTTAATTTTAAAGACCCATTTGTTTCCAATAGTCTTTCGCCCAGGCGGAAGATCAACATAATCCCAAACTCCATTACCTTCCATTGATTTTATTTCATTATGCATACCAACAATCCATTTTTGGCTTACAAGTGAGGAACATGCTTCTTTGTAAGAAGTAGGTTCATCCTCAATACTCACAGCACACATTAATATTCCCCCTTCAATCTCAAAATGACGATGAAGTACTTTTTGATGGTTACTTCTGCGTGGTTCAAGGTCTTGGGTCTATAGTGGTATACTACCACTAGAATGAAGATTACTCCCACTCAGCGATTATAGGTTCAGAAACTGATTCCCTACCCTCGCTAGAAGATTGTAAGATGTCAACATTCTCTTCTATTTCAAAGAGTTCCAAGTCCTTGTTAATATCACTGATGCGGATAAAATCATCTTCAATAAAAAAAATATCTATGGACTCTATTTCAGTCATTCCTCCAGTTAAATGTTCACCATTCATCACATAACCTTTTGAGCAATCAAAATACCTTATAAATACAAGCTTTTCTGCTCTAGGTCATAACTTCCCATAAACATGAGAAGTGTTGTGAACAAAACCAGCTGAACCCCATGGACGTAAATTCCCTAAATTGGGTTTTTCGCCTTTCCAAAGTTCATATAAAGTAATAGGAACTGACTGTGATGGGACACGATTCAAGATGTAGGTTGCAGTCATAATTGTATCTCTCCATAAATATATCGGGAGGTTGGTATGTGCCATCATTGATCTAACCATATCCAATAATGTTCCGTTCATTTTCTCTGCAACACCGTTTTGTTGTGGGGTATATGGAATAGTAAGCTGCCTAGTTATACCCTTAATCTTACAAAATTCCTTGAACACATCAGAAAAGTCCACGGTCAGTATGAAGAGTCTTCAAACTCTTCCCAGATTGATTCTCAACCTTTGCTACAAAGCGCTTGAAACAATCCAAGACTTCATAACGATGAAAAATCAAGTATACATAACCAAATCGCATATAATCGTCAATAAATGTAAGAAAATAAGAACAACCATATCTAGCTTTAACATTCATAGGTCCACAATATACCAACTCAAGTGGTTGAGTAGCACGTTTGGCCTTACCAAAAGGATTTCTACAAGCTTTGCCTTCTAGACAAGGTTCACATACAGGTAAGGAGACTTTAACGAGTGAGCCAAGATGGCCTTCTCGAGCTAACCTAGTCATCCTATCTTGAACAATGAGTCCTAGTCTAGCATGCCAAGTCATACAATCATCAACATTACTACTACTAACATTAGTTACTAAAATATCCGAAGAAATAGAATTAAACAAATCAATTTAAAGAAGTTACTACTTAAATAACCATGTCCAAACAAAATACCATAAAAAATGATGTCCAATCTACTGTCTTAAATTCTAAAAGAATATCCAAAACTAAGAAGTGCAATAACTGAAAGTAAATAATGATGAATTCCAGGTACGTAAAACACACCGTGAAGTGTTAAAATGCGTCCAAAGCGCATAGAAAGTTGATATATACCAACTTCCACAGCTTCATCACTTGTGCCATTGCCCATATAAACTCTTTGTGTACCACGTGGAATACATTGATAATCTACGAACTCCGCTCGATCTTGAGCTACATGTCTTGTTGATCCCGTATCTACAATCCATTCAGGGAGAGAATGAGCAATCAATACATGTGTACAAATACAAATGTTTACAGAGTTAGGTGAAAAGGGTACGTTTTTCGGCTCAGTACACTCATGGCAAAAATCTCCCTTATTTCCACAGTTGTAGCATTTCAATTTGGACTTATCCTTTTTACCAGCTCGCTTGCCATGATGGTTCTTATATTTATTTTCTACTTTACTAACATCCTTTTGGATGTTGTTCTTACGCTTACCATGTGGTTTGCGCTCACCTTGAGCATAAAAGGAAGTCACACGTGTCATATTCTCCAATAAGATCATCATGCATGCTATTCAACATAGTATATCGTGCATTGCGATCTTTCTTAAACCAAGCATCGTAGGCTTCAAGGTTACGACGGGCTTGGGTAGTATTACCTTCTGCAGGTCGGATCATTTCATTTGTCAAGAGTTCCATTTGTTCTTCTGAATTCAATAAGTATTGAATTTTTCTATGCCACATATTATAGTTCTTCCCATCAAGTTTGTCACCATTCGTGATATCAATAATCATATTCTTGGTAGTTATTTCTACACGTTTATCGCACAGAGATTGACATTATTATTAAGTGTATATTCACAATGTTGTCTCAAAATCTAATTGATAAAAAAAATTATGTCTCCATACAGATTTAGGATCAAAAATTTTACTATGTTCATAATCATCACCTAAACGTATAACCAAATATTAGATCTATCAATTAATTTTGGACTAGTAAAAAATTGGTAAAACAAATAACTTAAACTAATAAAACCATATAGAATAGCTTAACAAGCATTTTATACATATAATTATATTACAAACAATATGTGGTTGTAAATATTAGGATAATCATGTGATCGTATTAAACAACATACCTAATATTTAAAACATAACATGTGAAACAGAAAATAGCAGTAAAATATATATACCACAAAAAATAAAAAAAATAAAACTATAAAGTTCTGGACACTAAGTCCTTATAAACCTTTTTTTTTTAATATATATTTTATAAATAAATAACCGAGACAGAGACTCTAAGTCAACAGTTAATTTATTGTAGTTTTGGAGTCTGGAAACTAAGTCCATTTCTTGTCACCGAACAGAACCATGAGTTAGGGACACTAAGTCCACTTTCACTCACCGAATAAAAGTTTGAGTTAACTGTACATTAAAACAGAACTCATTTCGGACATCCTAGCCATACGGTCCACATGCACTTCACTTCACATATTAACTGTTTTTACATTTTATAATAACTTTTTTTAACCGGGTAATGTTTTAATTGACTGGGCTTAAACACTTTAAACCCACTAACACTACTGAATAGATTTAATTGTATGGACACTAAGTCCTGTTGATCACAATCAACGAATTAAATAAAATATGGACACTTAGTCAGTTAGGTTTTACAATAAATAAAAATAGAACTTTGTCCTTGTATTCGGTTACAGAAAAAAAAAAACAGAGTTACAGTACAAAAATGTTTTACATGATATTTGAAATTATTATATTTCAAATCTTCACCATAAAAACATGTTAATGCATTCAGCATAATTAAGATACATAATCAAGCGATTTAATAAATAATAATTCAATCAATCATATGATGAAAAATAATAATCATATTATCACACACAGAACAAATAAAAAGAATCACTTAAATCGGCGAATCAAGCAATACTAAACAACTCTGATACCAATGTTAAGAAAAAATGATTCAAAACAATGGATTCGGGTAGGTTACTTACCTGCGGAAAATCTGAAATACTCAGGATCGATTGATTATTATTACGAGCCTCTTAAAGAATCCTTCTTCGTTCTTCAATTACTTGAAGCCTCGAATATAATCTACTAGAGATTATACTACTTGTTCACACCCTAATCTTCCTAAAGAAATAATGGAATAGAGAGTAGTTTTTGTGCAAAACTTTAGTTCCCATTCCCATAAGCCAAATGAGAATAACTTAAACTCGTATATATATGGGTAGGGAAGTGAAGGAAGTGGAAGTAGTTATCTTTATAACTACTCAAAAAGTGGAAGAAGTAGAGGTAGTTATCCCAATATATATGGACATATAAGTAGATTTGGTCCAGGGTCAAGATAGTTAACTTGATCCACCAACCGACCAAATACTAACATTCTGATTCAGTTTTTGTTTTTCTCTAACAAATAAGATGAAGAACAATGAGGTGGTTGTTTAACTGAGTCAGCTCACCATTGTTGAGAGATGTGCTTATAGAAGAAAAGAAGAGACTCAAGAGAGTCTATAAATAAGTGGTTATTCAACCGAATAAACTCACCGGACTGAGTTGGAACTAGGACAGATCGACTTGTAATCCTTCCACTGTCAAAAGAAGGAACCAGGGAGGTGCCTTTCGCTGCAGTGATCACACAATCTAAACCTACGCCCGAATCATTCAACCAGCCTGACGCGGTGCCTTCCGCTGCAGTTAGAGGGGTTAAGGGGAGGGCTAGGGTCGCCATTTGGGTGGATCACGATTAATGGGAGTGGAAACATCGAGGCAATTGAGTTTGCACATTTTCAACAAGGATGAATTTATAAAAATGCAAGCCTTATCGACAATAAATCTCGTCAAAAAATCTGACTAAAACAAATGGCTGTACCCTATTTTTACTGATTGCATATCCTAATGTCATAGGGCAGCCCAGACACCGTCAGATCCTTTTTATTTTTTTACGAGATATTTGACGCTAAGTGATGAATTTATGTCAACATTTTGGCGTGCATTTTGAAGATTCAATGCATTATGCATACTTCCTTCAAACTTGTCACTTACCGCTCTCGAAGTTCGAAGAGATTAAGTAATTTCGTCTAGTAATTCCCGTCATGCAAATATTGCTCCCCAATGGAATATTAAGAGGCAAAGACCAATACCCCTACTCTCTCTATCTCCCTTTAAAATTTTCAAAATCAGACATTTATTAAATGTACAAAGTCTCTCTAGTTTCCCTTCCAGTACTAGAAGCCATATAGAAAAGCTTATAAATGCCCCTTTTATATGTGCATCATCACTTAACAAATCAGGAGTATAAAGTTTTCAATTCAAAGTATCTGTTTTCCTTCTTTTCTGAAAATGCTAACTGAACTGTCTCCATCTTCTAGATTCATTTGGAAGATTGATAAGGTTTCAAAGTTGGGCTTTACCGGATTAACCTCTGCTCCTTTCATGGTTGGTGGTTTCGTCTGGTATGCATTATTGTCCATTAATTACTCCAAGTTTGGCTCATCTTTCTTTTGTTTTGCATATCTTAATATTTCTTCTGCTCTTGATTAATCATTTTTTTTAATAGGCAAGCAAAGGTTTACCTTGTCCCCGCTGACGCTACCAGATTGCGAGGATGCACCGGAGAGCATAAGGACTTGTCGGTGTACCTCTTCCCCGCTGACGCTACCAAATTGCGATCGTATGAAGTTGACTTCAGTGTTGTCATAACTAGTCAAACCCACCGCAATAACACACTGAGATTCGGTACCTTTTTACAACATTACAACCGGAGATGAATTATCATAATTTTTATCTTACATATCCAATTGCTGCTATTGCATCCAGATATATTAGTGTGTATATATGGGGTTACCCTATTTACATTGTAGAACTTAACCTTCTATTTTTTTTAATTTTTTTTTTTGTATTTCGCAGAAACAAAACACACTTTCACTGAAGCATCTGGTTTCGGTTGGAAAAAACCATCAATCTTTCGTTATAGTGAACTCCATGACTCTAGTAAAGGATATATCAAGAACGATAGTTGTGTCATTAAACTTGAGATATCTTGCAATTGTTCAGTGTCTACGACGCAAATCAAACCAAAAGATGGTGAAAGTAGTGTTGACTTAAGGGAGCATCCAGGTCAACCCTTTGAGGAAGGGCGACATAACATCAAAGGTGATTTTTGTGAAGGTGAGGAATTCATAGACATTGGAGGCTTCAGTGTTTCGAGAACACAAGCCTCGTTATATGAACTGATATGGGCTAAATATGGTCATATCCCTTCGACCAAAGTTATACCAATATCCTCTTATACTTCCCTAGTTATGGTGGTCAAAGACTTGATGAGTTCTGTCATTGATATGCACCAATGCCGTTTAGTGGAATTGTCTACTGAAATGATTGACGTTTGGGATGACAAGATAAAAATGGCTGAGAAGCTAGAATTCAACATCAGTTGGCTTCGAGAACGTCTTGAGAGTGTGAAAAAAAGTGTGCCTGGGATGCAAAAATTTAAGACTGGGTTGCTAGAGCATGGTCAACCTCTGCGTGCTGCAAAATCAAATATGAAAGCCATATCGGATATGTTGAAGAAGGCAGAGGCTCAACTGGATGCAGCAAAGGATTATGTGCGACAGAATGCATCTGGATTACTCTCAGAATCAGATATTGAAATGTATCTAGAAATGGGCGAAAATCTACTGTTTGATGGGATGTTTTGAGATTTGAATCAACTAGGTGCTAATTTATTTCACGGTGTGAGATGTTTGGAAGTCCATAAATCTCTCATTTTACTGTAATTTAGAACCGTTGCTTAGTTTTTCTCATTCTATAAAAAATCGCACATTTTGAAGTAAAATTTTCCTCAGATAATCGACTTCACCTTTCACCTACATTACTAAGCTTTTTATTTCTGATTTTAGTTTTTGTTTCTCATAAAGAAACACTAAGAACAATGAGGTAGGTGATCAGTGAGTCAACTCACCATTCTGAGTTGAGACCAATGTAGTTAATTTTGGATCTCGGTCTTGTCGCGGCCGGGACCTTGACACCTTGTAACGATATCTCGGAGAGATTATCGGTGAAATCTCGGACTAATTTTCAAAATTTTATGATTAATACATCTCAAGTATACATCATTATATTAAACCTTTTGAATGTTAAGTTTAGGAAGACAACACAAGCGCATGGAGCTGAACAAGGGAAAGCAGGGAGGATATTACTCTCACCAAAATGTTTGTCCACAAATACTCCGCATTAGATTGCACCCACCATCCCTGGCAATAGCTCGGTGACACTTGGTGCAAGGCATTGTGTTTGAAGATATCCAGTTAATTGTCTTTGACTCATCCTGACACTTCTGGGTCCAGAGCTTCCACATAAGACACGAGCAAGGGGAGTGCACTTCCATTGTGTTTGAAGATATCCAGTTAATTGTACGACAACCATCCACTCCTTCCCTGATTTCTCGGCTAAACTTTGCTCAAAACTCGTTGTAACTTGAATATCCTGCAAACCCAATCTTCTAAACCTCCTCATACACTCACCAGAACCCATGGTACGCTGTTGCTGAGACTTGGAATAGAAGCCTAGTCACTCAGGCATTTTTACAAGAACCATGTGTGCACAACTGGTGGTGGGAAGAGATACATTCTCTACTGATTTTTGAACCATTCACTATCTCCATCCCTGCAATATAATTCATATTCATTCATTCAAAACACCATTTATTCAAGCTTCTAACAGTCATCCATAATCAATGACAGCAACACATGGAGTCTTACAACCCATGTCTTCTCCCCTGTTTTATCATTCAAATCCCTGTCCAAATCGAACTAAAATTCAAACCCATTCTTAGGAAGTCCATTCCCTCCATTTCTTGTAGCAGCAGATCCCCACATCACTTCACTGATTTCTCTGCTATTTTTTCTCTCGACCAGCGAAATCCATTAACCACTTTTCTAAGCTCAACTGTACGACATTTGAAATCCAAATTCTCATGGCTCCTGTGCAAATTACAGACCCAAAAGATTGACATGGACCGTTGGATTCGTCAAGAGATTAGGTACCGTTAGATTAGAATAGTAAATACCCGTTTTACCCTAGATTCGGTGTCTCCTCACGGCCGAGATACGGACAATTCGGCCGATATTCATGTTCAAATATCGGTCAGCGCAATCTCGAATATCGTCAAACTATTCTTCCGATACCTTGAAAAGCGACGATATCTCGACCGTAACAACCGATATTGACTATATTAGTTGAGACTTGAAAGATGTGCGCGTGGCTACAAAAGAAAAAGATGGTTGTTGGGCGCCAAGTCGGTTCATCTGGCTGAGTCATCTCACCATTCTGAGTTGAGAAATGAGCCTATTATACTACTAGTAGAATTGAATCAGATAATTATAATAGGAGACTGGAGAGTAAGTTTAAGAGTTGTACAGAAATATACCACACTCTAGAACCTTTGACGTGCTTTAGAAATCCCAATTTAGAGGGGAAATAAAAATAGAGTATTATGGAGAATGTTGAAAATGGGATCACACGTAATGAAAATTGATCTATCGAGGCAAAAGAGCACCACACTTTGTCAAATAAAAATACTTGCATTTTCAAGATGGATGGATGGATTTATTTTATCTTTTTGTCATCCATTTTCAAGGGAAGTTTTAATGTCAGTGGAATACTAGGAGGCAAAGAGTAAGAATATATATCAATTAATCAACCGTATCGCTATTAAAGTTTTTAAAAGTGTTTTTTATTAATCTATTTTATTCGATGATGCATGTGTTTTTTTATAAATTTTATGATAGATGTTAACCAACGAGCAATCTAGGAGATCGAAATCAAATGTCAATCACTTTGATTATTGTTGTAGAGATATTTGAAGTATGAAGAATTGATTTTATAAGCCCTTTTGTTAATTTGTATGAAAAATTATATTTATTTCTTGTTGTGGATTATATTTCGAAATTGATGGAAGCTAAAACCACCCCTAATAATAATTCTCAAATTATTTGTGAGTTTGTGAAGGAAAATATTTTCTCTAGACATGGTACATTGCGTGTGTTAATCAATGACGGAGGCTCACACTTTCATAAATCCTTCCATGTTCTCCTTAAGAAGTACAACATAACACACAAAATTAGTGCGCTTTATCATTCACAAACCAGCGGCCAAGCTGAAATTTCAAATCGTGAGATTAAGTCCATTCTTGAGAAAACGGTGAATAAAACAAGGAATGATTGAAGCTTAAGACTCAACGATGCATTTGGGCGTATAAAACATCATATAAGACACCGATTGGTATGTCTCCATGTCGGTTTGGTTTATGGAAAAACTTGTCATCTTCCGGTTGAACTTGAACATGCATAAGGCTTTATGGGAGGTTAGGATGTGCAACATGGAGTATGATGAAGCGCGAAAGAAAAGAAAGTTACAACTTAACGAGCTAGAGGAGATACGTAATGATGCTTATGAGAGTTCTCGGATTTACAAGGAGAAGACCAAGCTTTTCCATGACAAGATGATTTTAAGTAAGAATTTTTTTGTGGAGTGGAACAAAAAGTTCTTTTATTTTACTCCCGTCTTAAGTTATTTCCTGAAAAGCTAAGATCCCGTTGGATTGAACCATATGTTGTTATTGATGTTTATTTCATGGTGGAGTTGATATCACTAGTCTCAGAGATGTGACAACTTCTAAGGTCAACGACCATAAATTAAAGCCATACTACGAAAGCATCGCTTATGTAAATGCAGACGAGATTAAGCTACGTGATTTGCTCCCTCTTAAGGAGTAATTTGAATGAGTGTCATGTCAGGCCGAAGACATTATACTAAGCGCTACATGGGAGACAACCCATTGGTTTTATATGTCTATCTTTATCCTTTTGGTTTTTATTAGTTTTTTATATCATTATTTGATTTTTCCATCTTAGATTTTACATTGGAAGAGACAATTTACATTGAGGACAATATAAATTTTAATTATGTGGGAGTATTTGCATAATAGAGTTTTTAGTCTTTTATAGTTTTCATTTTCGTAAGTAAAATTTTCAACTTCATTCTCGATTCTACGAGAATTTTTATGAAAGCGTTTCATTTGCTTCTTTTCAATGGAAATTTTATTTTCCCAGAATGTACCTTAATTTTTGGCCTAATTCTTCTTCTGATGATTGATTCAACCTCTGATCAAAAAGATATACCTTGGTTATATTTCATCTCTTCAACAAGTTTAGTAATGAGCATAACGGCCCTATTGTTCAGATGGAGAAAAGAACCCATGATTAGCTTTTCGGGAAATTTCCAAATGAACAATTTCAACGAAATCTTTCAATTTCTTATTTTTATCTATTCAACTCTATGTATTCCTCTTTTTGTATATATTTTTTGCATGAAACCTCCAATTTTTTAGAGATTCTAGAGTCACATAGTATATTCTTAACTATGTTACATACAAAATTCTTACCGTAATAATGGAACTTAGAATGACTAGAAAATACTACACATTAGGTAATCTTAATTTTTGAGAGAGTAATCGTGTTAAACTTAACTATACCGGTGGAAAATTAGGTGCAGAAGGAAAGCGGTCACTAGTGGAAAAAAGTCGTTTTAAGACAGTTACGTAGTATCGTATAAACGAGTTGAACGACATATTCAAGTTTCCGCCGAAAGTGTCGTAGATCTTGTGTATTTTTGGAACAACATATTCATATTAACGCTGAATAAATTAAGTCTACGACACTTTCATATTGTTGCTAGGTACAGGGCTACCAGGCCTTTTGGGACCAACTCATATAAAACAAAACAATTATAATCATTGGACTTTTGAATTGGTATCTCCTGAAAGTAGGGGCAAAGCAAAGAATCTAGCTACAAGGTAGCAAACAATTTTTAGAGTAGGCAAGATAGTAAAATGGGCTTTGGACATACCAATAAAAAAGATTAGGCTTGGTAGACCGTCTTAAGTTTTGTATGGGCTGGCTCTATCCAATCTTGAAAAGTTTGTTATCTCGTGTATAGATCGTACAGAAAGTTATGTAATAAGTGATGCCCAAAACACTTTTTTCTTTTGATTTTCGGTTATGCACTCGTGTTTTTTAGGGAGGCAAAGGAGGATATACCCAGTGTAGTCAATCTCGGTCGAAATGGTCGAGATCTCTGCTTTGATCCATGACCGAGACGAGTTTTTCAATCTTGCTGAGGCGAGATTTGACAGAGAAACTCGTCGAGACAACAGAGATTCCACCGAGATGCACCGAAACTCCGCCTAGACAAGTTTACATATGAAAGTTTAGTAATGAAAAATCAAATCTAACCCTTAAAAATTCGATTTTTTTTACCTTCTTTGAAAATTAATGTTGTTTCTTTATAAATATATATATACACGGATAGCGTATGTAAAGTGTGCAAAATGCTTAACATATATATTACGGGTATAAAATTTGAATATAAACACTCCAAGATTTCACCGAGAATCTTCCTGAGATAAAGTTATCTCAGTGTCCCAGTCCCGTACGAGACGACACCAAGATCCGAGATTGACTACCTTGGATACACCACAGTTTCTGGATAAACAAAAGTGCAAGTTGAGATTTTCAGTTAAGTCACCATGCATAAAAGATTTCAGCTTTAGGTTCAGTTTCTTAGATCTTAGACTTATGGGTACCATGAATCAGAAAATTATCTGCACTCATGGAAGAGAAGATTTACATCTGATTAAAGTTTGATTTTTATTTCGTTTTTTTACTAATTATTGTTTTTTTTTTTCATAAGGAAGGTTCGATTTTTATTGGTTTATTCATCAAAAGTACATAAACAATTTTTTTTTCTTTTTCCTAAAATACAAATTTGATATTTTTTTAAAGTCTGATTTGATGATATTTCTTGCACTTCTTGTTAGAATTGTAAGAAAATTTGGTTTAATTTATCAGAATTAGATTAAGATTTGATTTTATTCTTAGAATCTAGATAACCAAAAATAAATAAATAAATTTGTTAGATATTCGGAAAATTTCCTAATTCCTGCCTTCTCATATTCTCCATGTCTGACTATATAAAGGATACTCTTTTAGGGTTTCCCAAAACATAAGTATAAGTATTTCTTGTGTGTAGGCTGCATTTAGGTTCCATAAATTGTTAGTTTTTATGTGAGTTTATTTATTGGATCCACCAAGTTACTAGTCTCTCAAGTCATCTACAAGTATAGATATACATTTTTATCTTTATCCTTTTATATATAAAAAAAGAGAAGAGGAATGATGAATAAAGTTCTACATGTTGAAAATAGGCGATAAATAAGCAGATTTTTTTTAGTATTGTTGTTTCTTCTATCCTCGTCTAAATTCAACAAGTTTTTTTATTGTTTCTTGTGTAAAATCATTAGACATGATTTAGACCAAACACGAGGCTTTTCTTTTGGTTATAGCTTAATTATAGCTAAGAGAAAGAGGGTTCTAAAAACTATCACTATGGTTTTTCTCTTGGCCATAGTTTACTTTTAGCTTATATTGAGTATCCGTTCATATGACTTTTGGATCCTAACTAAATAAATCATAAAGAGAAAGGAAAATAATGGAACCCAAAAATTAACTTTTTAACGGATACTGGGTATCCATCCCCATTGTTTGGATAGAGCTGGGATCAGATGTGTACACTTTATTAGAAAAATCAGCTTTGAACCACATTAAATTCAAACAATGTCCCATAGTAGTTAACTTTCACCATATTTAATCTATGGACAAACAAAATAGTAACCATAGTGTTTGGCCTTAGGGATTTTAAAGTCTCTTATGCTGCTCCTCAAAGATGATGAACAGTAAATTTCACGGTCTTGGAAAAATTACTAGGTCTAAATTAATTTTTTTTATTTCCTTGGTTGTATAGTTTAGTTTTATTATAAGTTTACTTTTTCAATTTATGAAAATTTTACTTTCCATTCGAGTTCAAGTGAAGATTTGTTGCCCTTTCTAAAAATGGTTTCCCTTTCGAAAAATTAGATTCATACAGGTGGACGAGCCATGTTTAATTATTTCGAACCACCAATTAAACAAAATAGAACCTTCAATCTTTCAATTTTTTTGTCAACGAGAATACATAAGCTGTGTGGGCACAAGGTTGTTTTAACGACGTCCATATACCTTACAAAAACTAAGAAGTGCAATTTTTCGCATTTAGGTTCATATGCTTGACACTCTGTGAAGCCAAAATTTATAATCTAGTATATTGTTTGTTTGTTTTTATAGGAGATTATTTCTCTTTTTTTTTTATGAAGCACAGACTAGTCTTCAATAACTGGCGAAGAGAAGATATAAAACTTATTTCACTCAAAACTCATCTAAGAAGCTTAGAGTAACCGCCAAAAGTAGTCTCTGCCAACAGTCAAGAGAAAGTCGCCCCCCTAGAGAATATTTTTTATCCCAACCACAAACGCTAGACCACCACCATACCATAGGTATTTATTTATTTTTATTGCTTATGACAAATCAATAACCACAATAAGCAACGTTTGGACTCAAGAGTGATGCAAACTTTTGTGCATCCGGCTCATTTGTGTTCGAAAAAGATAGAATGCAAGGAACTATAACTTTCTTTTGATGATTTTTGGATGTGTATGTAGTTGTTTATTTGATATTTACAGGTAAAGGAAATGTTAATCTCATGCTTTGGAAAGGTCCATAAGGGAATATTGATTGTAATATGTACTTAGAGATTTACCATGAATCTTCGATTCACGATTTAACATACGATTCGATTCTTAAAAATAATAAATGATTCACGATTTAAAAACCTTGATTGTTCATTGTATACAAAAGTTAATTACATATTATAAATTTGCTTTAATGAAGAAGAATTTGCAAATTAATAAAGAAACCATAATTTAATAAATATACTCTCTAAATTATTATTCTAAAAAATTGTAAAATATATTTTACTCTATGTTGTACGTGTAGAAAATACATGTTAATTATTTATATGCGATTTACAAAACTTAATTTGTTAATAGAGTCTCTCTTCCTGTTTTATTTATGCAAATTTATTTTATTTTATTTTATGTCCATTTGGATATGTCAAACACCTTTTTCAAGAAGGCATGTCCCAATATTTTCCTTACTTATGATACATGTGTATCATCAACAGAACTTGTTACTTTTTGTTATCAACAAAGATAATTAGTTAAGATTTATTTTGATATTATTAAAACCCTTATATGTTGTAAAGTAATCTTTAAGTTGGCATCTACAAGTAGTTTTTAAACTCAATATATTTATATACGAAATAGTTGGACTGGGTCAGTAAGTTCTTAAACCCTGGTTTATTCATGAATTCCTTGATTTTTCTTAATGATTCAATTCTTCCTTTGTATTGATTGATTCAGATTTATATGCCTGTTATCGAATTTCTAAAAAAAAAATTCTTATACTCTTTGGTGTTGTTTTTTGCTCTAAGTATGCTTTGGATTCTGTTGAAACGACAAAATCTTGGAATTATCTGAGAAAGGGATTTTAATAGAATCTGAATCTCACAAGAGTAACAACAAAAGACAAAGAGGAGTTAGAGATTTTGGAGAATTTGGTTTCAAGTTTAGAGAATATGGCTACTAGTGCTGAGAAAGCTTTTTTAGAAACACACAATAAGCTAAGGGAATCAAGATTAAGTAAGGAATTTGTACTAGAAAATCTTCTTGGAGATGGAGCATATGGAAATGCTTGGAGATGTCTGCATCGCTTAGACATATGTGTTTATGCAGTTAAAAGGATTAGATATATAGGATAGAATGAGGTTTTATTGAGATAATATATAACAATTTGATTTTAAATGATTTAGGTTTCTTCTTAAGAAACATAATAAAACATTTGTTTTGTATGTGTGTGTGTGTTTGTGAAGTGAGATACATGCAATGTCTAAATTGCATCAAGGGGGAATAGTCTGTTATTACACCAGTTGGGCTGAAGTAGATGAGTTCATTCTCGACATGAATGTCGAGGTGGTTGGGTTTCGTGAAGTCGAAGAGGAACAAGATGAAGTGGAAGAGGAAAAAGATGATGATGATGATGATGATGATGATGATGATGATGATGAATACCAATTTTGGAAACTTTCACCAGATCAATACCAGTTTTAGTCATTTCTTCGATGAAGATGATGAAGATGAAGATGGCGATGATGATGATAATGAAGAAGAAGAAACGCTTAAGCATACCAAGGAAGAACTTAGTGATAAGCATAAGGAGCTGATGAGTTTGTGATAGTGGTAAGAAAGAGTTAGTTAAACTTAGTTAATTTTAAGTGTTAGATGAGATTAAATATTGTTGTGTTAGATGGTGAATGTGTTTTTTTTCCCAAACTTAACCCCAAAACTAGGTTTTTTTTCGAGATTACCGAGACCACAATGAAGAAGATGAAGATTATAATGTTTGGGATACCCGGGTATATTCGTTAATGTGTTTTTGGCTTAAATTTGGTGAAAATATCAAACTTTATAGCTTGGATTCAACAAGCTCGATATACGTTCGACTAGTATAATGAAGAACACAGATAGCCTAACTATCTGAGTTCATGGTAGTAGTCGAACTATTAGTTAAAACTATTGGTAATAACCGAACTTAGTTGGTAGTAATACTAATGGCAGTAGCCGAACTGAGATGTTCGGTTAGGACCTTAATAGAGTTTCAAACCGAACAATGTAATTCCTAACCGAACTTTCAATATAACAAAGAATTTTATCAAGTAAAAAAGTTCGGCTATCTCGATAATAGGATTTTATAACCGAACAATATTAATTTACCAGGTTATTTTGTGTCAGAAGTTCGGTTAAACATTATTTATTGAAGGCAGTCGAACATTTATGATTTCACCAGGGATTGTTGGTGTCAGCATTTCGTCTAGGGTTGATATTTTACTCCCTAGCCGAACATTACTCTAGATTGCGTGATTCTTAGCTAAACTTATTATCTCTAGCCGAAAATTTAATAATTCACCAGGGATTGTTGGTGTCAGAAGTTCGACTAGGGTTAATATTTTCTTCTCTAGCCGAACATTATTCTAGATTGTGCAATTCTTAGCCGAACTTATTCTCTCTAGCCGAACATTTAACAAAATATCAAACAATTTTATCATGTAGAAAGTTCGTCTATCTCGATAATAGGATTTAATAACCAAACTTTTCTTTTAACAACCGATGCAATCATGAGCGTTTCATTGAATTTTAGCACTTCATCTTGATCCACTTGCATCTAGGAATAGCTAAAAACAGACTTCAGAAGATGACGGGAGAAGGGCGCTTCTTCCTAAAAGGATAGGGCCCTCAGAGGCGTATGTTGGCGAGCTTATCTTCCAAAATAGATAAAACTTGACCTCCACAAAAGCCCTCAGTAGAGGTTAGGATGGAAATCTAGGACGTTCTTTGTGTTTTTTGAGCAGCGCCTGTCCGGTGCCGAACCAAAAAACGCTCTTCTTTTCTTGAAGGGCGGAGGAGAAACAATGGTTGTTGTTGGCGATAGGCCCACTCCTTTCTTAGGTGGAAGGTAAGGATGACAGCTGAAACTCTCTTATAGGTACTATTTGTTCGGTTTGTTATGTAATAGGCTTTATTAACTGAATTTTTTTACCGAACTTACGAAATTCATTAACTAAAGTTTGAAACCAAGTTACAAAGTATTAATGTCAAATACAAACCAACTAACGAAATTCAAACCATGTAATTGTTCTAAAATACTGAATTCTAACACTCATTCACCATGTTGACGATTGCGAGAAACTCTTTTACCACGTCCAAGTTCTTTGTCGGATTGGGTCTCATCTCGACTTGGTTCTAACATAGTAGCAGCAGATGCACTTGAGCTTTCCCCACGTGGTCGCCTTCTAGTAGCAGCAATAGCAGCAGTTGAACCTCCCCCTTGTACACGACTCTTCTTGGGAGCTTTCTCCTTGATCGGCTCAACCTCATTGTTTGTTATGACCTTGTCCCATTCGTTGTAAATGGATGTTTGTTCTTCAGTCGACATAGGGTCTCCCGTGCGAATTTTAGCCATCATTTTTCTCAATATCTTCCTACCCGCCTTAACCTATTCAAAGTTAAACATAAAAATATGTTATTTTAGATCAAAGTTTATAAAACTTCGAAAAACTTAAAATATAATAACATTATTTATTACCACATTCTCCAAAGCCTTCGCCATATCTTCGCCGCAAGTAAGCGTCTTCCCGGTTTCAACTCCTTATCCTTCGCCTTATCCGCTTTGGCATGTTCAACATGATTTACAACATAGGGATGAGTAGTGCCTAGATACCAATTGATGGTTTTGTAAATAGTGGTAAATAAAGTTCGTTCAAGACTTGTGAAAATTTCTTTTTAAACCTAATTTCTAAGACTAAAAATAGCAAAACTCAAATAAAATTGATAAAAAAATTGAGAGTAAACTGAGGCTAAGATTCCACTATTTTCCTAATTTTGAAGTGATTTAATTCAATAATTATAATCATGCAATTCTTACATTTAATTTGATTCTAAAATATTGCAACAAGTAGATTTTTAAGACAACAATTGTATAACAAAAACATGGAACATCTAAAACATAGGCCAAGCATGTGCCATCTAACAAAACCACAATTGCTTAATAAAAATCATTGAATCAATTTTTAACCAAGGAAAATAATCATAAATTAATTAAATAAATATTACCACATAATGTTTGGAAAAATAGCTTCCTTCGTCGCCTCAGAGATGGGGTTTAGCTCCTCATATTAATCGCTTTCTCAAAATTAGGGTTCATGGCTCAAAAAATGTTTACAAATGATAAAAATAGAGTAAAACAAAGAAAATAGTGAGTTTGCAACGTTTATAGACGTTACAGATTAACTATTACAGGGGGGATGAAGATAAACGTTGCAGACGCGACAATATCCATTGCAAACGGGTTGAAGAAACTATTGCAACTGAAGATAAACGTTGATGTTGCGACAATATTCGTTGCAAACGGATGAACAAACTGTGGCCAATTGGTTGAAGATTCTGTCGCCTATTCTGTGTTCTTCATGCAACAACAACAACAAGTTTTCTGGATTGAATTTGATCGCTCTGTTTGCCTCCTGAGCTCTCCCCAAGACTCTCTGCCTCTTCTACAACTCTCACAACTCCTATTTATACACCCCAAACCACCAAATCTTAAAAAATTCTTCATTAACAGAGAATAATACTCGAGTATTTTTTCTCTTCAATATCCGTGATCTGATTTGTTATTCTGTCTTGATTAATAGTCTCCCGATTGCATAAAATCTCTCCAAGATAATGGCAGGATAATATCTTGTTTTATCTCCTCAAAATACTCTTAATCAATCCACATATTATTCCCGAAATCTTCACACAGTTAAGTGAATAAAATACTCCCGCCAAAAAAACTTTGAATTTGAAAATGAGTGGGTGCCCATATCCAATGTATGGGTGCCTTTATCACTTGTCATGGTTGCCTTTAAAAAATCTTGGGTGCTTTTAACACTTTTGATGGGGGGTGTTTTTAGCGATTTCTCCATATTTATTAATTTTGAAAAAATACCTATAAATAAACAAAATGATATTATTAATACAAAAATGGAGAAATATTAATACAAATAAGAGACCAAATAAGACACGTAAATGTGTCTATCCAATTCATGTACCATTCTCCATAGGCACTTTGGGTACCCTCCTCCAAAGATATACACTCATTTTCATCAATAATGTATTCATCCATGTTGTTCCGCATCTCTGGCGTTGGTTGTGGGTCATGACATGGCTTAAAGAAATTGGCGGTGTTCTTCGTACCTCTCTTCAACAATCTAAAGTTTTCATTCACAACAGTTGGGATAGTCTGAACATAAGCGAGTTGGCGAAATTCTCTTCAAGGGTTATACATCGAGTAACCACCAGGGAAGAACAATGACCCATAGTAAGCAGCGACTGGCGAAATCTCAACCTCAGAAAAAGAGTAGGGGTGAAAAAATACTTTATGTACTCTCAAATCATCCAACACTCTCCTCATGTATGCCAACGGATTCTCCTTAGCCTTCAACTGTGTGCGCTTGAACTCGGACTTTTCGACTGTCGGCTGCCCATCTTTCCAACCTTTCTTCTCATCAAGAAACTTTATTAAAGGGAAGTGGTCGTACATCCACATTTAAGGTAAAAACAATCAAGTTTAACAAAAGTTTGGTTAGAAAAAAAACTCAATTCTCAACCCAAGAGAGTATAGTAGCCTCCGATTACCTGGAACAGAGTGTAGTAGCCTCCGATTTGTGAAGTATTAATCTGATTAGCGCTCCTAAGTTAGTATTAAAGGAACGCAAGGACCACAGTGCCCCAATAGTAATCATTAACCTCTTCAAGGGGATGCAAAAGCTGGAGAAAATTGGCATCTACCCTGTTTCCAGAAGTGTCGAGAAACATAAGGATGCCTAGATGATACAACAAGTAAGCGGTGACATGTTGTTTAATCTTGTCCTCGTCCATCACCAACTCTCCTTTCTGTACTTTCTTTCTTGTCCCTCCGAATTCCCTCTTCAAAACGACCAACTTGAACTTCCTCAGCTTCTTGATCGGACGACCCTTGTTATCAATCTCAGTCAACTCCATACCATGATCAGGATCCTTAACAGAGCGTCTGAACTCCGACTTGGTCTTACTTTGTCTTCACCCAAACGTCTTCTCCGCTAACAATTCTAGATCTTCAAAACTCATCTTATCTTGATAACCTTCTACAACACATTTCCCATCCGCGTTAAGTACAGTGATCTTGCGCACGCCGTCAGGAGTGATACACATCTCACCAAATGGGAGGTGCAAAGTACCTGTCTCTGGGTAGAACCTCTCGGCAAACGCTGAGACAGTGAAACTGTCAAACTCGGCGTGTGCATAATGAATAACATACCACAAAACACATGATTTGACTCTCTCCACCACTTGTTCACACTCATCCTATATATCCCATGAAACCGCCTTCTGGCGTCTCAAAAGTCTAGTCGAATTGTTATGATCCTACAATATTTACATAATCATTGACTAACTAACACACACGAAATCATAATTAAGAGAACATAATTAGGAAAAAATACATATAGTTAAAATGTAATACCTTGGTCGAGTAGATTTTGGAATCCCATGAGTATTTGTAGCCGAACAACACTTCGCCTCCATCTTCTGGTGTACCACGAGGTGGGTTAGTAGGAGTTAAACACAAATCATCATCGGAAATATGTGCATATCTAGCACAAGGTATCTTAGCGTCTTTTTCTCTTTAAAAACAACAAGAGAAAGATTTCGCTGTGGATCTTCCTTATTATCTTCCTCTTCCTCATTATCTTCCTCTTCATCTTGCTATTGATCTTCCTATTGGTCATCCTCAACTTCATGTTCTATCTCTTGGTTCACTTCACGGATTATCACTCCTGGTAACGACCCCGATTTCTTTGTAGCTTTTGCTTCTCGCTTATTTGCCCCTTGGTGTTTACCGTGGCGAGGGGTTGGAGTTCTAAGATCTTCCACCACCGTATGCTTATCTTTACCTTTCGACTTGCCCCTAAAAACAAAGACTACTTAGCTAAATTCAAACAACAAAGCATGAAGTTGGGATAAAGAAAGAAAAGACTTCGGCAAAGAATAACACACAATCGAGTTAACCGAACAAAAAGTCCGGTCAACAATAAAAAAAAAATCGACTAGCATCCATCATTTTTCCTCTAAAACAGTATAATGTTCGGTTGGAATGTTAATTTTGGAGTATAGCCGAACTTTAAGTTTACATTTTGGACTACAAAGTTCGGTTGAAAGAACAAAGTATCGATATGGCCGAACTCCTAAGTTCGTCTATAAAACCTAGAGAAAAAAAAGTTCGGCTAGCCCTAAAATTATTTCTCAACCAAACTGTTCTTCGTGTTTTTGAAAAACAGAAAAGTCGGCTGACACGAAAAGGATAAAACACTTTTTGTGTAGCCGAACTTTTATCTGAACCTACATTTTGAACCCTAAAAATCATGATTTCTACTCGAATCGACAATAAAAAAACGCATGCAACAGAAGGGGTCTGTCGGAAATTGTCGTTTAATTTGCATGTTGGGTTGATTAGGAATTGGTTCTTCCGTTTGGGGCTCGATTTCGGGTTGAAGAACCGACTCTTCAACTTCTTCTTGTGCTTGATTCGCTTGATTTCCAATCGCCACAATCCCATGCTTAGGTCGTACATCTCTTTTACAATGTTTTACACGACTTACTTGTAGATGAAAAGATTCATCGACGATTAATCGTTTATGGAAGATGAAGAGGTAAAGAGGAGAAAAAAAAGAGTTTTTAAAAAAGAAAAATTCAGTTAGGAATTGGGATTTTGTTTTAAAATTTAGGTTTATATTTGTTTTTTATTTAGGTGGTTATATTAGATTAGGATAAAATTAATAAAAGATAACTTAATTATTTCATCATATTAGGATACTCTTTAATTTTTAGGACATATGGTCGAAGTAGATAAGGGTCCCTTAAAAATGAGTTGGTCCCTAAAAAAATCGTTTCTTATAATACCACCGATTGTTACAACCTGGCTCACAGAAAGCCCAAAGCGCATTTCAGTGAAAAATCAAAATATTTTTATAGAAGCGGGAAATTTTTATTTTCGTGAGAACCGCCTTTTAATTATTTTCTCTCTCTTCTTTCTAATCTCATCCGCGAATTTTCTGATTTCTTCCTCATCAGTTCTTGATTATTGAATTCTCTGAGAAAATATCAGAGACAAATTCCTTTCTAGTCAACGGTACGTTTCGATCTCATCGAATTTTTTTTTCTCAATCGATCTATGAATCTGTATGCTTAAAATCCACAAATTTTGACCTAATTTTCTCGAAGAAATTCTTTGCTATTTAGGTTTTCCAGTAATCGTAGCAAACTATTATAAGATCTTTGATTCTTGCAATTCTGTGTTCAGTAATTATAGTATTTACGTTTGCGGTAGGGATTAGGGTAATTATTCTCTATTTACAGTTGGATTGAAGTTATTCAAGATTTCTAAATTACTGTTTAAATTTAGGGTTTATATTATTACACCTTTGGGTGGGGATCTTCAACTTTTGGGTTAAGAGAATTTTGTTATATTCCAATTTTAGAGCTTAACTACTTGCTATTGACTACACTTTCGGAATTTTGCTTAGCCGATTACTCGCCAAGCTGCACAGGATATTTGTATTACTTTGGCGAGTTATCTGTCCCTAATGCAACCATTATTTTGATTTTCGCAACATAGTGCTTACTTAAGCTGCAAAAAAAAATATCCCCTGCAAGATATAGAAATTTGGTGGGGAAGTTTGTGCAAGGGTTTCAAACTGAAGATTCATCATGCGATGAAAACCTCTAAGCGGGAGCACCAAGTAGCCGATGAGGCTTCTAAAAGGAGCAGGGTAAAAGTAGGCATTGGTTGCAGTGTAATCAAAGTAGCTTCAAGGACAACTGGTGGAAAGCGCTGCAAAAATATTACTGATTTGGAACATCTTAGTGGTATTTCGACTAATTTTTTTTTTTTTTGAATACCTTCTAGATTTAATACTGTTGAATTGTATTTAGTGTTTTCTTAGATGTATGATGTAGTGGGTCTATGTAAATTGTAAGTCTGTTTTCTTTTTATAGGGGATAATGATATTACTTCAGTTGGAAAAGATAAGAGATTTTTACCTTCTCCAACAATTGAATCATTTTCTGAGAACCTTCAAGTAAAAGCATTGAGCGTTTTTGAGAAAACAAATGATGTGCAAAATGTTGAAAAATCTTATGCAAAGATTAAACTTCAACTTTTCCCTATAGACGAAACAACCCGTGAGGGGTTGGATAAGGTAATGTTCAGAACTGAAAATTATATTACTAGGTTTATCTAAGCTTTGGAAAAATCCAAGAGTTTGGTGTTAAGAGTGTAACATTCTCATGTATGTGTATAATAGGATGGACACAATCCGCATTTAGAGCTCATTCTAAGTAAGCGAAAGAAGATATCCTCTGTGATGAATCATTTAAGTAGCAAGTGGGGCAGTTCGAGCACTGTGGCAGGCGAGTTGATGCTTTTCCCATACAACATTTGTCTGGATAACTTAGCTGAATACAAACGATGGACTTTGAAGGATAAAGACACTGCAGCTGATGTATACACAGCCATTAGAAGCCCTTCTGTTTTCCGATTAAGGTCTGAAGTTTCCTTATTGTTCCTTGTTTATTTTTGGTATTTATTACTGTCTGATTAGCGTGCTGATTAAGGTTTCTGTTTTAAGGTATGGGTGGTTTCCTCATCTGGAACGCAGTGGCTATTTCTTATCTCGCACATCTTCCTGCTTTGCGGATTGTTTGCAACCTGAAGACCTCAAGAAAGATTCAAATATGGATGGGAAAACTAGAGATGATCAGGGGAACACACAAAAGGTAGATAATCAAAAGGGAGAACAAGTCTGCGGCTTAACTCAAAATGCAGCAGTAGGTGACACTGTGACATCAGATAGAGCAGCTGAGCTTTTGGTTACTTTTCTACCCTTGTTATCTCATGCACCTACAAATATCTCCATTTGCTAGACCACTTCATTAAAATTCACTAATTGCCTGAGGAACTCTTAAAGCTTGAGTTATTTTTTTTTTGCAGGAGAATTCAAAAATTGATGTTGGACTCTCGCTATCCTCTTCTTTATGGAGTGATAATCTTACAAACATAAGCATCGGTGGACTCCTGTCAGAAGCATCCCTTCAACCTGGCACCAGTAGTAGTAATGCAAAACCTACAGGGACTGACTCATATGTTCAACAAGTTCCATTCAGCTGTGATTCATTTGATGCTGCTATAGCTGCCCATATTTTCAGTCAGTCTCAAAGCAGACAGAAGCGAACTGCCATGCAGTCATCCATCTTGGATGCTGAAGAAACATGCCATGCATTTCCATCCCAAAAGTTATCATCCATCTTGGATGCTGAAGAAACATGCCATGCTAATTCCAATTCATTCAAGTTCCCTGGTTCCTTTGAGGTTCGATTTCGTTTCTCTTGATTTGTTATTGATTTTCAGTAAACCCGTAACAATCCACTTCGGAGCAATTGAATAAATGGTCAATCAGACAGGTTAGCCTTATGATAATCCTTTCTGTCTGAGTTTGAAAATTGAATAAATTAGAGTTTAAGGTACCAAACTCATTTGGTGGACTTCAGAACAGACTTCCCTTGACACGCAGCAAGGATCATCACATGCAACAGCATTATGCTGATCTTAAATTTCTTGGTGGTAAATTAAGAATTTGTTTAGGACTTGTTAGAATTTTTTCTGTGAAGTATTAGTCAATCATACCACTCCACATATTTTAGAAAGCGCACTGAGTCTTTGATTCGTTGAACCATGAATAAAGTGGGTAAAACCTCTGTAATCACACGGTTGGATCTTCTTGACTAGCTAAATGTGGGTCAACAAAGTTGCAAATTTTACAAATACGTATAGATTACATAATAGGCCCGAGTTTCAAATTTCAAGTTGTTTTTACAGGAAAAAAGCCGTGGTGGGTTATTAAAACACATTTGCCGCCAAGAGCCACAGAAAACATCGTTATCACCTCAAGCCCAGGAAGTCGACAATTTAACTAACAGCCTTGGTTTTGGAGACATCAAATGGGTACATAGATTTCCTTACAACTTCTTCATATTCTGAACTTCCCATATTACAAATTTCAACTCCAGTTTTCTTATTTTGCTGAATCTGATTATCCTTTTGTTGTTAATACAGTCACAAGGTGATTCTTTGGGGCCCTTGGGATTTACTTTGTCCTCTCAACCGTTTATGAATAGCGACAGTATGAATTTCAGCAATTTGTTTGCCATCAGTAGAGACAAGTTTCAGAGCTCTTCAGTGTCTATTAGCGATATGAAATTTGCTCCCTCTTGAAAGCAACTTGGGCAGGTCTCTTCTGAATCCTTGGAACCTGGTCACACTTCATGTCTATTTGCACACTTGAACTCGACCATTTTTTATCTCCTGGAAACTTTGTTTCTATTTTTCAACAGTGCAACCATTAAACTAGCCTTGTATATTAATTACCTTACAGCTCAGAAAAGCTGTCAACAAATATACCTAACTGTTGAACTATTTTGTCATAAGCACCAAAGAAATAGAGTAGTTGTGCAATCACTCTATAATTGTGAATGGGCTAATTGTGGCTCAAGTGGTCTAAATGGTTAAATTGTGGGTTTTCTTCGATCGCTTCTCAAAACAGCCCACCAAAGCCAATCACTTTTATGCTCGCCCGTAGTCAAATGACATGGCAATCCTCAATTGTCTACTTTATATTGCCAGTCATGAACCAATGATACCTGTTGCACTGATTAAACAATGCAGGGGCAGGAACATTCTTACTCATTGAAGTAGGAGTCTAATTCGACTCGCGAGTACTTCCAGCTCCTTCACAACTAAATGAGTTGAACCTAAATAAAGGCATAACTGAATTTTAAAATAGTTAGTACTGTCCAGTTTCCCGTTAACTTCCAAAAATAGATTTCCCGGTGAAATGTCAAAACCCAAATCCGGCCGTATATTAACAGTTTATAAAAAAAAAGAAAAAACTAATAAGACATATTCTCAAAGCTAAGGAAAGTCCTTCACTACCCACTTAAGCGGAAGAAACTATGAATTGGAATTTCAGAATATGATTCCATTATATACCGGCCTAGCCCTGCATAGAAAACTGGCAGAACCTTCTTTCCTTTACTCAATCTCTCTCCCTCTGTCTCTGCTTAAAATATCATACTGAAGACAAAAATGTCAACTTTTCATTACATTATAAATACGAATTCGAAACCAAATGAAATATTTTTTTCGTTCTCATTTTTTAGAATGAGAAGAAAATTTTAATTTTGTTCTAAATTTGGAGAAAAGGACCTTACTACATTAGTACTGTAGTTAGTACTAGATGGGTAATTGTATTCCATCTAAGCCTCCTCAAAGTGGGCTTGAAAGGCTGAAATCGGAGAGTGGGTATATTAGTGGAAGAGGAGGAAGTAGATCAAGTAAGCATTCTTCTTCGAGCAGGCAATTTGACTATTCAAGTAGGCGGTCTGAAGGGAGTGTAAGTAAGAAGAGTGTGGGGGCTTCAAGTGGCGGTGGTGGGAGGTTGATCAGTAGAGAAGGCGAGAACGAAGGTGATGGTGTCCGTGGAAATGTACCTCAGAGGATATTGTCTAGGAAGAGATTAGATGCTGGAACTGATGAACTCATTGATGGTTGGCCGAAATGGCTCACAGATAACATTTCAAGAGAAGGTTTAGTTGGTATAATACCCAAGAGCGCGGAATCTTACGAAAAGCTGGATAAGGTGATTCAGAATAACCATTCACATCGTTTTGCACAAGTTCTACAAAAAATGAATACCCAAGAGCGTGTATGTTATGATTTATGCAGAAATGGTGTTGCAGATAGGACAGAGAACATATAGCAATGTCTATAAGGCTCGAGATCGAGATAGTGGTCAAATAGTCTCACTAAAGAAGGTTAGATTTGACACGTCAGAGCCGGAGAGTGTGAGGTTCATGGCAAGAGAAATCACGATATTACAAAAACTGGATCACCCTAATGTTTTAAAGCTCCTTGGCTTAGCGACATCGAGAATGCAGTATAGTCTATACTTGGTATTTGATTTCATGGTTTCAGATTTATCGAGAATTATAACCCGCAGGGATGAAAGGCTAACTGAGCCTCAGGTACTGCTTTTGCCTGATTCAGATTTTATTAGAAATCATCTGCTGTTTTTCTTCTTAGACGCATTCATATGTATTGTAGATGCTGTATCAACTTAATGCAGGTAAAATGCTATATGCAACAGCTGCTGGCAGGTCTTCAACACTGTCATGGAAGAGGGATTTTACACCGTGATATTAAGGTTCCAACTTGTTAATCGATAGAAGTGGAATGCTAAAAATTGCAGACTTTGGGCTCGCAAATTCCTTCGATCCTGATAAAAAACGACATCTGACGAGCAGAGTTGTGACGTTGTGGTATAGGGCACCTGAGCTCCTATTAGCTTCGACAGATTATGGTGTTGGTATTGATCTTTGGAGTGCTGGATGTCTTATGGCAGAAATGTTCACCAGGAGGCCTATTATGCCTGGTCGGACAGAGGTAATAATTGCTAATGGTGGTCTATTTGTTCCTAGATGAACTCCACGATATTCGTATTCCACCCGTAGAATGAATTGTGCGTTTATCACGTCATGCCTGATCAGGTTACCGAGGTTTTTATACAGGTTGAGCAACTACACAAGATCTTCAAGCTCTGTGGATCACCATCCGAAGACTACTGGAAAAAACTGAAGCTACCTGCAAGCTTCAGACCACCACAACCATATAAACCTAGTTTTTTTTTACACCTTTAGTGAATTTCCTAGCTCTTCTTTGGGCCTCTCACACTCACTTCTTGCTCTTGATCCAATGTATCGTGGTAGCGCATCTTCTGCTCTTCAGAGCGAGGTAAACTCAACATTTTCCTCACTAAACTGGTTTGAATTCCCAAGACATATTATACAGGAATTTTAATTCAATTTTTGTTATTTTATAGTTCTTTTATGCAAGCGCCTTGCCATGCGACCTCTCTGGACTACCTATTGTTTACGTGAAAGAGGATGAACCGATTCAAACCACCGATCGAGAAAAGTAAGTTAAGAGGATCCTGACAACAAAGAGCTGCTAATGTTAATCCTCAACTACTAACTATTACATAAGGCTGATAATATGGAATTGTTTGGCTTGGTGTCCTTCACTGTGCAGGAAAAACTCCTCTAAAGGGAAACAACG
This sequence comes from Papaver californicum, assembly GCA_023531435.1. Classification (NCBI taxonomy): domain Eukaryota; kingdom Viridiplantae; phylum Streptophyta; class Magnoliopsida; order Ranunculales; family Papaveraceae; genus Papaver; species Papaver californicum. Next base: position 717,966 of record JAJJMC010024127.1, on the reverse strand, counting down.
TTCTTGACTTGTTAAAAAAAACGGTATCACAAGTAAACAACCATTTGGAATTATGAAAGAGTACACATTTTGATTTTGGTAATCTTTTTTATTGTCACTTAAATGAAATGAGCTTTCCATGTGCAAAATGAAGATAGTAATAATCATAGTATTAGCTTGTTTTCTAAATTTTTAGATCGAAGAGAGTTGCTAGATTGTTAATGCGCTGGTGGGATTTGAACCCATCTTTACCGTAAATGTGATTTCAGGACCAAGAAAAGATTGATGCAGATGCTATTTTACATAGCCAGGAGACGACTACCGGGAGCAGTACAGCAGGTACTACTAGTACTTCTTCAAGTGTAAAGCCTAGGAAGGATGATGAAGTGTCACCTCCCACAGTGTTCGACATCGATCCTTTTCAGCGAAAGTTATTACCGAGAACGGAAGATCATTCTAATGCAGCAAAGAACATTAAGAATAAACCCCCAGTACCTATCTCCACAAAAACAAGTAACAAGTCTAATTTTATGAATGAAGGTAAAGATAGTAAGTATAGATTGACTCATGAAAAAAGATCAATTTTGACAAGAGATTTTCGGCGCTTTCACGAAGAACAAAAGAATAAGATTACACCTTAATTTGCTACGTTTTGGCAAGGTAAGAGACACTAGCAGACCATGCTATATAGTACAGAGTCATTCATTGAGCTTCCGGAGACGGATGATTTGGTAGAGAGATCCATATACCAGTCCTATATCAGCAAATGCATCATTTTTTCATTTTGTTCTTCTTTGATTGAACTTTAATAATTGATTTCACATATTAATAAATTCGTTTTAAGAATGTAAATTCATTTCATTGTACGCTCAACTTGGCTTTTGTTTGTGCAAAAAGAAAAAGAAAAATGAAACGTCGACAGCAGGGTTCGAACCTGCGCGGGCGAAGCCCAACAGATTTCAAGTCTGTCTCCTTAACCACTCGGACATATCGACTTCTTGTTTCATTTTCTCACCGTTTAACATATAATGTATAAATAGTGGCATTTGAGTGGAAATTCTTCTCAACTGCGAAATGGATAAAATTTTGAGTGCAACGAGTGCTGATCTCTAATAAATTAAGCCTTAGAGAAGATTTTGGCACACAGCGGCCGATTTGATCTACGAGTTTTCATCGTGCACTTTGTAATGAACTGCCATAGGAGTTGCATGTCAACTACGTGTAAATTTTGGGGATTCATGAGGGATAAGTGATTGTCATAGTATGTATTATTGCTGGACAAATAAAACACTTCCTCGGGCAAACTTGAAATTGTCATTTATCTGGTACAACGAAATATTTGAGCAAGAAACTCTGCTTTTGACGAGGATTATATTCATCAATTCTTTTATGATGAAGTGAATGTAGAACCAACCACAAATCAGCCATTGAACTGATTTCAAGGTTTTAGGCATTACAAATTAGCAGCCGTCATAAAAGAAAATCAATGACACCCCATGTGATGGATGGAACGTCAAATATTAAATGTCCACCAAAATTACACGAAAATTACAGAATTTGTTCCTTAATTTACATCGACTATTATCAAAGAAAGAAAAAAACTTATCATCACAATATTAATGAAAAAATTAAACTGGTAAAAAATTAAACTGGATGGCATTAATATTTTTAGAAACCCGAATTCCACTAGAGATGCTATTAGTCTAGCGAACTATCCTTTAAAACAAGGCCTTCTCCACGTAGAATAAGTTTAGGGTTCGAACCCTTGTAATAACAGCTATTATTTCTACAAGTGGAATATAACGTAATATTATTGTAAAAATATAAAAAAGTATAAAAACTCTTTAGTCTGATTTTAAAATTAATCTGGGGTAATTCCTATACTGATTACTGAGATTAAAAAAATGATAATGGAAAAGCTTTAACACAAGCTCAAAATCTTTTAGTCATGAAAACAGTCACTAGAATTTTTTCGTCAAAAGCTTCAAAAAAACCCTCAATCAAGCTTATTTTTGGTTTTAAAACTGCTGCTATATCAGTATCCCATCATAACATAAGCATAGGATAGGACAGCAATACATACAGTAAAAAAAAAGAAGTAACACTTACAAACGTAGGTGATCACATACCATAACGGATTTCAGTAAACTTAGATTTGATCCACTTGATACTATTCTTAGCTGTGGATTTGAGTTTAATTTCCATTTCCAACATATTATAAGCAGCTATTCTTTTCTTCCTCTTTGCTTCTAGATAATCTTTCCCTCTTGGACCATTAAAACTATATGATTTGGATCTAATAGTTGGTGGCTGAAACCCTAACCCATCACCAAAAATACCGTTACTATTTTCTGATGCTGATGATGTGTAGTACTTCCCTGGACATGATTTGCTTTTCTCCATGTATTTAGGATGTCTGTTAATGAACTACTAGAAAGAGATAGGTATTTATCTGATTTTGACGATGATAAGATTAGTCTGATGGCTAGTGGCATAGAAAAATTTAGAGATGCATATATATATATGCCATGTGATGTCTAATGGTGGAAATTAAATTGGGGGTTTTAAGAAGATGGAATGGTGATCACGTGAAGACCCAATGGAGTAAGGGAAGAGATAGTGAGACAAAGAAGACACACAACTAGGAGGATCACTTGGTGGTTGGGTATGTCGATGTATGAAAGAACAATGCAGTAAAGTGCAGAGGTAAACACTATTTAATAGTATTGTTGATTGATAAGTTAGCTAGCTAGCTAGCCCAAATCTTTATCTCATATGGTCCTATACTCACTTCCTTGAAAATGGCTTGTGAAAAAGATGTAGCAAGTTGAAACTTAAAAATTGCAATCTATAATTCCATGACTTTTGTATGAAATTAACGTCACTTAATGACACTTATCCAAAAAAGAGTTAAGAGATTTTTTTCAATGGCTGCAACGTTGATCTTAATAACCTATAAGTTGCATGGTATCTAATAGATGCATGGATGGATCCGCAATTTTGTAAGTCTACGAATAATTTGTTATTTGTGTGTTAATAAGTTCATTTTAGTTCGGTTTTAGTTTACGAGCCAGATTAAGATTTTTTATGTGCTCCACAATTTTTATTTTGCTTTTGCTCTAATAAAATCTATTGTAAAATATATCGGAGACAACTGAATAAAACCATCTGATATGTAAATGTATTTTTGTAATTTTTTCAAAAACCATGTCGAATTTACACCATAGTATATATACTAATAAAAAGTTTTTTGTTTTGGGCGCTGAAAGATTTTTGTAGACAAAATGAACAAGCCTTCATTAGACTCCAACCCAAGCCGAAAGGAGAAACAAAAGAAAGGTCTAAGGTTAAAACTAAGCCTGGAACTAAGAGCTGAATTAAGGTTGAAATCACGATTGTACGTTCTTGTCTGGTATCCTAGTCTCTGATCTCGTAAGCTACGCTATATACTTTGGTGCCGAAGAATATTGATTGAGCGTGTCTATACTGAACAAAAGTTACAAAACCTTGAGCTAAGAACTACGAGCCAAGAGCACGGGAGGCATTGGCAAATTTGTAAATATGCTAAGTCAGATGGATAGGCAAACTGAGTTTTGGGCAGTGGGGAAAAGGCTAAGCCAAGCGACTCGGGTTAGCTCGATAACGGTCGAATCCAACTGCTCTCACTTCTCTCCCTATAAATACAACCAAGTTCAACTTCAAAATCACACCTTCTCCACTTAAAAAATCTCCTACTTTCACTTAAATCTTAATTTTTTTCATCTCAACCTTTTGTTTCAATTTCTGCTAAAAGAAAATCAGAAAAAATAATGGTCAGCTCATCACAAACACAGAATACTGAATCAGGAAAGGGTTCCACAAAGCCTTGCGGTCCAAGGTTTAATCTTATAGAAGATAAAGCTATCTGCAGAGGATGTGTATCATGTAGCTTGATGTTGTCAATGGTGTTAATCAACAACATGCAACGCTTTGGAAGAAAAAAATTCAATCATTTTACGAGGAAACTGGAAATCCAAATAAAAGTAACTTCTTCGGGTTGTTAAGTCATTTTCATGTAATCAACAAAGACATGAGCGCTTGGGTAGGTATAATGATGCAAGTGAATCGCCAAAAAGGAAGCAGTGATATTGAAACATATATAATACGAAAAACTCGAGAGGCATGGAAACTCAAACAAGGTTCAGGTTTCAAATACGAAGAATGTTTTCTTATTCTCAAAGTCCTGAACCGATTTAACCCCGAACTGTTGAATTGATATCAAGTACCAAAGCAATCCCATGACGAGACGACAAGCGTTTCTCAAGGGTCTCCGTCTACTTATTCTTCACCAGAAACAACCTCAACCCCATAATCCAACGCAGGCGTATCCCAACATGCTAATACTAATCTTAATGTTAATGGAAATATAAAAAGATATGATGGACCAGGCAACAAAAAAGCTAAAAGGATCAGAAAGGAGGCTCAAGAAACCACTGAATCTTCAACTTCATATGTCAACTTTCAAGAATTTTTTGAAAACAAGAAAAGATTGATATTGGTAAAATAGTAGAACACAAGAAAATGGTTGCAGAAATTAAGAGATGTCGCAAGGCACTTGAACAAAATCTTTTTAATGCTCACATGAGAAGAATTTTGGGAATGAACATGTTAAAGATAAATCAGACACAACTGCAAATTTGACAAGAAGATAAAAAATAAAATTGAAGCACAGAAGGCACATCAATGCCCAAACTCAGTTGACGTTGATTCTGATGATGAGGAGAATGAGGATATGAACAATATCATTGTTCCACTAGATTAGTTTTAGTTTTGGATTAATCCTTTGTTGTGCACTCAATTTAAGATTTAATTTCAATTTCAATGTTTCAATTTCGATGTAATCTTTTAGTTTCAATTTCAATTTCAATTTCAGTTGTTTTTTCACCAATTTGATCTTTAGATTATACAAATCCAATTAAAATAAAAGAAATAAAATGATTGAAATAATAACTAAAAGGTTCAAAAAAATAAAACTAAATCCCGTGAGGGTTTCTTCTTCCAAAATCATCCCACAAGTGTGCAGTGAGATCCTCCCTTAGCCTAACATATAATCCTCTATGTTCAAATTTTGCTTATACCGTTCTATACTTTCTTACTGGCATACCGTGTTGGGGTTGAACATCTTTCCTCAAATCTTGATATGGATAACTTGTCCAACTGGGATCCCGTCGGGTCTCCTTCATTACCATATTATGCAAAATGTTGCAGGTGAGCATTACCTTATTCATTTCTATTGGTTTAAACGAACGATATGGTCCACAAATCATATGGAACTTCCTCTTCAAAACTCCAAATGCTCATTCGACATCCTTCCTAAACGTTATCTTCTTACCGTTAAAATGTTGTTTTGCACGCTCGCCTTGGGCTACCTGAGCGTAAGCTTGAACTAAAGTTGACCACTATGGATAAATTCCATTCGTCATAAAATACCACTCTGATAGTTATTGCCGTTGACGGTGAAATTTGAAGCTGGAGCACTTACATACTTCAGCTCTTCAAACAGATGCGATTTATGCAAAACATTGATGTCGTTATTTGAACCCGGTAGTCCAAAAAAAGCATGTCATATCCAGCAATCATAGGAGGCCACCGCTTCCAAAACAACAATTGGTTTGGTGAAGTGGCCCTTATACTGACCCATGCATAAGGACATCCATGCCACACCCAATGCATACAATCAAGGCTACATAGCATTCCGAAAAGTTCTCTTTTGGTGTTTTCAGCTAGAGTCGCTCGACATCATCTTGCGTTGGTTGTTTTCAGGTGGACCAAAATGGTTGACTACAGTTTTACAAAACATTTTGAGATTTTCGTATGTTGTTATTTTTTCCATACGACGGTACTCATCACAGGCATCCGCCAACACCCCATAACCTAAAATCCTTAGGGCTGCAATGACCTTTTTTTTCATGACTATGTCCTCGTATGATTAGTTCATCAAATTGATAGTTGAATTTAGGGTTTACCCGAAAAAACTCTCCAATAACCCGCATGACCAAGTGTTGTGGCGTGCGGAAGCGACGTTAAAAATCTTCATCAGAGTAGACACTTCTACTAGTAAAATAATCACGCATAATTTGTTGATGTTCTTCCTCTCGATATCTCCACGTCCATCTTCTTGTCAATACGGCTCATGGTTCTGATCTCGCAGTATTTGCCCTCAGTATAATTGTATCATATGGTTGGTCATCCTTCTCTCATCGTCTGAATCTTCATTCATTTGATCAATATCTAGCATAATTCCTTTAGCTTGTTGGATCCATAGTTCTCCTATCATTTGTGGTTCTTTATTTTCCACTTCAGGATCCATAAGTTGAGATCAAGAGTTTGAGATTAAGATTGAGATTGAAGTGAAAATAGAAGAATTTTTGAGTGAAAAATGTGTGATTTTGGAATTGAAATTGTTTGAATTTTAGGGAGAGAAATGATAGACGTTGAGATTCGAACGTTGTCGCATCAACCTGAGCCGCTCGGCCCAGGCTAGGCCGAGCGGCTAAAGTTGATTCGCTCGTCTCAAGTTGAATCGACCGATTCACCTCGAAACGTGATGGGCGAACCCCCCAAAATACCAATTTTCCATTTAAGGGACGAGCGGCTCAAGTTGATTCGCTCGTCTCAAGTTGAATCGATCGATTCACCTTGAGACGCGATGGGCAAACCCCCTAAAATACCAATTTTTTCCATTTAAGGGATTTGCCCATCCCACCTGTGGGTGGATAATTGGCAAATTAGCCAATATACCCATCCACTGAAGTTGTTCTAAGAATATTGATTGTCGATGTCACTGTAGTATAATGGTAAAATTAATGGGAATGATATATACAAGTGACCTGAGGCACAACTCTTCTAAATAAACCGACCTACTGACATTTTGGAAATATAAAACCTACGGATGGTTACAAAATTAGGATCCAAAACCAAAATAACCTTAATTCTTCATGGATGACAAAATAGAAACATCATCAAAACCGATCAGGAAATATGTGTCCCATATTAGTTCTGGTAGGACTTCATTTTCATGTAGGATTCTGAATTCCCCTGTGTGGAGAGTCGATTTTGAGGATTTTTTTCTGCGGTCCTGCTGGCAAAGCTGTAAGAAAAAATGATTCTACTTTTAACCAAATGCGCTATGGATTAATGAACAGCAAGTCAGATGTGGTTAATATCATCGGGTACATCATGTAAGTGACTGCAAACAGCAGTCAGATGCATGATGAGAAAGGTGTGTCGTCAAGTGATTTTACATGCATTCCAAGTGTCAACAGTGTACTAGTTTTAAAGTGGGATTTGGGTAGGGGTCGATATTTAGATCAGTTAAGGAAAAAAAACATGGACACATGCGATTTGTACCATATTGGCCAACTGCCCATGCATGATAATCAACTCAAGGGGGAACATAGAAAATGATATGTTTTCAACTTGCAGTTGTTTATGCCCCTCCTAATTTGAAAACGAAATAGAGGTGGAATATCAACAACAAATATAGAGTTAATGCTCAGCAATTCTCAAACGGGTAAATAAAAGATAAAAATATGAATTATATACTTGTGCAGTTTTAGAGTCGATTGATAAGTAAGGATATTTTTCTCTTGGATAAGTAAGGATATTTTTCTCTTGGTTCAACGTGTGCGTTGTCATTCTGGACGAACTCGATTCTGGAAGTAACGGTGGAATTCGAGCAGGGTGAAATTGTATACGAAATGCATTTTGACACTAGTCAATGGGGATGGACTGTCCATAAATCTCATAATAGAGTCTCAAAAGGTTTAGTAAAATCTCATTTTTTTTATCACATTTAGTTATATATTCAGAGCCACAAATAATGCAAACAGTCCGTGGGTTATAGCCCCACAAACCCTTACGTAACCCAACAAAAAAAAAACATAAATGAAAATCTCATTTGACACAAACCATCTAAAAATACCTTTGCTTTTAATTTAGCCCCAACAAAAACAAAATACAATCTCATCCTAAATTTCTATTCTCTTCTCACCACCAATACTACTAACACCAACTCACCACCACCAACCAGCAACACTACCAACCAGCACCAACCACTACTAGCCAGAAACACCACCATCAACCAACGCCACCATTGCCACCACCACCAACCATCATCGGTATCACCAGTATCACCGCCACCACCAATACCAACACCACTCCACTACCACAGAACCACCATCAGCATCAGCACCACAACCACCATTGACACCACCAACCAGCACCACCAACAACTAACACCACAACCACCACCAACACCAACACCAGCACTATCCCGCCACCACTAACCAACAAACACCACCACCGACTATCACTACCATCATCATCAACAACACCACTACCAACCACCACCACCACCAACAACAACAACCAGAAACACCACCACTAAAACTTACTATATCACTAACAATGTTGGTTTCAACGATGAAAACTAGGTAAAAATATGTTGAAATCAAATTTGGTTTCAACATAAAATTGTCATTTCACCAACACAACTTCAACGATGAAATCAAACGCGCCAACTTCGAAGCCAGAATGAATAAACTAGGCAAAAATATGTTAAAACCAAATTTGGTTCCAGCATAAACTTATTGTTTAACCATTAAAGCTTGGTTTCATGATAAAAAATAGGCAAAAATCAGATGAAACCAAATTTGGATTGAACAAATTTTGATAAAACCAAATTTGGTTTCAACAAAACTTATTGTTTTCACCAACAAAAACATTGGTTTCAACGTTGATAAATTTTTGTCAAAATTTGTTGAAACCAAATTTGGTTTCAGCATAAACCTGTCATTTCACCAACACAACATTTTCTGACGATTCAACTTTTTCTACAATAACCAAAAACTAAAAGGAGTTGGAGGTGATATTGGTAGAGGGTTTAGTGGTGGTGTGAGATTAAGAGAATAAGGTGTTGGTGGTAGTGGTGGTGGAGGGGGAGAGGAGGAGGCAAATCTGATGTTGGTTGTAGATCTGGGCATGGTGGGTGTGTGAGAAAGAGAAGAAGGTGTTGGTGGTGTCGTTGGTTTTGTGGTGACGGAGTTGATGTTTGTGGAGGATCTGAACATGGAAGTGGAAGAAAAAAGAAGGATGTATTGGTGGTGGTGGTGGTGGTGGTGGTGGTGGTGGTGGAGGAGGAGGAGGAAGATGCTGAGGAATTATTGGTGGTGGATCTGAACGTGGTAATGGGTTTGGAAGTGGCAGAGGTGTTGTTGATGGTAGTGGTGGTGGTGGGGAAGAGGAGGAGGCCATGGAAGAAAAAAAAAAGATGAAAGATATGTTTTATATGGAAGGTAGTTGTGACATTATTAGAAAATGAATTTGATTTAATTTAATTTTTTTAAAAATTTAAGGTTTTTATATCATATTTGTGATATAGAATTTTATGGATTCTATTTATGAATGGCTTTTTTATATATCAAATTTAGTCACCTTCCTGTTTTACTTCTTGTTAGATAATGCAAATTCTAAAATACAACCTTACTTGAAAAAAAATTCGAATGCTTGGCAGTTATACGTGATGCCGACAAAAATACATGATCAAGAAATGATCCATCCATACAGTCGATCAAACAAAGGAAGATGAATTGCTACTCAGTAGTAAACAAGATAAGACATAAACCATTGGCCATTGTGTACCTCGTGAATGATCAGATGAAGACGTTAATCGAATCCAGTATCTCCGGTGATGATGCTTGACCCCACTGTTGTCGATCGGCTCTTGCTTGTCTCCCTTTCTCTCCTTAACTCATTGTCTACCTAATAACTCTAGTTTCACAGCCAACAATTAAAAAATCAAAAACTTTGTGTTATATTCAACTAGTGAAGTCGCATGCACGATACATTTGCCGTTTGAATTGACGATATTGATGTTAAAGGAGCAAGAATTTACATAAGCCAAAAGCTCAATTAAGACGACGGTGTTTTTAATAATCAGGGGTATATAGAGAAATTCAACAGATGAATTAAAAAAACTACTTAATCGATGTTTCTAATTCACAGGCAAATAAAGAAATTGATCAAACGAATTAAAGAAATTAGCTTCGTAAAACATTAATTAAATAGGTATTCTTAATCACGGAAATATAGGAAAATTGAGAAAATAAGCAGAAATTCATTTTGAGGTTCGAAGCTAATGATAATATGTTAAAAACGGGAAAAAAAAAAAAAAAGGGATACTGCTGTCTTTTTCTGCGCAAATGGTGAAATAAGATTTTTATAATATATTATTATAATAAGATAGAATGCTGCTTGCCGAAGTCAGGTGAGCGTGAATTCTACAGTAACCCCGCAAAGAATGTAACCTGATGCGATTCAATGATCAGTCTCCAAATTACATGCGCCTCTGGCCAGTATCTTCTCTGCGGCTCTCATTTCTTTTCGTGGGCTCCTTTTGGGGAAAGTGAAAAATGGATGGTTTCTATTTTTCTCTGTGTGAATTTTTTTTAGCACTTTTTATATAGAGCATTCTCGTAAACAATCAATGCATCCAAATTTACATCTGAAAATTCGTTACCAAATATTAACTCTCATTAATGGAATGAATTATTATTTTTGAAAACATTAACGGAACGAATAACGTACAAATAATATGTATATAGTCCCGTCAACCTTTTTTAAGTTTGAAAGATCTGGATAATAAGTAGTAGAACATTTACATGTAAAAAGGAGAAACCACACAAGAAAAACGGGAGAAGAGACAGACATGGTCCACGGATATGGAGTGGGGATAGAGGATCAGGGTTATGTCTCTGATCCTACATGAAACAAAATGCATAAGATATACTTAATCTTAACTTAATTAACTTGTAATTAAAATGCACCTCTAATTAATAGATATATCCAACTGTTTTATTAAGATAATTGTTATTTTTAGGGTCTCTAATTAATCAGGCCAGATATATCTCCATCACTCAAATTTTTTTTCTCTATATAAGATAAGGAATAAACAGCCCTAAACATTACACAAGTATTACTTAAACCCTGCTAAGACATACAAAAAAAAGACTAGCTTCTCTCATTCTAAGACATACAAGAAGAAAAAGATAATGCCTCTGATGCATGGCAAACAAGCTCTTCTGATAACTGGTTTCTTAATCTTCTTTGTTATTATCTTCGTCGCCGACCCGATCGCAGGTATATATATGCTTCTTTGTAATCCTTATTATGTTTCATATGCTATATATATCGTTTTGATGATTAACAATATTTGCTATTACTTGCTGTGCAGCTCGAGTTTTGAGGATGGATAAGAGTCATGTGGCGGATAATGCCGGTCGTCCATTGATGAGTTCTCGACCTAATAGTGGTCATGAAAATGATTCAACGGTGCTTACACCCAGTGCAGAAAGTGATGATGAAGAAGCAGGTCATGATTTGGTTGACATGGATTATACCGCAGCGCGAAACAAAACCCCGATTCATAACTAATCATTTCAAGTATATACAAAACCTTTCTACTACTTGTCTTTACTGTTCTGGCGGGACGGGGCACAGGTGGGCGCGGTGGGAACAAAAGTATAGCACAAGGGAAACATACAAAAGCCTATATTGTCCAACTATTTAGGGTACTAAGGAAGTTTAAGGATCTCAACTTATTCACTCTTATGCACTATTATTACCGTATAGAAGACGTAATTTTATTATTACCTCAGTTCCCGTAAAAGAGATAATATCGTTTTTTTTATGGATGGAGAAAGTATTAATTATATACTTGTAATGTTAAAAATAAAAAATTTATGTATCAGTTGTTATTACACCCATATGAACATTGAGTATAAAACATGTATAACTCGATCATTCAGATAAATAAAGTATGATAATAAAAATAAACACTAGGGATTTTTACAAGATTTAATTTTGATCAATTTCCTCGATGAGCATATCATCTCATGAAACACTACTACATTGGCAAATCATAAACCTTCGCCAAAACCAGCTGAATTGTGTGTGCAAACTGCAAAGGGTTTGGGATATTAGTGTTGAATGGCCCAACGTGTGTAGAAAAGCCTATTAAATTGTCGGATTTATTATGAACGATTTTTTGGCGACCAACCTATTTTTTTAAAATTTTATTCTTTTCCTCTTTCCCTCTTCATCTTCCATAAACGATTAATCGTCGATTCGTAAACGAATTTCATCGTCGATTAATCTTATCGTCTACAAATGAGTCGTGTTAAACATAATAAAACAGATGTACGACCTAATTCTGGGATAGAGGCGATTGCAGATCAAGTGAATCAAGCACAAGAAAAAGTTGAAGAGCCGGTTTTTCAACCCGAAATCGAGCCCTGTACGGAAGAACCAATTCCTAATCAACCCAACATGCAAATTAGAAGGTAATTCCCGACAACCCCTTCTATTACATGCGTTTTTTATTGTTGATTCGAGTAGAAATCATGATTTTTAGGGTTCAAAATGTAGGTTCAGATAAAAGTTCGGCTAGACACATAGTGTTTTATCCTTTTTGTCTCAGCCGAACTTTCTGTTTTTCAAGAACACGAAGAACAGTTCGGTTGAGAAATAATTTTAGGGCTAGACAAACTTTTTCTTCTTTAGTTCTTTTAGCCGAACTTAGGAGTTCGGCTATATCGATACTTTGTTCTTTCAACCGAACTTTTTAGTACAAAATGTAAACTTAAAGTTCGGTTATACTCCAAAATTAACATTTCAACCGTAAATTACACTGTTTTAGAGGGAAAATGATGGATGCTAGCCGAGCTTTTTTATTGTTGACCGAACTGTTTGTTCGGTTAACTCGATTGTGTTTTATTTTTTACCGATTTTTTTATCCCAACTTCATGCTTTGTTGTTCGAATTTATTTAAGTAGTCTTTGTTTTGTTTTTAGGGGCAAGTCGAAAGATAAAGCTAAGCATACGGTGGTGGAAGATTTTAGAAATCCGACCCCTCTCCACGGTAAACACCTAGGGGAAAATAAGCATGGAGCTAAAGCTACAAAGAAATCGGGGTCGTTACCGGGAGTTGTAATCCGTGAAGAAGTGAATAAGAGATATAGCAGAAAGTTGAGGGTGAACAAGAGGAAGAGGAAGATCAAAAGCAAGAGGGAGGGGAAGATAATGAGGAAGAGGAAGAGGAAGATAATGAGGAAGATCCACAACGAAATATTTCTCTTGTTGTTGTTAAAGAGAAGAAGACGCCTAAGACACCTTGTGCGAGATATGCACATATTCCTGATGATGATTTTTTTTTAACTCCTATTAACCCACCTCGTGGTACGAAAGGCTTCCTTCCTTTTGCACCTATTGTAAATCGATTGGATGCATTCTGGGAGAGTGCAGGGGTCGTCCTGGAGCCGTGAGGACTGAGATTGTTGAAAAATAACATAATGGGTAGAATGAGAGTCGGGAACAGAGAAAAAAACTATATGCATTATGCAACAAAACCTACTTCAACTTCATCGAAGGATAGTACTACGGTGCCAGGAACTTATTCAATGGCATTAGATGTGAATAATTCAACTGATACCAATGTTGAAGATCAAGCTCATTGGTTCTTCATGAATTAGTGAATAACATGTTATCTCTAAAGCATTCTCCTATATATGAAACTGCTAATACATGAGATAACATCAACGTAAGTAATGTTAAACTTGAATTTATAGAGAAATAGCTAAGCAAGCTGCTAACCAAGCTATCGAGGAAATTGCAAAAAAAGTTGTTAATGAAAGCCCAAATATTGCTACTAGTCCTGGTAGTAATGTTGTTAGTGATGTAAGTTTTGTTTCTTTCAAAGGGAGTCATTGGGCAAATTTATCTGAGGAAGGCGAGATTTACTCTCAATGAGCAAGAAATATATAATGGATCTCCTCTCACAAGTTAGTCATTACAGCTAGTAATGATACAAATAGTTCTAGTATTTTAGCCATATGTAGAGATGATAATGATTATGATATTATCCAACATTTTCATCATCGTCAGTATTGGAGAACATGGTGGTACAAGATACTACTTCTCCGTCATTGAATGGTTTTCCACCTGTTTTGTGTGGTTTAAAGAAGAAAAATACTGGGCCAAAACAAGGAATTTACTTGAAAGCTCCAGAAAATAATTTTTCGGATGAAACGCTTTGGATGAGCTTGTTGATGAAATTTCTCGTTTCTCCAATCCTTTTTCTTCTTTTTTTCTTCAAAAAGTTCTATCTTTATGTCCTCCATCTGTTTTTTCTTCTTTTTTTTTCTTCAAAAAGTTCTAGCTTTACGTCCTCGATCTATTTTTGTTTTTTATTTTTTATTAATTAATAATCTCTAGGTGCATAGGTTCCAAATGATAATATCTCTGTGCGATGTTATGTAGCAGATCAACCCAGTGCACACATCTGAAAATCTGACAATTTTCATATTCCACTGGATGATTCATCTTAATAGCCCAAGTAGATACCAGTGATGATACCGAATTATAATCTACATAACACATATTATCCTCGTCCCAACGAAAGAGATATTATCACTCTTTTTTTAACCTATTTTTAGGATAAAATAAAAAAAGTAATAGTATCTCTTTTACTGGGATGGAGGGAGTATTTGGTATTGGTGCAGTCAATTGAGATATCAAGGTCATGATGTTTAAGAGAATAATCAAATTGTTTCTTGGTAAAATTAGGGTCCATAAGGGCATCCACAGTCACACGACCAGATCAAAAGACTAAAGATCAAAAAATTTGATCTTTACTCCGCAGCAAGAACAGCCATGGATAGTCAAGCGGGGTACTAGTATTGCGCACAATGTTGAGCAAAGGGTTAGGGCTACGCTTGATAAAACGGACGGGATAGTAGAACTTCTCTTGTTCCAGACGGCGTGATAGGGTACCGCATGATGTGTAGCGGAACGCCAACTTAACGCCCAAGTCCAGACAGTACATTAGCAGCTCGCCCAAACTACAAGCGGTTCTCCAGTAGCTCGCCTGGTGAAGCGAAATTCCAGCACCCCATCTGAGTAAATTGTGCGTGTGCAAAAACAACGTGTGAGGAGTTTGTGCGTGTGCGAAAACAGCGTGTGAAGGAACGGAACGGGCGGTGTCCTAGCGCACCGCCTGGTATATCCAGGCAAGCTGCTAGGAGCCCGTCCCACTCTAACTTCGTTTTTAACCTATAACAACCCTAATTTTTTCATTCTTTCTTCTCCTGTTTCTCCTGTAGCCGCACCTATCTTCTCCGACAACACCCATCTCCTCAACCCAACTTCACACTAACCTTCCCAAACGAGGACCCAAAGTCCCATTTCAAAATTTTGAGACTTCGCTCAAGATTAATCCAAGCACAATCAAGGTATCTTTTAACAAAAAAATTAGTGTAAATTATTTTTGTTTTGTAAGTAAAATAGTAGAGTATGTTTTTTTTGATGTTTTTGTAGTTAAATTGGTTATATAAGTTGAATAATTAACTATGTAATTATCATGTTATAAATAGATTATCGAATTGTGATTATTAGGTTGTAATTATGGAATTGGGAAAATATTTAGGGTTTATGAATGTTATAAATTGGGTATAAAAATTTGTTGATATTTGTTAAATTGAAGATATAATTGATGAAGTTATTGTTTAATTTTAGTGGGGTTGTGGTTAAATTTTTGTTGAATTGAGTAGGTTTTCTAGAAAAATTGGGAATTTATTTTGATTAAATTTAAAAACATATGTGTAAGGAAGTATTTGTAATAGGGTAATATATATGATATTGGGTATAATTGGTGCATTGCGATTGTTGTATTTTGTTAATGATGAATTTAGTTTTAGAATGTTTGATTTTTATTGCATTATACATATGATTATGTAATTAGATAATAACTTTTGTGTTTATCCGGTATTAAAATAATTTTAATTGATTTGTAGGTTACTTGATTTTTATCTTTATGCATTATGGTGATTTACTCTTGATTTGACAATGTTCAATGAATTGCTTGGCTAGATGTCGAGCAGTTTGACGTCCAGATGGGTTGGCAGAAAGAAGAAGGCCAAGAAGGCTAAAATCGTGGAGGATTCAGAACCTGGCTGTATGGGACCAGAAACGGTAGATGTCCCCGGGTTGGAACACTATACCGTTGTGGAAGATACTGAGGAGCATGTGTCGACCAATATTACATATTCAACCGACGCCAATTTCAGGTTTGCCCATCGTGGTTCTCTCAAATCCGTCCTTCAAATATACCGAAGTATAATTAAACTTCCGTCTAGGGTCAAATATATAATTGAGAGGGGAGGATGGGGCCGATTACTTTCACTACCTGAAGTTGATTCATCCCATGCTCTTATTGATTATATTGTTGAGCGGTTCTGGGATACGACAAACACGTTCCACTTCTCGTTTGGGGAGCTTGGGTTCACTCCCCTTGATTGGGTAATGTTGACCGGCCTTAGTATTGGTGTTGGAAGATCTGTTCCGTATGACCCAACGAAGTTTAAATTTGAATATGTCCGAGAGCATATATTTCCTGAACTTAAAGATAATGCGGTGTGCAAAAGAGAAGGGGTTCCGCAACAGTGGGTTTCAGATGCAATAACTGTAAAAAAAAATTGACCACATATTTTGATGAAGATACTTTGACTGCGTTTAACGATGATAGTAGGCTTGTTGATAAAGTGGCGAGAGCCTTCTATATGTATGTTCTGGGGCAGTTCTTCTTTCCAAATGCAAAAACCTATATTGATGCTGGATGGTTAGATGCATTTGAGAATCTAAATGCATTTGACCAGTACGATTGGGGTGCTCCTGTAATTTCTAAATTGTATTCAGGTCTCGCCTCAGCTGCTAGGGGACAAAAGTCAGTGTCCGGACCCTTTCAATTTTGGAGGTAAATTATTTATTGTTATTTATAATTCTTTTAAATAAAATTTTGTTGCTAAGTTGTTTATTCCAATGGTTATATTGATACTGTAGTTTTGGGGGTACGAATATCTGGGCATTTGTCGTCCAAATAACCCTTCGGCTGAAAGTGAAAATGAATGGCCTAGATGTCGTAGGTGGTTGTGTAGCCTGAGGAAGGGTATTGACATTGTTCGGTCAAGGACTGAATTGAACCAGTTGTCCGTTGACTCTGTGACATGGCAACCGTGGTTAAATGCAGTTAACTATCTGCCACCAGAAACTGGAAGCAAAGTTAGAGCTCTCTGGGAAAAGGGTTATATTCACTTGGCTAGACACCGTGAGTTTTTAATTAATTATGTCATATTGCTTTATTTTTTTTCAATTTTATTTTTGTTATTTAACAGGTATTTATTTATTGTACATTTCTTGGATAAAGCATAACAAGTATCTCGGAGATCGTTGTTGGAGGCAGAACAACCCAACGTGGGGTGTTCCTGCAAAACCCCCTAGTAGCATTTCCAACTTCACCGACGAGGAGATGATGATCTTGATAGTAAATTGTCAGGTCAATCCTAGTGAATATGTACGTATCGTTTCCTACGATGTGTATTATGAATATTGGCGACATGTTACCAACCTTTACAAATATGTCACGAAAGTTGATTGGGAGGTTGAAACGTACGGCTATGCTGGTGACCGTATCAAACACAACATCCCACGTCGGCGTGAACATGTACCCATTCCTCCCCCACAACAACTTTCATACGTAAGTATTCAACAAAGTCTTGTAAATTTGAATATAGATTATAAATTTAGTTCAATAGTTAATCTTTTTTTTTTCATCCCAGGTCGCGGCTTATGATTTAGTTCAAGATTTGTCTGATTTTACGCAAGAGTTGCGTGATTTTACGTTAGCTGAAACTAAGGATCGGATGGAGTATTTGATGGGCAAAGACGTTGAAATTAACAACCTCCGAAGTGATAATTCCTTGTTGAACAGCCAGCTTACCCATTTTCTTCAACAACAACCCCTTGGGTTTTGCCACATATGCTCAGAATATGCCACCCCCAATTTCTATGAAATTGCTCAGGGATCTCCATCAACAATTGGATCAAGTATGCATAATGTCAGACCATTTTTGCCACCGTTTATCCCACCAAGATCCAACTCCGATTGAAGATTAGTTTTTTCAAATATGAATTGTCTTTTCAAATTATTTTTGAAACTATTTCTGTTTTGTAGTGTTAAATTGAAAACTCTGTTGTTTTTTTTTTTGAACTTTCTCTTTTATGTCATTTGGTATTGTCACATCATATTTGAATTGTTAGTTGAACGATAATATTTCCAATTACTTTCTCATATCTATATTTGACATTCTGACATTTTTTTCCTTTCATTGTGCTGCTGATTTTTGCATTGAAATGGTGACCGTGTATTGTCAATTCCTTACATTGGTGACCAAGTACAAAATGTTCAGATTATTCAAAAAGTTAGGATTTTCAATTTTGTTACCGTTTTCTTACCATTCTGAATTGTTACCGTTTATCAACGGATATAATTTGTATTCTGATACACCAATAAATAAATGAATTTATATCTATCATTTCATTTCAAATCCACATATTTTACATTTTGGAGAAACTTTCTAATCTTTTGTATTTATGTAATGTCAGGTTACGAAAATTTTAGGCTTAATGCAGAGAATTTTACCCTAGAAGAAGATTTATCCATATGTCGAAACATAGTATTGCATTATCCAGCAAGGGATCATGAACGTCGGATGAATGGTTCAATGAGCATGCACTGGTTAGAACATACACATGCTAACTTTTGTAACGAAACCGGTAATCCCAATAACCGGAAAAGAGCATGTCTTTTCTGTCGATATGTGCAAATCACAAAACAAGTACTAGAATTTTCTTCTTTAACCACTAAGGTGAATGAAAGAAGAGTTATGAATGAAACTGATGATGAAGTTGTTGCCAGATCTCTGGAGGAATGGACAAGATGGAAACATTCAGATTTCATGTACAAACCTCATTTCCAGATCATAAGGGTGATGGAAGAATACAATCCTTTTATGTTGATTATTCTCCCAGGAAGTGAACAACGTCGTCCCCGTCGTCCTACAAGCCAATGCTTAAGGTTTCATAATAGGTATACTTAAGTGTAATCTACTGATTTATTATATTTCATTTCCTTTAATGTATTCCTTTTTTAATGTATGCATTTTCGATTCAATTAAATGATTTATAAAAAAAATTAAGAAATCCATATTCTAATCGGTAGTTTGAGAATTTCTTATGCATAATGTCAGACCATCTTTGACTCCGTTTATCCCACCAAGATCCAACTCCGATTGATGATTTGTTTTTTCAAATATGAATTTTCTTTTCAAATTACTTTTGAAACTTTTTCTGTTTTGTAGTGTCAAAGAAAAACTCTGATTTTTAACTTTGTCGTTTATGTCATTTGGTATTGTCACATCATATTTGAATTGTTAGTTGAACGGCAATATTTCCAATTACTTTGTCATATCTATATTCCAAATTCTGACATTTTTTCCTTTCATTGTACTGCTGATTTTTGCATTGAAATGGTGACTGTGTATTGTCAATTCCTTTCATTGGCTTGTCAACCTACAATTAATATCTCTGACAATGTACAACGCTTCTTTTTGCATTGAAATGGTGACCGTGTATAGTCATATCAATATTCAAAATCATATTTGAAGCTTCCTATAAATTAACTCACCGGCTTCTCCTTGAATACAAACCAAAAATATCATCATCTCCTACAAAACATTTTGCATCAAAAAAAAAAAATGGCAAACTCTCTAAATAACATTCACAACTATGGTTCCTCTTCTATTATTCCTCCTTCTTCTTCTTCTTCTTCTTCTTCTTCTTCTTCTTCTTCTTCTTCACTAGGCGATGATGATAACAGTAGTTATTACTCATCAGACGAAAGTTCACTTGCATTGAACTATAATAACCTAGCAGTCACTGCTAGATTAATGGTTTCAAATATGAACTGTCCACATACACGTATAAAAATACCAAGACAACGTGATGCCGGTGCCAAAATTCTATGGAGAGATTACTTTTGCAGAAACCCGACGTTTTCGCCAAATATATTTCGTAGAAGATTTAGAATGCGTCGAGAATTATTCAACCGTATTTTGGGTGATGTTGTGGCGGTAAATAGTTAATTTGTTCAAAAAGGAGATGCATATGGTGTTCTTGGATTAACCCCTCACCAAAAAATTACTGCAGCAATTCGAATGTTAGCTTACGGATGTGCGGCAGATGCAATTGATGAGTATATACGTATTGGGGAAACCATAGTTTTGGAAGCAACTCGTAGGTTTTGCATGGTTATAGTCCAATTGTACGAGGATGAATATTTGCGCACACCAACTAAGCGTGATGTTCAACTCCTTCTTGCTGAGAACCAAAAAAGGGGATTTCCAGGGATGCTTGGTAGTTTGATTGTATGCACTGGAAATTGGAAAAATACCCATCAGCTGAATCCGGTGCTTATACCGCGTACAAGGGTAGCGAAAGTATTTTCCTGGAGGCAGTGGTGTCGTATGATCTTTGGTTTTGGCATGCATTTTTTGGTATGCCGGATTCTAACAATGATATCAATGTGATGAACCGTCCGTATATCTTCAAAAAGCTTATCAACGGTAAAGCACCGGCAGTAAACTTTTCAATTAACAGAAATCGATACAATATGGGGTATTATCTGGGTGATGGAATATACCCAGAGACACCAACTATTGTGACTACGATTAAATATCCAGATTCCCAAAAGAAACAGAAATTTTCTGCTATGCAGGAAGGTTGTCGAAAAGATGTAGAACGCGGCTTCTGCAAAATCAATTTGCAATCATCAAACAACCAGCACGAATGTGGAATCCTGACGTGTTAGCATATATAATGAAAACTGTGATCATTCTACATAATATGATAGTGGAGGATGAACGTTTACCCGGTGATTGGCCGCATGAGTATGAGCAACGCAGCCACGGTGCACCAGTAAATATTTCGAGGCACAACACTGTTGAACTTTCGAGAATGATAAAGGACCAACGCAGACGTGCAATATTCGATAAAGAGACGGGGGTTCGTTTGCGAAATGACTTGATCGAACACATATGGTCATCTCTTGGCGAAGAGTGAAATTTTGTAAATCCTCTATATAGGTTTTGGGGGTACATCTCGTGTAAGTGTACCGCGATTCTAGCGAGAGTGATGTTCTTTTTACTTATTAAGGTCTTGTTATATGATAACGTTCTTTTGAGTTCATCTGAATATTTGAATTTGTTTTAAAAAACAAAAAAAAAATAAATTTATGATTAAATTAGGACACATTAAAAACATAACAATTTATTGATTAAAAATAAACTCAAAATAACTAAATAAATTCATAAAAGTTCAAACTTAATATGACAATGCTAAATAAGAATGGCCTCTATGATTGATTTGATCTTTTCTTACAAATTTCTGCCTTCCTAACTTCGAAGTATTGCCTTGATACATCATCCATTACGGAGATATCCATCGTCATTATACGAAACTCCTCTTCTGCTTCTTTCCTAGCTTGTTTTGCCACAAACCTTGCATTTGAATCAGCTTGTTTTGCTGCAAACTTTGCATTTGAATTAGCTAGTTTTGCTGCAAACTCAGCTTCTCTCTGTGCCATCTTCATATCTCTTTGTTCCGTATATTTGGCGTTGAAGTTTTGTTGCTCTCTATAAATATTTTGCATCATTTCCTGTTGTTCAGTAACTTTTGCTTTCCCTTTTGTCTTTTGTCGTTTGGCCTCTTTTTTCCCCATTGGACGGATTAATGTGTTAGGGATATCTCCAAGGTCTTCATAGGCACTGGAACCTTCTAGGCTTAAGTCTTGTGTTTCCTGGTTGTCCTCAACGTTGTCGTAATCAGACTCAGCTTGTGATGAATCGAAAACAGCTGTCGACCGTCTGGAATATTTAATATTATCTAATATAATTGTGTAGCAATCTTCATGCTTAAAAATTCTCCCAGTAGCTTCATTGAAAAGCCTCTTTACTTCTGCAATCTAGTTTCTCAATTCAATTTAGTAAAGGATTTACAAATCTGAAAGATTAATATAATCAGCAAAATTAAATGAGTAGTTACCTTATTTTCGGGGCCCCATCTGGTATGATGTTCCATTTCTACTTCAACCTTCTTTGCAGACATAAGTGCCACATCTTTACTTATAATTTGAAATCGTTTCTGAAGGGAGGTCCAACTACGTAGTGGCATCGAAGGTATTGCTTCTTTCATCCGATTTAATATACGAGAGCATAATTTTTCTTCAGATTGATCGGTACCAATGCTAGAATCTTGAGAAATTGACAAATGAATTATACACATGGTAACATCTTCAAATGTAGAAAAATTTGGACCTCGGGGTTTTGATGGCGCCATAATCCTAATCGATTCGCAAACTTATTAAATTGTGAGGAACTTTAGAAATTTCAAATACAATAACAATGAATGAGTTTAGTAAAATGACAATTGTTTAGTATTCCATATATAGTGTAAAAGTATAGCCGTTGTACAACGCCAACGGTTAAATCAACGGTAACATACTAACGGTAAACAAAATCCAGCGGCAATATTGATCTAGGCGAGCAGCTGGAGTTCCGCCTGGGACGGGGCGAGCAGCTGGAGTTCCGCATGAAGACAAACGGTAGAGTAAGTACTCGCTCACAATGGGCGAAACTCTGGTGCTGCGCTTGGGTGTAAGCGGCACTCTAGCTTCTCGTCTCAACAGGCGAAGCCTCAACTACCGCTGCGTCTGGCGAACTACCATCTCTACGCCCGTGTTTTTGAACGAAATGCTGGTACACCGCTTCTTTCCAAACGAGCTTCTACTGCCTCGATTGATCATAATTTTTAGCCGTCGATGAGAGGTTACTTTTAATCCCGTACAGTAGATTTCCTCGATTAAACGTAATCTTTAATCGCACGGCTGTGACATGGTTTTGTCGACTAAAGATCAAATAACATCTTTAGTCAGTGTTATAATCGCATGACTGTGGACGCTCTAAAGAGACTAAACAAAGATTTGCACACACAGCTGAATTTCAAGATAAGTTTAAGTGATAACCTTGTCCTTGTTAAGGTGTTAATGATGATGTCTTCTGGAAGGCTTGACATTATTCCAATTGGCTGTTGTTGTTTTTTTGCTGCTGTTGTTGCCTCTTTGTAACGTGATCGCAAGAGTTACGGTTTATGAAGTAAATTGGACATGTGAATTGCGATTAACAATTTTGAGGGTTTCTTTATAACAATAGAGGAAGTTATGGAAAGAGGACAAAAGCAACTCAATCCTTGGAGCACAAAGTAAGGGAATATGCCAATAAAGGCAGCAATGGTGCCGCTAATCTCTTATGGGGCAGAGAAGCAGAGTGATTTCTGGACACTCCACCCCTTGAGAGGAGTACAGCTATACACGCAAATTGGTGCAGTAGACCGGACATCAGATCCACCAACTCGATATTCTTGCAAAACATTTTTGTTACCATCGAGCAACTGGATCGATTGTTATGTGACCGCGGAACGATTGAGCAACAGCATTCACAATGGCTAACCCTGCATCAGTATAAATGGGATTTCATTCCTGACCATACAAAGTATTATTGGATAACTCTTCATCTAAACACCTGCAATAAAAGTAGTATCTCTAGAAATTGCAAAAACTCATGAAAATGGCCACTTATTTTCAAAGCTCTGTCGACAACTGCATATGAAAACAAACCCTGAATTGCATTACTATTATTTCTAATGGATAAATAGAACCCAAATTACAAAAGAAAACACTGAATTTTGGCGATTTACAGACACATCTAGCTACAGAAAAGCATTCTAATTGAAGAAATTCAACATCTCAACAACATCTTTCATTACAGGTCTATCTTTACTATGGTCACTAGTACATAAACAAGCGATTCTCAAAAACTCTCCAATTTCCTTTTCTCTCAACCCTTCTTTCCCTATTGATTCATCAATAATCTCTAAATGCCGTTTCTCCTCCAACATTTTCTTTGCCCATGGAACTAACCCAATTTCCTTTCCCGTCTCAATTTTGATAGGCAAATTCGGACGTTTCCCAGTAGCTACTTCGATCATCAATATACCAAAACTATAAACATCTGCCCTGACAGTAGCAACCGTAACTCCCTCTTTATACTCTGGCGGCATATACCCAAACGTACCGGCAACTTGCGTCGATACATGCGAATGCGACGCATTAACACGCCGTGCCAATCCAAAATCAGCAATATGAGCTTGAAATTCATTATCTAACAACACATTACTAGCTTTAATATCTCTATGTATAATTGGAGTTTTTAAAGTATGCAAAAACTTCAACCCATCAGCAACACCTCTAATAATCTTCACCCTAATCTCCCAACTCAATGGATGAATATCAATCTTATGTTCTTCATCTTCTTCGAACGAAGACGATGTGTCATGCAACCATTGGTCTAGACTCCCTTTCTCAATAAACTCATATATCAAAATCCTATCATCACCAGAAACACAATATCCAAGGATTCTAACAAGATTAGAATGTCGAATATTCTTACCTAATGTTTCCATTTCAGCTTGGAATTCTCGAAACCCTTGAAAAGCATCACTGCTTAGTTTCTTAACAGCAACGTTAGTACCATTAGATAATCTTGCTTTATAAACAAGGCCGAAACTTCCATCACCTATGATTTTATTTGGTGAGAAATTTCTTGTTGCTTGAATCAATTCAGGCATTGAAATCCTGTCTAGTGATGGATCATATGTAGCACTTTCATCAATTGTGATTGATACGCAGTTTTGATCCCGATCAGTAGGAGGAGTACCGCTACGGTTCCGATTACGCGATTGATCTGGATGAAGAGGAGGTTCAGTCGTTGTTTTACAGAGAAGAAAAATACCTGCTGATATAAACATTACTGCAAGAAAACTAGCTCCTGCGGCTAGTACTGCTTGAAGTGTAGGATCCATTAAAGACACTGGAAATGGAAATTGAGGAATTTAAGGGGTTCTGATGGGAGAAAGACAAAGCACGTTCTGATTATTTGACTGAAGGTGAGAACTGAAAACAATTAAAGAGCCGCCGTTAACGGGTAAAGGACTCTTAAAAAGAAGGTCTCCGAGTTATGAAACGTTTACCTGTTTAAATCGGTTTGAAAGTCTTTGGGTTTTGTGTAATAATAATTGAAGTATGAGTTGATAGTGGGTTTGTTAAGGATACGTGTTAGGTGCTGGTTGGTGGAGCATGTGAGTTTGGTACAGTGTGGTGTAAGGGATTAGATCAAGGTTAGGACATAATGATTGAGGAAGAAAAGTCTGTCTTTTGTTAGTTGGAGTGTCAGAGACTCAGAGGGGCTAATGTTTTCACTCACGTGACTAACAGCAACTAAGATATTCTTATATTGACACCCTGCAAATATATTAAGGGGCTCAGACTCCGACAACTTACCGATGACCTTCGCCGTGTAAGGCGACGAAGCAACCCATTTTTCAAACTTTTACATCGATAAAAATAAAAATCGGAACTAATAAATTTTGCAGTTGAGCAAGGCCGGGCATAAACAGTTACCACATGCTCTTCACATGGACATCTTTACAAGTCATTGCATTATTTCCGGGTATTCGTATTGACCAAAATTTAAAATGTCACCATCAGATGAACTGAATCTACGCGCTGATACGTGACTTGACCATGAACGTAATGAAAATTAAGCTAAGATTACAAGACCAAAGACCACACAGCAGTTATACACTTATAATTTTCTAACAAGTGCCGATCAAAAAACTACCAATTTTCCAATAAGTAGACTTTTTATAACCCATTCAACAATCAAGAGGATGTCTTTATCTTTCCCATAAGAAATAACATGGAAGGAACCAAATTGGGACCTTAAAAGTCCAATCCAGTGTTTTATCTGTTGAAATATCAATTTCATTGTTAGTTCTACTCCTGAAAAGTATGATGCTGAGTTGGAACCAGAATATAAAGAATTTCTTTCGGGACCAGACCAAGTGTATCAGATTTTTTAGTTGAAGCACCTCTGCACTTGGGACCAAACCCAAGTCTCCATAATCGACAATTATGGAGCTAAGATGATAACGCCTATAAGAGGCAAAATCCTCGAGATCATAGTAACCTTGATTCCAGATATTTTTTTGTGTATATATCAAGCAAACTGAGCCCGAGGGTTTTTCTTTCAAGAAACAGACAATAAGAAACTTGAAAATTTTTATTAAGTTCAAATGACGGTTGCTTATGAACCCCCGTCTGCAAACAAACAAACAGGTTTTACTTCAAACAATCCTACACAATAACAGCTAAGACATGTATCAAGAGATTTTATAAGTCGATCAGACTAGGATCCACTTTTCCGGCCTTATATTGTGCATGTAATTTGTCAGCTGTAATGGGTGTAACAACATAACAACTTGGCATTCACTTTAACATAGCAGCTACCACACTGCTTGTTCAGGTAGGCACTGGCCTATAATCAAAACAGATAAATACGCTACTAGGAGACTCATAACCAATTAATTAGTATTATACAGTTAACTAGGTAGAAGAGTAATCAACTCTGGATATCCATGGGCTGTCATGACTCATGAAGTCTTAAATCCATCAAACGGAAAGCTTCCAGTGACTTCGTTCCATGTGTCCTCAAGTAGAACTAATCCAAGGAAATTTTGGCAATGGTGATATCAGTCTCATGAAGGGTCAATAAGTAACACTTAACTTTTCCCGAAAGACCACAATGACCAGTTTGACCTCTCCTAGCATCTGGATATAGAGCCTTCTTGAGAAAATAATTTTCATCTTGCACCCAGCAGTAGGATTTATAAGCAGAAATCACTTACCTCGCCAGGTATGCTTTTGCCTCTTTAACCAAGCTATCATTCCTTCTCTTCATTCAAACGTCAATCCCAGCAGGATTTTGATATCAAGTGGAGAAAAATAAAAATAAGAAATTAATATATCCAAGGGTCCAAAATAGATTATAAATGACTTTTTACTCAAGTGAAAATTACCCACGGAAATAAAAACTTTTCAATAGTCGTTAGCTATTACAATTCCCTAAATTTCCGTAAGTTAATGATTTACGTTAGTATATATGTTGGATGATTAAACTGAAATAATACTAAAAATTCGAACATTTTGGTGTGTACTACAATAACAATCATAATATCAAATCACCAATAATTTGGACTAGCTAAAGAGGCTTGATAAGTACCTCAAGAAAACTCTTCGACCCTCTCATAGAAGAGCAAACTTGCATCTGCAGCTAGGACATCTTTTTCTGAAACACTCCACACATCCGTATCTGATATACAAAACCATTGCGCATTTGAACTACCTAATTGATTACCGGAGTCCGAATCATCTGATGATCTCTTGACTCTTCTGTAAACTGTATAATGTCCACTACCAACTCTTCCGAAGTGCTCCACAACAGAAACAAGGCGATACATGTAACTCTTTGAAGGAACGACGTGATTGTTATTCTTAATCTGCACTGGGACAAAACAAAAATTAAAAAAACGAAGAACAATCAAGAAAAAGATGAAAAAACAATTAAAGACATGTATGCACGTGCATAAGATTATATTTGGTGACTGAATAAAAAATAACCAATACCAGAAAGACAAAACTAAAACCAAAATGGAGCTAAGACGTTTGTTAACAGCATATAGCTCCCAACTAACCTTGTCGTCACGTTGTAGAGGCGTGCTGTTGGTGAACTCAGGATAAGAACCCTCTGAACTGGCCAAACCAGATTTTGCCTTCATAGTTTGATCACATTTATCGTATACTGGATCAGTGGTATTGCCCAACAAATCAACAACTAAAGGTTCTGACGAGATCTTTTGGTTTTCTCCACTCTGTCTATGTATCTGTTGTAAAGGCAAATAAACTTCAGTACTGCCCACACCAGATTCTTTCAACGAAGATCGAGAATGTTTACCATCGACAGAATCATTACTAATGCCCACCCCATCTCCAAATAATGGCTTTGATGAGGTGTTTAGGTTGCTTTCTCCAGTTTGTCCGTGTGTTGGTTGTATAGGTGAGTCCGCCATATCAGGAGAGGAGCAGCCTTCAGAATGGTTATCATCAAATTCAATTTTCGAAGCAAGAACATACTCACAATCTGAAGCATAACTGATATCATCCATCACATCTCTAACTAACGAGATATTCATGCTTTTGTCTGTTTGACCACTTGTTCGGTGCGCAAGCGAGCCTGCCAACTCAGGATAAGAGATCCCCTCAGAATGAGATGCACCAGTCTCTGGTATCGAGGTATGACCAACACCATCACTGACAGAGTAATTGGTCTCGTCAATCTCATTTACAACTAATGGTTTGGATTGAACTTTTGCGTTATCCCCTATTTGTTCATACATTTGTTGCAATATTTGCGTCGGAAATTGGTGGTTAAAAATGTTAAACCGGTTAATAAGAAAGTTATGCTGATTCACTTCCTTTATCCCCAAATTCTCACCCAAGCTTTCTTTGCTAACTCCCGCCACAGGCTTTGTATAGGGGAATGGGTCGAAAAGCATCGGAAACGGAATGTGGCCCTACAATCATCAGTACCCAGTTTAAGCTACGCAAAGTCCATCACCCCAAACCAGTTGACTGCAGAATTCTCAGATTTTTTTTTTTTAACCAAAAGTAATAATTAAATGTAGAGCTAAGGTCCAAAAATAAAACTGCATTAACTAAAGAGCAAGTGCAATTCATCACTATACCACTTGAACCAAATTCATTATAATGGGAGGGTGAAGTATCAGCCAAATTGAACAGCTATATCCAGACACTAGAACCCCCAAAGTGATCTTCCAGATAGAAACTTACAAGGGATTTTTGGATCTGCAACAATTTTTAATCTTAAAACCGTACCTTATCACTCCAAGGGAATTGAATTGACTAGTGTCATATTACTTGGTAGATAAAACTAAGGAACATGCACAGATGTATACAAAAAATTAGGAATATAAGAAAATAAGGGTTTTATATTTCAGCCAAATTTATTTATCAGATAAGTTCAA
Source organism: Papaver californicum (assembly GCA_023531435.1). Classification (NCBI taxonomy): domain Eukaryota; kingdom Viridiplantae; phylum Streptophyta; class Magnoliopsida; order Ranunculales; family Papaveraceae; genus Papaver; species Papaver californicum. Next base: position 689,004 of record JAJJMC010024127.1, on the reverse strand, counting down.
TGTTCATAAAGGTAGAGAGATTATTAGTGCAGATAACTAGCTGGATTATTGAACTGGAAAATTATAGAGTGCAATCATTCACATAAGTCAGTCGTGCTGATCATTCACATGCAAAGTAGCAAGCAAACTAGTCTATTATTGATTTGGACTAGAGCAGTGAGAACGCTAAACATACAATCATGGACACACGACAAGTGAGGCAAAGAAAGCTGACAAGATGCTGATGAAGTTAGTGAAAAAGAAAACACATGCTTTAGTTGAGATAACACTAAATAGAAAGCAAGGGTGAAACAAGATCTATATAACCAACTAAAATTATGGATTCGCAATTAACAGTGCCAATTCTATGAATAAACCACCACAAGGGTTTCTTCCGCAAACGTATGGATCTCGTGGTTAATCGAACTTGCAACCATCATTTTGAATTCATTAATAGTTGAGACACAAAAAGATAACCTGGATAAGAAAAATGGAGTACCTGAAGTTTGACTAATTCACCAAATGGATTCACTGAAGTGCGCTGTAGATGAATGCAAAGAATCTGTAGTGCATATAGATAATCAAATTGATGGATATGCATTGACTTCAAAGAAAATTAATATAGCCCTGATTTCAAAGTCTAGTTTTGAAACCACATTTCGTATCAGAAACCAAACTGGCCGAAGGTTCCTCACATATTCATACCTTTGGACAGCGCACAATACTTAATTGCTTCAGCGTACGAGAGAATTGATTTGACCATGGCACTCCCTCAGGAAAGAGTTTCCTGCAGTCACATGTATCTTCCTCAACACAAGAATTCAGTTTTTCGATCTGTGACTGCAAAACACACCATATTAAGCATATTTCTAGCGATGTATAAGCTAGCATAGCAATTATAAATCAGGGTCAACCACATGGATGGTGTTAGGAAGTAATATTGGGACCCAAATCGATTGAATAGGCAATACCTGGCCAAATTCCAGGCTGCCAGCAATCACAGTCTACTCAATACTCAAAAGATAGAATGGTACAGACTAAAATAGGTTCACTTCTCTCTCTCCCTAGACATATTAGCGTCTTTTTTGTTTTGTTCTTTCTTCTGTTCGCTCAAATAATTATTTTTTCTCCAAAGAACTCCCTTGTCTTCAAGCTCATTCACATGACTGAACAACTTGAAGTCTTAACGATTATCTCTTCTGCATTTCTTCAAAATATAAATATATAAAACACATAGTATAGGTTTTATGTTGTCCGAATTATCTTGCAAACTAAGTTTTACTTTTGTTGAATGGACTATCTTGCGAATTAAGTCTTACTCTTGTTAAATCAATATTTGAAGAGAGAACTAAGTATCTCGTTTCTTTTCCAAGGCATCTTTGTCATCTAGGAAAAGAGGAAACTAGTACTACTTGTAGCTTTGACCAATAAACCAACATCGGTTTGACGACATAAATCATATTATGGACTAACCATATTAACATCTTTTGGGATATTGATCTAAGTATTTTAAATTTAACATCAGCTGGAATACCGCATACGCTATATTTGTGGCCTAATCATACAATACAGAGAGAATTTCAGGCTAGCACAGTTTTTTTTTCTTTTAGTACAGATTTAAGCACATAATTGCATTGGTTCAAGTGGATTACCAAACAACTAACCACCACCAAGAAATTAAAATAACCCATCAGATGAAAGCTGAGTAGATGGCGTATAACTTCGCTGAACTGAAATATTTTACGCTTCAATATAGAAACGAACTACCACTAACCAAAAAGTATAAATACCTCGTGGTTTCCATTAACAGTAGAAAAGTACTTTATTGCAGCAATATGCCAACACCGGTTGCAACGGTAGTTATCTATAAGCTCAGCAGCCGTGAACTGCTTCAAGCAATGCTCGACTGAACATCCATTGATCTGATATTAGACATAAGTGGATAAAAGGTAGAAGTAAATAACTTGCCAAATTGCAAGTTATTCGCAACAACATGACAAGAAACTGGAAGACAAAAAAAGACAAGTAAACTATGACCCAAAATGAACATACAAGGGTTTCACTACGACCTACCAATGGTGTGAGAGGCAAGCTGATGAAGAACTCAAAGTCCGCCGAAAGCTGAAACAGAAAATGAAAGAGAAAAAACGTTAATAAAAAGAGGGTTGCAGAAGCACCACAAGAAATGAAGATGGATGCAGGCAGTCATGGGTGTACATGCAAGGGGAAGGAAATTTAGAGTACCAACTTTCACCATGAGAACTGCCGTGTGGAAAGATCTCAGGCTCTAAGGTTTTTTATTTTATTTTCCTGATATCTATTGTACATTTGTACTGTTTATTGCTATCTAATAGAATTTTTACATCCTTAGTCAGGATTAATGTTGATTTTGAGTCATACGAGCATCTGAGATGAGACGTCAAATTTTGGTTTCTAATAGTCCCCCTGCATGTCTATGATGTTAATCTCTACTTCAAGATAATAATTAAAGATGTTTCCTAAGTTTGGAATGCATGATTGCATGTGTTAGGACAGATAAGTGTGACAGCATACAAGTATCTTTCCCGACAAAGTGTTCTTTAGAGCACAACTTGACCTGTGACGAACAGCTTTTACATGTTAAACTGCTCCCAAGAATGCCATTAAATGGCCCGAGGAGATCTTGTTGCCACCTTTCCTGTACATTTGAACCAGATTTCCTACTTGGATGCAAGATCTTGCAACGAGGAAAAGCAGAGAGTTCTGCCAGAGAACCATAATTTGGAACATAACTCTCCGAAGTTTCATCTTTTAAAGAAGATAAAAGGTGATGTAATGCCTCTGCTGCATCCTACATGTGAATTAGAAAGAGAATTGATAGGCACGTCATGCTGCTGCAAGAATTAAAATGATTACAGACTAAAAACTACAAGTATTCACCTGTTGCCTTGTCAAGTTGAAATTAGGAATATACTGGTCCATTGCATGCATCACTCTACGTGGACTCAGTATCATCCTTTCATCGCGAGGACTGCACAATTCTGGAATTTGACAGTTAAAATCTTCTATATTTACTTATAAGATTTTCTTTTACATACTTTCATCTTTAACAGTAAATTTCTAGGGAGGTTCAGTGCATAGCAAGCTATCGTCGCTCTAGCCTTTAGAAGTAAAAATAATCCCATCTGAATTGAGCACCTGACTTAGTCCACCGTGCAACTTGTATCTTTTAGAACAAAAAATCAACTTGTACAAACACAAACAGACATACTTCACTAGTACCACCAATAAGCGTCAAACATTTTAGACTAACTCTGGTCAAATTTCATGATTAAAAATTAATGACATAAGGTTATGTGAAGTGTGAACTATGATATAAACGTTCTCCTAATCCAAGTACGGAACGACAATTTTCCACCAAAGCAAAACTACATCATCTAAAGTTGATAACGAACACAAAATTGAATATTGGAATATTGGAATATTAGAATAGTAAGCAACCACCAAGCATTACCTTTGAATAAGTTTAACAACACAGCTGAGAGTGGCATGTTTTCAACCCGATCATCAACCGAAAAGTCATCTCTCTCTATTATATTCTGAAGAAATTCATGAAAACAATCACAACTAGCCAACGCCTGCACACACACAAAAACTCAAGTTAAAAAGAACCTAAAACTGCCACATAAAAACACACTTAATTTCTGACTTTAAAAGAACTCATACCTGCAAAATTACATTTAAGAAACAATTGTTACCAAGATTTTGCAACCCAGGAACCAACACTAAGCTTTCTGAAGATTCATCATCTCTATCAGGAATTGGCGATAACCCACGTAGAAATCCAAACTTTCCATCTCTTATAGCAAGAACTAGACCAGTGAAACCCAAAACACCAGCAAGTAGATGAAATTGAGATAGAGAAACCCAATTCATTCGAGATAGAATTCGATATCCATGTTTCATATTGTGAATAAGACTGTTTATGCTAACATCTTTTCTCATTTTCATTCTCATTTCAATCCGATTCAATTAAGACTTAAATAAAGATGCACTTCAAAATTTGGAGAGGGATAAGTAGAAATTACAGAGAATCTGAATGGATAGTGAGAACAATAATCGCGAGAATCTCAATGGAATCCCTAGAAAATCTGGTGGGAAACCCTAGAATTTGATTCCCGAGCTTTTTTGAGGTACTCAACTATCTACCTTCTTGTTCTGGGGTTGACACTGGATAGTTGGTTAAACATGTAAACCCCACGGTCCCCACTCCCCACTACCCACCGCAATCTGTATCGACTCATCCGAGTCTGACTTGGCCGAGGGAATACTGGGAGTCTGGGACTCTCTTTTCATGTTCCAAAATTCAGTGATATCACCCTTGTTTCTTATGCTCTTTCTCATTTCTTTGTTGGTCCTTCCTTTTTTATCTTTTTCTCCTTTTTTTTTTTATCTCCATCCGGTGCCGTCAAATTTTGAATTCAAGGTGCTGGTATTATCACCCAATGATTTTACGGCTGTACTAATATAACACCTGTGTTATGATAATTATAACCACTAAAAAACATGACGGTTACCACCGCTAAAAAACATAGTGTTGATCTAATGGTTACAATCAATGTGCGCAATTAATAGGCATGGTGACTAGTATGCAGTGCAAAATATAAATAAAAACATCATACGATGAATATAGGTGTGTTTATATAAATGACATATGTATTTACATGGTTCGGCTATGCCTACTCCACGGGATATTGAGTATCAGTTTCACTATAAAATTGAAAGTGTTACAAATGATTTAGGTAAGTCGTATCGACTTTGAGTAAAGGGAAGAGGATTACATTGGAGAGAGTCTCTCTTACCTTCTTCTCTCTAGCATAAAACTATTCAACCCTTAATCCATTGGTGGAGCTGGGTATTTATAGAATTGTGTGTAGGGTTCACCTTCTTCTTAGTTGTCACGTATTTTCCCGCACCTCTTCTGTGGAGTGTGTTTCATTATGTTTAGAGTGCGGGTACCACCTCTGTTGCATAATCACCTCTTCGTTGATCCACTCAGCAATCTCCATGTGCACTCTATTGTATGTCATTTGCATTTAATGTTGGGTAGGTGGCTTTATCCCATGTCAGACAACTATCTTTTTTTTGTCACTCTCTTCAATGTCATAGGAGACCAAATATGTCCCCTCATTTTAAATCTTCCTCGAGATTGGATAAAGTGGTCATAGATCTGATCTAGTGTTTCGCGTCTGCACTGTACTCTCTGGTCTCATACTCTTAAGATGATGCCATGTGTATAGTGGTTATTTTGTATCTACAGTTTGCCTTTTTTTCTTGTATTTTTTTGTAGGTATGATAAGAAGAAAGCTTCCATGACCGCCTCCACTTCTGACATTTGCAATAATTTCCCCTAAATTATATAATCCCAAAACTTTTCAACTTCATATATAAAAAGGGGATCATGGAAACAAGAGCCTTTACTATTATTCTTCGAATCTTTTCGTCTTCTGAAATTCCACCGAGACGAGAATAAACTTCTTGTTGTGGTATTTTTCTGTGCGGTGTCTCACAATCCCCTCCTCCTTGCAGAAAAAATTGAACTCACCCCCACAATTCCAAACCATAGTTTGTCCTCAAGCACTTGATATGCCTAACAGTTTGCTTCTCAACCATAGTCTTTCATTGCTTGAACTTGACAAAAGTTTCATCTTTGTGCTTAAGTATGAAAACCCATACTTTCCTTGAGAAATCATCAATGAATGTCAACATATATCTACCACCACCATGTGACTCCATCCGAGAAGGACCCTAAAGATCAAAATGAATGTAATCCAAAATACCTTTGGTGTTATGAATATTTTTGCTGAACTTGACTCTACATTGTTTCCTAAAGATACAATGCTCACAAAAGTCTAGTTTTCCAGTTTTATGACCAACAAGCAAACCTTGCTTTCTCAAAAGATCTAACCCCCTCTCACTCATATGGCCTAACCGCATATGCCACAATTTGGTAGTATCACCTTCTGAACTTGAAAAACATACAACTCACCTGTCACAGTAGTGCTCTGCAGTGTATAGAGACCATTAATTCTCTTGTCCTTCATAATTCTAAGACTTCCTCTTGAGACCCAAATAACTCCACATTCACCTTAATACTTCAAACCATTTAAATCAAGTTTACCTAAATAAATTAAACTTATTCTCAAGTTCGAAACATGCCTAACCTTGATTAAAGTCCTCACTACACCATCATGTATTTTAATTTGAACCTACACCCAACACTTTATAAGTGAAATTGTTTCCCATAAGAAATTTACCACCTTCTCTAGCTTGATAAATAGTAAACCATTCTCTATGAGGACACATATGAAAAGTACAACCGAATCAAGAATCCACCCACTATCTGAGCTTTCGGTATAAACCGTGAAAACTGTTTCATCATAACTTTCTTCTTCAACATTAGCTACACTACCTTGATTTGTATTCTTCTCAAGATTCTTCTTTTCTGGACAATCCTTCTTGAAATGCCCTTCTAACTTACAACGAAAGCATTTGAATTTACCCGATTTAGATTTAGGCTTAGACTTTGATCTACTTCTATCTAAACCACCCTTTTGCTTTGTTCTTCCTCTTACAAACAACCCATTTCCCGAGCTCTCTTTACCATCAATACCAGTCTTCTTCAACTCCTTTGAGTTCAAAGTCGCCTTAACGTCTTCCATGGAAATCGTAGTCTTTCCAAACATTACGGTATCAACAAAGTTATCATAAGATAGTGGTAAGGAACAAAGCAAGCCTAATGCTTGGTATTCATCTTTAATTTTTACATCAACATTTGCCAAATCCAAGAGAATTTTATTATAATCATCAATATGATCAATAATAGACATTCATTCATGCATTCTAAGAGTATGTAATTTATTCTTAATATAAAGAAGATAGTCACGAATTTATTCATATACCTCTTTTCCAACTTGTTCCATACCCCATACGGATTCGTTTCCGTCGCTACTTCCCTTAAGACCTCATTGCTCAAACGCAACAAAATTAATTTATGTGTTTTCTCCATGAGTTCTTCCTTTTACTCATCCTTCAATGTTATTGCAAGAGTCGTGTTCCCCTTCAAAGTTTTCACTAAACCTTGTTGCACCAAAACCGCCCTCATCTTTAGCCTTCATAGATTGAAATCATTTCTTCCATCAAACTTTTGAATCTCATACTTTGATGCCATTATAGACCTCCCACCAAGAGCTTTGATACAAATTTGTTAGAAAAAATGGCACAAGCTAGCACAATCCAATCAAGATATGGAATAAAAAAGAAATCAAAGTAAATCAAGCACACACACAACACAACAATTTACAGTGGTTCAATCAAGATGATCTACATCCACTTTCGAAGACGTCGAAATAATTTCCATTATGTATCAAACAAGTTTACAAGGTATTGAATTAATCCCCTCTAAAGAACCCTAGCCCCCTTTTTAGCGCCTCACATTCTCTATCTAGAATAGCATAAGTTTATCTCTTTATGATAATGAAATCCATTTATCCTTATATCTAACCTAAAAGTCTTATGCCTTTTAGGTTTACAAGTGATGATGGACTAGTGGGCTAGGTATATAGGACAAGCCCAATCAGAATACTAACATATATTCAAGGCATATACAACCAATCTCCACCTTGACTTGAATACCATCAGGTCGCAATCTGATTGCACACAACTTTATCATTCGCTATTATTGTCTTCGCTCAGCCCTTTACAAGGGCTCTCAGCACCTTCCAACCCCTACCAAGTCCAAGCAATGCTTTAACTTATACTTGGAACCGGCTTCGTCAACATGTCTGCAGGGTTATCCAATGTAGGAACCTTTAGCATCAATATCTTCCCTTCTTCAACTGCATCCTTGATAAAATCATACCTGAAATCAATGTGCTTCGTTCTCTCTTGATACATCTGGTTTTTGGACAAGTAAATGACCCTTTGACTATCACAAAACAGAGTTGCACTCTCTTGCCTGAAACCCAAATCACCAACTAAACCCATCAACCATATACCTTCCTTCACTGCTTCTGCGGCTACCATGTACTCTGCCTCAGTTGTAGATAATACAACCGTACTTTGCAAAATCGACCTTCAATTGATAGTATTACCACACAATATGAAAGTATAACCTGTCAATGACCTTCTTCTGTCAAGATCACCAGCATAGTCAGAATCAACATACCCCACAACATTTGTTGGATCACCATAATGTTTGTCAAACATTAAACCAACATCCGTACTGCCCCTTAGATACCTCAAAATCCACTTTACAACTTGCAAATGAACCTTCCCCGGACTCCCATGTATCTACTTACCGAAAACTGTCGCGGAAAAACTGTATCTGTTTCATTATTCCAGGCATAATTTTTCCAATATTTCCTGCAATAGTTAAAGAGATTGAGTCTAGCGAAATGGGTCGTATATTCATTAAAGAATTTTAATACTTCATGGATGAAAATGGTTTGTTTTTCTTTTAATTGCGCCTGAAATGGGTCGATGATTCATTAAAACTCTTTGTAAGCATTTTTTTCATTAATGAATACATTAATTAATTGTTTTTCTTCCATTCTTTTCTCCATAAATAGGTAAATTCTTTTCTAGGGTAGAGGATGAAGTTATTTTTGATATGTGACTTTAATATTTAATTCTTAGACATAATTTATACTCTCTATTTATGATTTTTAATGACTAATAGTTTTTCTTCTAAATATGCTTTAATTTAATTATTCTGGATATTTTTTAGGTTGTTAATATTTTATAAGCGAAGGAAGTTATATCTTTGTGACATGACGAAAGTCTTACAAATGATTTAAAACGTCGTATTTTCCAAAACATGAGATTGGGTTCGAAATTGTTTTGAGTAGTATGAGAGTATAGTGTTTGAGATATTAAATTGTTAACTTTACTAACATCAGAATTAGTGGAATCTGAACCTAGACTTTTCTCTTTCTAATTAATTAATTAATTTATTTATTTTATTTATTTTATTGATTCAGTAAAAATTCATCAAAACAATTTATTCATTTTAACACATAATTTGTGTAATAGCTAGATATAATAATATCAATCCCCGTGGACGATCCCGTATTTGCCGCTTCTACTTTGTAGACTCTGTGCGATTGCGGCCGTAGGTTTTTATCCTATCATATCCCATGTCAGACAACTACCTTTTTTTTGTCACGTCTCTTCAATGTCATACGAGACCAAATATGTCCCCTCATTTTGAATCTACCTCGAGATAAGATAAAGATAAAATGGTCATATATCTGATCTAGTGTTTTGCGTGTGCATTGTACTCTCTAGTCTCATACTCTTAAGATGATGCCATGTGTTTAGCGGTTATTTTTACCTACAACTTACCTTTTTGATACAAAAATTAGTGAAAACAAAGTATGATTAATCTTTTGCTGGTTTGATGAGTTCTCTAGGATTGAGTTTCTGTTGTTACTCCTTTTGATTACAAATACCATTGTTGTGGGTAAAATACTTCTAAACTCATTTTGATAATATTTGATGTTGTATTTAGAATAATGTGTTCCCTTCTGCATGTGTTTGTGTGAAATGAAGAATAAACTTCACATCAAAGTATATATACTAGCCTTTGTTCTTCTTCACAACTTCGTTGTTCTTGTTTAGTTTTCTATGTTAGCGATTTGATTTGTGTTTTTTCCCTTGTTCTTGAATTGCAGAATAATGTCTTCTCATGGTGGAAAAGATGACTTGCATAGCAAAATTCCTCATAAGCATCCTTCTGATTTTGCTGAAGAAACAAAAATAAAATACTCGCTACACGGTTAACAAGCCTCTCGCTACTGACAATAACCCGCGTACTACCAAATCTTCCGCATATAGTAAGGTTCTCGTGGTTGCGTAACCTCTTAGATCCGTCGCACTTGGTAAAGCTTTCGCTACAATTAAACATATTTCGTGTCAAAAGAAGATTGGGTAACATACTGAATTTTAAGCATTGATCCCAATTAGGTAGACATGTACGTGATTTTCCCTTTCGTAAATAGGTTATCAACACTGAGCCATCTCGATTTTTTTGACGTTATTTTGGGTTAATGCATATATTTTGGGCTATTACTTTGGGTTAATGCAGATATTTTGGACTATAATAGCAGGTAATGCACTACGGTATAAATTTTAGGGGGAAATGTGAATTTTGGATTAAAAGCAAAATTTGGGTAACAATGAATGATTTTATTCAAGGATGAATTTCGAGTTTTAAGTGACTGGAGAAATTTTGAGCCGTGCAACAAATTTTTCTGTCACGTGGACATATTTTGTATTATGGAACATTTTCACATCACGATGTAAATTTTGTATCACTAAGCAGTCATTATGTAAGTTTCTTATCATAAGAGAAATTTTATATCATAAAGACATTTTTAGGGCCGCAGTTCACATGTTAATCCGTTTGAGTCGCTAGATAAAATTTAGGTTACAAACCATATTATGGATCACGTGGAAAACTTTAAGTCACAATATAAATTTTAAGCCACAACGTCTGTGTTAGGTCACTAAACAAATTTTAAATAGTTTGACATAATCTTGGGACATTATGTTAAGCGCGATACATCGTAGTTCATCATACAAAATTTAATAATATTTTTGATATTGTATAAATTTTCGAGGGCATGAAATATTTAATTAGGTCACGACAAAGTTTTAACTACGAAGCAGACTTTAGGTTGTTAAGTAGCATTTAGACGATTGTTATTCAACGTCATTTTTAACCAGCTTGTAGCCATCCGATCCGTCTTTTTGGCTTATTGAATATGGATTGCTGTGCCAAAATCTACTGGTTGACGAATTAGATGCGAATGCACATCTAAAATCCGCCATCCACACCCTAAAGGATAATATCAGTACATTTTATGCCGCTACTTTCATTTTCATTAGACCTAACATTGTGTGGTTGGCATAAGTTCTCGAGTTTTGACATATAAGCAAACTAAGTAGTAAAGAACATTTTATTATTTTCTCCCTATTTTTATTAATGGCGTCTAGCGTTTAGTAACTCGAGTGACTAAAAGTTTATATTTACGCCTCCTCCTCCTCCTTCTTCACTTCCTCCTCCAGTGAAAAAAATCTAGAACCCAATCATAATGACGTTTGCCAAAAAAAGGCATCCAAGATATATTCCACCTTCTAGCAAGAACAACAAGGACAAAGGAATAAAAAGAAAAACTTAATTTGAATAGTTTGTTTGACTTTTTACGATTATGATTTTTGAGATATGCCCAACAAATATGATAGTTAAATCAGAATGGGTTAGTGATTAATTTTTCTACACTATGCCACTTATATGGATTGATCGCGGATGACAATTTACCTACACTATGTCCTTTATATGGACTAGATGCGGATGTGACTAACTTAGCATGATTTCATCCGCTGACCAACCTCACTAAACTGGCGTCCCACAAAGACCCACTTATTGCTGGGCTGGATGTTGCACTTTTTAATTGTAATTTTCATCATCATAAATTACCACTTCCCAATAAATCTAACTCAGACACCCTCTTCAGGAACAATAATTAGAAAGTTGTACATATATGAAAACGAATAAGAAGAATTTTCAACTGTGAAAACTCCACCTTTAAAAAAAATAAGGTTAAAAAAATTTCATTTCTATGATCTATTGAGAAGAGAGTGAGTTTGAGACTGAGAGTTAAAAGGAATGAAAAAAAAAAGGTTTTATCTATAAGTTATTTTTTATGGGAATTCGAACTTAGTTAAACATAATTATCTTTCGAACCGGATGTCCAATAGATGAGTGATATACCATCCGCGTTCAATCCGTGAAAACAACCGATATTAGAAATTCATTCAGTCCAATCCGTCAAAACGAAAACCGGGTATCCACTCGTTAAAGTTTGGATTGGGCCGGATGAAATCCGTTTTGCTCACCCCTAGTTTAGACCTAAAATCTACTAAGTCGCCCAACTATTGCTGGGCCTGGATATTGCACTTTCTATGTCGGTTTAGAGCCTTTAGACCTCAAATCTAATGAGTCTCTCAACTCCAGCGGCGGTACGAGCAACGAGCAAAGAGTCTCGAACATTCTGAAAAGTTAAACCCTAATATTTCCCCTACCTTATAAATATAATCCTTTGTCCAATCTCTACTCACCGCAGTCTTCAGTAGGGTTTTCGGTCCAAATCACAATATCAATCACTAACCTGAGTCTGTCTGATGCAGTTTTTCAAAAAAGAATTTATGTTTATTGTTGTAATTTTTGTTTCTGATAGGTTTTTGATTCGTTTTGGGTATGAATTGTGAGATTAGTCTATGATGATAGAACTAAGGCTTGTTTCTCAAGAACATTCGCAGTTGCCGCCTGAGAACTTTCGCCTTTCGCCGGGCTTGAGAGTTTATGCTGCTTTATCCTTCCTTGGATGTCTGAGACTTCGAAATATCTTCAATTCATATTCTTAATGTGTGCTTTTTAATCAGAAAAAAGTTCTTTTATTTTATCAATCGAAATTATTGAGATGGAGGTGATGATCCTTTCCCCATATTATCGACTATGATTATAATATGCGTTTTGTTTAAATCTCTCTCAACAGGAGATTTTCCAAGCCAGTACTCTGATCCATCTCTTTAGATACTCAATTTTAATTCAGTTCTATTTTAGTGATTTTTGAAAAAACTTTTTAATTTTGGGAGTTGATGTCTGCCCTTATGGTTTTGTAAGTGCCCATGGGATGATCAATTCCCAATACGAAAATCCCCAAAATCCTTCGTTTCAGTTTTTCCACAATTCTCAGCAGAGCTTTCATTTTCCTTTTTTTCTGCTGATAATTTGAATGGAGGAAAATTTATTTGATTGAGAATTTGAGTTTGTTGTTTGTAAAATGTTGATGATGATAAAACTAAGGCTTGTTTCTCAAGAACATTCGCAGTTGCCGACTAAGAGCTTT